>JAJIZL010018644.1:293224-329252 GCA_023969395.1 Amblyomma maculatum
GTGTGTGTGTGTGTGTGTGTGTGTGTGTGCGTGCGTGTGTGTGTGTGTGTGTGTGTGTGTGTGTGTGTGTGTGTGTGTGTGTGTGCAAGGACAAATGACAGGCTCAATCTATCTCCGCATGTGCTGATCGAAGATTAGAGGGGGCAAGACTTAGTAATAAAATATTCACCAGGAAAGGGGGCATGTGCACTGCGCCCTAAGAATATTTTCCCCCTTTAGATGCATGGTGTATGGTCTGTGACACGGTAATAACGAAACGAGGACTTATAAAGGCAAGCTCCAACTACATTGCAGTCACACTTTATGAAGAACTCGAGTAGGTTGCTAGTTCTTCTCCTAATAAAAAAAAATGTAGTGCAATATAATTGACAAATAAAAATAACTTGTAATGTAGTTTTAAATAAGGAATATAGTGGTATTCGTGCGGTTTAGCAGTACACAATATTTATTTACAAAAGTGCCTTGATTTGCGGCGAGAAGACATTCACGGCCCTTAATCCATTAAGTGGCACTTGTACTTTCTAAGGGAGCCTGGTTAGGGAGCGCACATATTATGGATGCTCGCCCACAGCTGGCCGCTACTATACAAAACATTATCGAAAACCCTTCAGCAGAGTAGGGGTGCGTGTAAGCCTGGAAAGACTGAAAAATTACAAGACGATTAGACACGTGATGCCAGAATGAGGATGAAGCTGTTTTATTTGCCCGCATTGAATACGTAATGCTTCTTTTCAAGCCGGTATCATTTTTAGCGCAGCCCTTAAAGCTGACAAAAAAGATGCTCTCCTGTCGCCCTTATGTGTCACGCTGAAAACAGTTACACATTGAAAACATTGCTCACATAGTCTAAATATAAGCCTTACTTAAGAGTTCAGGAGGACGGTATAACTTAAGCTTCGAGTCAAGAGTAGATGCCGCAGCACATTAAAACCGCATTTTAATTGGGGATATTTCTTTCATTTTAATTTCAACTTTTTAAAAATATTTAGGTTTTATTTTTTTATATTTTAACATCAGTATCCATCCTAAATACAAGTTGATGGATAATTATTACGCATAACAAAGCGTTTACAAGGTGTAACTCTTAAACCAACGTTATCAATGATCTTTGAGTGTACAGTAGAGCAATATTCCAGTCATCTTGGTTTTACATGAACCTTTCGTAGTTCGTTAGCTTCATTTGATGCGTCTGGAATTTTTCTCACTGATGCTGGGTTAAGACGGTGGCGATGAAGTTGCCAATTATTTTAGCAGATTGGCCATCTTACGCTATCTGTTAAATGTTTTTACCCAACCACCACCTTTTCTTTCCAGAAAATAGAAGTATGGAGGAAATGTCTTTCGTCGTATGTCTTTAATAAACGCTGGCACGAGAGCTGATGATTCATTGACGCTACAGAATTGTAAAGGAAAGGCTTCTACGCCTTAGCAGCAGCAAATTCTGGGGACATTGCTGTCCAGAAAAAAATGATTACGAAAATCTCCTATTTATCACGCAGGACTGTAATCACTCCGGGTATCGATCCGAAACCACCGTCAAATTTGAAACGGCCTCTTTGCGCGCGTGACGTCACGCACAAAATGAAAGTGATAGAATCACGACAAGCAACTAGAATTAAAGGTCGGCGAAAATCTCAGATTATTGCTCTTAAAATGTAAATGACCTCGCTCAAAAAACCTTCTTATAGGCTGGATCGGAACACTCGAACCTTGGCTGGCGAGCCGGAGACGGTACCGACTGGGCCACGCAACGTGCACAAGTACGACACCGGAACGATCTGGTTAGGAATATGTCGGGCATTCATTGAACCTGTAGCGCGTAAGACACAGCAGAAATTGAAAAAAAAAAAAGGTTAATGCAAACCAATAAACGCAAACACAACAAATAAAGGATAAATAAAGCAAGCAAGATTCGCAAAAAGGCATCTATGCGTTCGCTTTCATAGCACGCCGGCAGTCTCAAGTGTTCGCTGAATTTTCTGTTTTGTCTGGACGGGAATGGCCATGGTTGTACGTGTTTGAGCGTTACTAAAGGATAGAAGGTGGAGGGTCCCCCGAGAACGATCCACCTACGCAACCTCTCAGAAGTTTTTTGCAGCACTAAGAAATGAAGGAGCCACCCGGTCTAATCAGGATTGTTCACACTATAATAGATTATGTATAGTTGTGTTCCCAGGCACTTCTCGCCGCCGCCTACTATATCAGATAATTGTTTTAGGCAGTCATCCACGCCCTTTCAGGGGCGACAGGAACGCAGAGAAACAATCCTCTATTATAATGCGCTTGATCCTGATTGGGACAAGTTGCCCTTGCCTTTTGTAGTACTGCAAAGAGCTGAGACGGAGTATAAAGCAGTGCGGTGGCGAGGTGGCTGGAGGGTGATGCTTCTGGAGGCCTACAGACTTAGCCACTAACGCCTTGAACCTGATATTGCTTCGCTTTCTGGCTGCGTTGCTACGTGGGTTTCTATTGACTGGCCTGTCCCAGGTAAATGATTGCTTGCTCCTGTATACTCTAGGCGATAGGTTTGGTGTGGTGAATGGTGAATGACATCTCTGGAGTTGGAAGGTGGCTAGTGTTGGGGAGATGGATAGAGCGTGCCAGTGATCAGGGGTGACAAGTGAGTGGAGCCTCAGTTAATTGTATTGGGAGAACACTGCTTTACTGGGTAAATTAGAAAAAGCGGGAGGTGTGTGCGATGCTCGACGAGCGACCTTTATCCACAACCTTTGGTATTTGAGGATGTCTCTGGCAGGAGGAAGTCGACGATGAAATGACCAGACAGTGCCTTGTCGGCAGTTTCTAACCCCTCATGTCATGGCCCAATTGGCGCGAGACGCCGCCATGCATGGCCAGGACATATGAGAAGACAGTAGAACCTGCCGAGACGCTCGTATTCGGAGTTAGGCTCGCTACTCCTATGCCACCCAGCAATATTTGTTTGCTTTAATTAAAGTAGAGCTTTTTAACTTTCTCTCTCCTGCGAACTTGGGCAACATACATCACGGTTCACCCAGCGTGCGTGCTTGTGGCAGGTGGTAGTTTGTGTGGCGCCATCTGCTTCAAAGTTACGTTTCTTTGTATTTGCTTGCACTGAACGCCTTTGTGATGTCGTTAGTGGACTGCGCGCCAAGCGCTTTAACCTTATAAAGGTTGCGGGGCGGGTTTTGTGATTTCAGACACCTTTAGAATAGACAGCCTAGTCTTTCAAGGAATTTGGAAGCTGAGGCATTCCGCGTCAAGCGGCGGGAACTGCAACGGGCGAGAAAATAACAACAGTCAGCTTGTCGCCTGTATCTACCATTTACCAATCATGCTTTCGCACGTTATACAAGGTTAACCCTTTAAACTTTAGCATTGTTTAAGTTTTCCTCTTTTAACTGACGCCAGACGGGTAGCATTTACTTGTTGGTGTTCGATTCGTTGTTGGGTGATGTCGTTCTAATAGGGTGTGCCAAGGAGTGTATTTTTCCCGCAGGTCTACCTATAGAAGAGTATCAAGCCGGGCATTCCTGCCAGGTCATAACACGTCAGTGACAATTAAATCAGATAATCCTTATTATGTTCAATTCTCCAAGGTTAGCTGAATTGCCTCCGCGACAGGGATCGTGAAAAAGTGGAGAGATATTAAGGCGAAAGCTTTAACTGTTCTCGTTCAGCAAAAAGCGAAGATTCCCATCGGTAGCGTCCTGAATTGAGGCATCGCGCATTTCCGAGTTCTCCGAAAAGGCTTTACGCCCCTTGTTGAGGTGCGGAATTGTATTTAAGTCACGATGTGACTCTAACGAGAACAGCATATCGGGCTTCTTGATGTTTCATTACAGGTTAACAGCGCAAGCAACGTGACGGGAACACAAAAGACGGCGACGGCACAAAGCGCGCCGACTTTTAACACAAAAAGATTGCTGAAATTCAACGCTCATGATGAGGTCTTGCTTCGCTTTCACGTTACGTTGTTTGCGCTGTTAACCTATTGTGATTCTACCGTTATTAATTCAAATACGTGTATATTATAAATGGGTTGCGCTAAAGAAAAGTTCCAGTGTTGAGTCGGACTTTGAAATCATGATCCTTGAGGTGTGAGTTACGCCCGCTACCGCTAAGCCTCGGAGGAAGTTTATTAAACATGGTATTTTTAACAGTAACAATTTACTATTTACGTGAACTATTTAAAAACATTCAGGAAACAGCGCCCAGATAACTTGTGCGACATAAAATGGGACTTTTTATTTATGTATTTTGGGATTTTAAAAAATTATTGTCAGTGTGAAGAAATAAACGGCGTTCGTGCCCGCCTCTCCACAAAGCATCACTAGTTGAAATCAAGAGTGCTGTCGCGTCATATCCTCAAAGACTGAGCTTAAGTGTCGCTTAAAATTTTACATTTGGTATATTAGCGTTGATACGTTAACCACTCGGTCGCCTTAGCAGCAAGGTTCCGAATAATCCCTGTTTGCTCGCTCCCAAACCTTGTTTCTATTTGCCTCGGCTATGCGTCTTGTCATTTTCCTAGAGAGGTGCTGAATTGCAGTGGGTATCGCATTGTGTGCAGGAGGAGAGCGGTTGCCCAGTCGGGCACCCATTGCCTAGTGGGCGTCAGGCGAGTCGGTCTGCGTAAGGCACGAAAGCCTCACTTTGTCAACCATTAGTTAAAACATGTGGTACTGCAAAACAAAGTGCTTGCAAGGTTTCAGTACACGCATAGAAATGAAGTCAAACCGAAGGAACTTTCATTCCCGTTTGCAATCTGTCCAAAGAACGTATCTCGGAAACATTATTGGTGCATAAATGATGCTTTGGGTTGCTTACTGCCCATTCTATGCCTCTTTATTTACTCCCGCCCTCTTAGAACGCTCTGCATCAATATTTAATCGAGAAAAATTCCCTCCGAGCTGGCTTCTAAAGTATTCCGAAACCAACTAGTTCGGCTCAGCTTGGTCGATATGCAGCTCATCTCCAAACATGCTGCTGAATTTACGAGACGTAGTCTTAGCAAGAGCACGTAGGTGTTTAAAACCAACCCGATTTGAGTTTGAGCGCACTGCTTGGGCGTAAATTCGCAACATTATTGATGTCCCCCTAAAAGGCATCTCATTGGGTCTTTCTTGTAGGAATGCAGTATGAAGCAACAGGGAGGAATATGACAACTGCGTTACGTTCCTTTTAAAGGGAGGAGATTGTCCAGGATATTGCGAGCGCAAGGCTGCAAACAACTATAGCTAGAAAACCTTGCTTGTCGACGTCTATTATAGGCAGCGCGGTTGCACCAGAACAAAAAGAGAGAAAACGTAATAAATGCCTAAGGCAGGCTTCGAGCCGCGTACGTCAAGGCAGAAAACGTCCCGCTCCAAGGCAACTAAGGATATGCAAAACGGGCCCATTTTCTTGACGATGAAAATCCCTAAAGCGCAGTTGAGTAAGTCGTCTTCCAGGCATAGGGCGTGAAAGTGGGTTATGGACTTATTTTCTGCGCCTTTCTTCTAAGCCCATAGCTTTGGCTTAGCCTTCATGCAAAGCATGGGCAGAGCGATGATGTGGCACGTTACAGAGGATTTGTCGTTATCTAAGGGAGAGCTTCGGACCGGTGTAAATATATATGCCAGCACCCCACGCTGAGATGTGAAGCATGTCACCCTCTCGAGATTTCACGGTCGTAACACAATTTATGATTTTTTTTTTCATTTTACAGCTGAGCAATGACGATGGAAGGAGCGTTCGGGCGAAATTACCTTCATTTTTGGTTGTAAGCGCTTGTCGCTTACTGCAATTGACTAGTCATTCTTGAAGACATAGCGCAAAAAAGGCGGCTACAACTAACACAGATGTAGACAGGACAGCGTCTGTCCTGTCTACATCTGTGTTAGTTGTACCCGCCTTTTTTGCGCTATGTCTTCAAGAAACTGCTACCAACTAGCCCAAACCAAACATCTGTTGACTAGTCATATATATTTATCGGTCCCTTATTATATGTCACGAGATTTCTGGTATATTTCGCTGTTGGGTCAAGAGGCTATAAAATGGTTTCAGGTGAACTCTACATTTAACTGGAGTCCAGGTTTCCTGGTGCCTTTTAATTTCAAACAACTGACTTTCAGACCTTAGAGGTTACTTTAATGCACATAATGAAAGTAATGAGATAACGATCTGATCCGCATGGAAAAGTATTTCCTCCGTGCGGACCAAACTGCTAGAACTGTCATAAAAAAGAAAACACGAAAGGGCTGCGTTTTTTTCAATAATACCGAGGTAGCGGTGCAGTATTGTCAGATAATTTTGTCACCATGCTGATATAAACAGTCTGATCTCCTCTTTCGAAGCAAATTTTCCTTCTACCTTTTGTTCTGCGCTCATGACGGGTCAATACCTGCGATAAAACGAACGGAGTGCGTTTTTGAAAATAAATAGCAAGAAATTTATAAGATTACCACGAAAAGATCTTCTCTCTTACTGAGTGACGCGATGTAGGTAACTATTATGCGAAAAAAAAAAACGTTAAAATTTCTTTCGCCGAGTTTGCACACAATGGTTATGCATTAAACATCTGATGCGCTAACAATGTTCTTGAGGCACTTTCCAAACGCTAGCTGCTCGCTCCGACAGCCTCGGAGCGCACCAGCCTTCTCCTCAAAGCAGTAGAAAATTCTCGCTAATGTCATCCTCAAGGCGGCTCTCAAGGCGCCATCAGCACGTGCTGGCTTAAAAGGCTGCAACGCACCTATGTTCCACTATCAATGCTGGCCCCTAAAAGGCGTTCGTTTTAATCTCATTCAAACCTGCCCTACTGACATGTCTTATTTACTCGAGTCTTCTCGGTATCAGAATGAACGGGAAGTCGACTTAGGCAAACAGGAGCGCAAATATTACTTTTCAAAGGGCTTTTGCAGGAAAATTGAGTGCGCTCTGGTTCACATGCTCTTGTTATTTTAGTGGTGGCACATAGTCTCCACCAGTGGCTTCGTTGTCTTTAACCGGAGTGATAGGAAGACTGAAGATACCATACTTGCGGTACTGCGGAAGCGCTATGGTGGGCTTTATACGGAGAAAGAGCCGCGAGCTCCTAAGGCTACACACACAGTGCAGCATATTGAGGACCTGCAGTCATTCAGACACCAATCGCCGTCGGCGTACCGCACAATACATGTCCCGTCAATTCAAGCTGCAAAAGCAGCGATATGTAGCATCGGCTGTAAAAAGTAATTGCAGTGATTAAGAGCGCTTACATCAAGCATGACGAACGAGACCTCTGTTTTCCTTAGTTCTCTCTTATTTCTGTTACAGCATGTGTCCAGCTGACATCAGCGCGTGCTTATCGCGAGATCTGTCAGGTTATAATAATAATAAATCACTTTTCAAAGTCGAAAGTCGAAGTCGAGGTTAGGGGAATCATGGTCAAATGGCCAGTTTGTCGTATTTGGTTAGGTTTGGTCGATGTGGTTTAACGTCTGAAAGGGGCTCAAGCTTTGAAACGTTGTAGTGAAAGACTGCGAAAATTTAGACTACCAGAGGTTCTTTAAGGTTCACTAACATCGCACAGCACACGGGCACCTTGTTTTTCTCCTCCATCGTAAAGGGGCTGCACGTCCCGGCTAGTCAAACTGGCCATTTGATCATTTCTTCCGTAACCTCGACTTCAACCTTTGACTTTGAAAAGCGATTTAATATTATAACCTGATATATGTCGTGATAAGAACTTGATGATGTCAGCTGGACACGTGCTGAAACAGAACTATGAAAAACAGTGGTGTCGCTCATCAAACTTGGTATACGCGCTCTTAATCACTGAACCAACAAGCATATATCAGATAATAGGAACCACAGATCAATTCTCATCGTGCACGGTATTGCCGAACACGGAAACAAAACTCGCGAAGATCTGCTAGGTACTGTCGAAAAAATTCCATTTGAAGAATTGTTTGGAATAAAAACAACCGGTATTGAAAGCAAGCAACAACCTCCGGCAGAGCCATGTCATTATAAAATAATTCGACTATCGGGACAAATCCACATACGTAGCAATTGCAAATAGCTAGAAAAAACAGAATACGAAGTTAGCGACGATGTTTTCGCGAATGTATGAGGCTTTAGAAAGGACTGTGTGAAAGAATGAAAGAGCATCATGACCGGAAAAAGGTAATTTTTTAGTCTTAGGTTAAAGTGAAAATAAACAACCGCTTGTACATCTGGGACGATGAAGCCAACGACACATTAGAAGTTTTAAACAATGACTGCGCTGACGATGGACCAGTCAAGAGGACAAAAAACAAAAAACAAAAATCGGATCTAATCATTTTTAACGATAATTCGCGCAGCCAATTTTGAAGAAACCCAAACAGCTAGAGGTGATCCTGATCGCCCATGGTCCTGATATCCGCCTGACTGAGACACAACTGCGCATATCATTAGAAACGATAAACTGGCTTCTCCAGGTTTTACTATTGGGCGCAACGACAGGGCAACAAGAGGCGGTGGTGTTGCTTTGCTCCTGCGGCAAAGCATAAGCTACTCAGTACTCAGTAATGCCAGATGCGCCAAGAATAGAAGCCATCTGGTGCACCATCCAGTGAAGCTGGCGTCACGTCAGCATTTCTGTCACGTATACACCCCCCCCCCCTCCCCCCGCCCCTCTCCAAGCTGATGTGTCACATCTCGAACAGCTTCTCAGAGTACATCCACAAGCACATGTTGCGAAGCGCGATAATAACGGCAAGGGACTTTACCTCACAGACGTAGACTAGAACTATTTGAGGCCGTCTAATCTAAAAACATCTTGCCCTACTTTGTATCTACCTTCAACCTGACACAAATTGTTTCCAAGTCTACCCTTGTGCAGGGCACATGAAGTTCCATCTTTGATCTTATTTTCGTAAGTGAATATTTTTTTAATAAAAACTCATAGTGTATGTATTCTTGAAGCATTATCGGGCGCAATAGGGCTCTGTGCACGCTGTTGATTGCAAATCAAATTCGCTGGCGTAGTAACGGAAAGCGCGTGTACAGATTAAAAGAAAAACAGATGATGATGTTATTACGATCTACTACCTTGTTCACGAGTACTGCGACTACTATGAACTGTTACAGAGGGTTTCGCCAGCATTGATGAAATCTGGTTGCAGCTCAAGACTCATGTCTGCTTGAGGCAGTTTGTACCACAAGTAGCGGAGTCTAAATATAAAAAAGAAAACCCGTGGATATCACGCAAAGTGATTCACTTACAACGCAGAATTCATAGCTTAAGGAAAAAACCTAGACTAAGCCAAAAAAAAGTGAATTTATAAGGAGACTGATACCGATAAAAAAAAAAAAAAACAAGGCACAAAACAAACATTCTGCAGTGCAACACTCAGCAGTTTTACCGAAACTCGCCTCAGAAGTTGTGTTCTTGTGCCATCAGCAACAGAGATAACCCCTCCGAAAATGTTATCACCCACGAAAGAAAAGAAATAAGTGTAAATGCTTAATGTGTCCTTCCATTCCGTTCTTACACCTCATAATGGCATCACACGCTTTCAGGCGGCAAAACATTATGCAATCGATCCGCTTTGCGCACTAGTTGTAACCGAAGCAGGAGCATTTTAACTACTGTTCGTTTAGATGCCAAAATAGCAGCGGTCCAGACGGAATCGCAAACGGCTTTCTGTGACGTTATGCAAAACCAATGAACAAATATTTATGAATACGTTGCATTAAATTAATGTGCCAACAATTCCTCCCAGCGGATGGAAAATTAAAAACTATTCCAGTGTACAAATCAGATGATCTCTCTGTACAGACAAATTATAGGCCAATATCTCTGATACGCACCAGCTGCAAAATCTTAAAAAATATAATTTTAAATTCAATTACAGAATTTGTTGAAGGAAATAACATTCTTCATTTGTAGCAGCATGGCTTCAGAATAGGCCTGTCTACAATAACATAACTTGACTAGATCCTACATAACTCCGCAAAATATTTAATGACCAAACTTGAATTGACATAATTTGTCTAGAATTTTCTAATGCATTTCATCATTTCTGCCATGGTGAACTGCTACTTTAACGCCGCCAGGTTGTTCATACAGGGCCCACACTTCGCAAAGAGGGCATGTTCTTTTGGGTGCAAATCACGGCCAGTATTAATCCCTATTCTGATAATAATATTCACAAATGACATAAGTAACTGGGCGAAATCTAAGTTTACATTATTGGCAGACGAGTGTGGCCTGTATAGGCAAGTACAAATTCGCGAAAATTAAACTTCTCTTAATAAGGATGGTAAATGAATAAGCCAGTGTTGCACATGCTGGCAAATGGCCATCAACCTCAACAAAACGGTAAAAATATCAATACCAAAAAGAACTCCAAGCTTTGTTTTTCGCACGATTGTGGCCGTGTCATCTCCACCAATGTCACTGAGTATATATTTGGGTGTCGTAGTGTCATCAGATCTGTAATGATTGGCCTATGTATAACATGTGACAAACAAAGCAAGCCGAAAGTCAATGTCCTAAAAGGAATTATCGGGGACTATACGCCCGATCTTCGAATATAGCGTGATTTCCGTTCGCCCAAAATCAAACGTCTACGCTAGAAGCTGTGCAGCGAAAAGCCACGCTTTTTATCTGCAATCGATATAGGCGCACCGATTCGCCGACGTAGATGCTGCCGGAAATCGGTCTTCATACACTAGCCAGACGTGCAATGCTACAACGTCTAAAAGTTTTGTATCTCATCCTGCATAACAAGGTTAAAACAAAATTTGGCATCACATTACATTAAAAAATTCCTGAGAAACTAGTCGAAAGCATCAACTCCCACTTCAGTACAATTTTTGAGCGAATAATAGATAGTTAATTTTTTTTTTTTTCCGGGGCGGTAAGTGATTGCAACTCTTTAGACCAAAAGGTGATCCCACAATTTTCGAGCTTGCTTGCAAATCTCTACTGTGAATCACAAAGAAGTAATGTCATTATTACTGTCGTTCCTTTACTTTCTCTGTATAATATGAATATGCGATAATGCCAATATATGAATGACGGTGTGTTGTTCATGTATATGTATATTTATATATCTTAAGTCATTGCCTCTCTCTAATAGGTAAATGGAGATCTTGATTACCCTTTTGCATGTATGCATGAATGCCTGTATGCGCACACGTCTCCACGCCAATGTAACTGACTTCTCTAAAAGCGCCTAATAGGGTTGACAGTATCTCCAGATAAATATGTAAATAAATAACACACTGGCCGAGACTTATCGCTAGACAGTCTAAGCTCCATTGTTTGACCTTGGCTCAGCTTCTAGGACGGAAGTAAGCATTCATCGGGTTTGGATTTGAAATATTAGAACAGACCCTCTAAAGCTTGCTGTTAGAACTGACAGGTTCAGCCGCCAAACCCCGCAATAGAGCAAGACAGAGCCAGGATGTGTCGGAGACACAAGTGAAACCAGAACGATCTGCAAAGGTGCTTACAAGGTGATCCGGGACAACTTGTATCGTTGAAAAGTTTTTCTACGCAGGTGGTTGTCACCTATAAATGACCAATATGCGCTACCATCCACTAGGAACACTATGCCTCATGAGCATTTTTACTAGCAACCAATCGATGTTCTGATTGTACGCCATCTATCTTAGAATATCGATTTACTTTTCCTCGGCCGCTGCATCAAATGCTTGAAAATATTAATTTACGCTGACTGTTATAACATCTATATGAACTAAAGAGTTTGTCAAGGGTGGATAATAATAGAGCACTGAACATACGGACAGCATCTTAATTTGAAGCCTTCATTCAAAATATACTGATTTTGCCAAAAAAAGCCAGCTTGTATGGTTTATCTTTCATCCTTGTAATAATATGATCTTTTCCGGTTAAGGTATAAATCACCCTAAAAACTAAAGATTCTCTTTGCTATGACGTTATAACTTGTCATATTTATAGATCTTCAGAGAGGATAATCCCCATATTAATGTGACCGCCAACCAAGCAGCCAATAACCTTTGGGAAATATTTCACAAGCGTGGTTATCATTTGCGCATGGCTCAAAACAGGTCTTGAAATTGAATATATATGAACGCTTCGCTCCAACTGTGCGCATACGCCAACCGCACTTGAAGAAAATGCACTCGAAAGTAGCCGCGCCCTCCTCTGGGAATGACAAACAAAGACAGCCTGTATGCTCATCAGAACAGCTTTGCAAGATGAACGTATATTTTGAAGTAATGACTTCTACAGTGAGGTGGACCAAAAAACCAAGATAATCAGCCGGCCTTACGAGGAATATTATTTCGGACCTGTCTGTGCTCTTATACCCGAGGCGCAAAAAAACAATAAAAAACCTCCATTCTCGCTGCGGCTTTTCACGCATGTACATCCGCGGAACTGAGTGAACTAATTTATCTCATAGGCATGTCAACATTTCAGCAAGAACATCGATAGCAACCCAGGGACGAAGCTGACGCCGCGCGGTAAGCAGGAATCGAAGCGCAGCCTAGGCTGTGTTAGGTGCATAGGCTAGGGACATCTCGACTGATCCAGGGAATTTTCGCCTCATAGCTAGGGAATTCCTGCGGCTGGGTCCGCCTCCCGCACAGCTAGAGCTTACTGGGCCAGCGGCGCTCGATCAGTCGGAGTCGAGAACCCGCAAAGTGCGCTTCGTTCGAAACAACAGGCGCAATTTTCGCGGCCGTACAAAACTGAGGGCTGCGGAAGTTCCCAACTTGGGTCGCTTTAGCGCCTCAGGCGGATGTTTGTTGGCAAAAAGTGCAGGATTATGATTATGTATTTTCAATCTGCGATTCCGAGCCTTTATTTGGCTGTTCGTGCTATTCTCAATGACTGACCCATGTTCAACTCCTTGGAAAGCAACGAACAGAACGACACATTGTGAGTAGATCCCGAAGCAGCATCTTAGTTGTGCTTTCTAATTTCATGTTGTTTTTTTTGGGCATACGGTATCTACATTTATTGAATAGGTATGCACCACAATTGCGCTAAGGGCTGAGTCTTATCCTGCTGTTTATAATATAAGAGCATGGGGAAATGCCTGGATGCAATGCTGAAGTTCGTAAAAGAGTACATGCGCAAGTGAGGCAACGAGTCAGTTAGTGAATGTGTATATAACAGACAGGGTAAGCAAATAATTTAGCATTCGAGCAAATGAGAGATATTTTTCGAAGGAGCACCAGATGAATCATACTTTACGTGAATGGGTGCGTAAGCGGGATTGCGAGTGGGCGAATATTAGAGGGTGAAAATAACCAATTGAAATCAGTGAATAAGCAAAGCATGTATGGTCTGTGTACGAGAGCTAGCAATCTATATAACAGGTGAATCCAGTGAAGGGTATGGACCTCGTAGATTGTCTGCTCTTAGCCGCGAATGTGAGCACCATACAATACAATATAAGATAGTAAGACACCACTGTTATGAGAGAAAACAAAGAATGGCTCCTAGCAGATAACAGCTGTCAGGACAAAAGCAAATAACAAATTTCATCACACGCTACAGTAATTGTAGTCGATAATGTGTCCTGCCTCATTGGATCGTTTTCCTCTTTTTTTTTTGTTCATGGCTCTGTTTTAGCCTTATGACGCTTATAATTTTTTTTAGCGTATTTTCCTGATAACATTTTCTATTTGCACATGTTTTGGTGAGCTCTGTTCCGGGCATTTTGAAGATAATCGAAGCCAGAAAGAAGATTTCGAAGTGACCCCACTGTCAATACGAACGTACACTTTAGAGTAGCAGAAGTTCTGCAGACACGAGCCTTCTAATTTCTTTTACAAGACAACTTTTCTGCTCATTTCGTCGAGTTTAACCCGTAAGCCATTTCAAGCAGTTGAAATGTCGGGGCGCAAACGAACATTAGTTTTTATTGCGATATAGCCATGAGAGCTGATTGCATGCAGTCAGTGTTTCTTGCGGAGCAGAGCATTTGCCATGTTTTAGCGAACACTCCTTCGAATGTTTCCTTTTATTCTTAAAAATCGCATTTGGTTTTTAAACTTTTGCCCAACCGCTCAAAAATGAGTAATGTTATGAATACTTCGTACAAAAGTAGATTGGAGACGATGAAATCAATGCCTCGTTTAGTTGGCAAGATAAAAGTTGCGATAACGTACTTGCAGTCTATGCCTTAAACCTCTGTTAACCCCCGATTGAAAGAAGAATAAAGCACCAAACAGATCAGTCTTGAGTGCAATATGGAGGCAATATAAAATTAAGTTAGGAGTAAATTTTTCTTCCCCTGGATGTCATCAAGCGAGAAATGGACAGATTGAACACTGATATCTTGGGTATCAGCGAGCTCAAGTGGACCAGAATGGGAGAATGCAATTCCGGCGACCATTATGTCTTTTATTGTGGGCTCGAATCCAGGAGAAGGAATGGGGTCGCTCTCATAGTAAAAAGAAGAATGGGCAAAGCAGTGCTAGGGTACAACCCCAAAAACGACCGAATGATTGCACTTCGGATCCAAGGTCACCCTTTCAACATAACAGTTATCCAAGTCTATGTACCAACCACTACTGCTCAAGAGGCTGACGTTGAGAGATTTTATACTGACCTGCAATGCCTTTTAGACCACACTGTATCATCAGACGTCCTTTGTCTCATAGGAGACTGGAATGCTAAGGTGGGGAGTGAAGAAATATCCGGAAATACAGACAAATTCGGTCTTGGTGAGCCAAATGAAGCTGAGCAGAGGCTTGTAGAGTTTTGTCAAGAAAACAACCTGACCATAGCGAATACTCATTTTCAACAGCACAAGAGGCGCCTGTACACATGGACTTCACCGAAAGGTCTGTACAGGATTCAGATTGACTATATTCTTTGCCAGCAGAGATGGAGAAGCGTTACAAGCAGTAAAAACACGGCCTGGGGCTGATTTGGGCACCGATCATCAGCTTCTTGCTGCCAAATTTAAGCTTCGATTGAGGAAAACGGAGAAAACTTAAAGGCCTTTAAGGTATGGTAGGATCAAATTCCATCAGAATATGCTGTGGAAGTGAGGAATCGATTTCAAGAATTAGACCTAGAAGACAGATAGTCTGAAGAGATGTGGACTGATGTTGGTGATATAATACAAGATGTTGCTACTAAGGTAGTTTCAAAGCAAAAAAAATGAAAGAAAGCAAACTGGTTATCTGAAGAGGCTTTGCAAATAGCTGAGGAAAGGAGGATGGCAAAAGTTATGGGGGAGATAAAGATACAAGGTTCTCAATGCAGATTTTAAGAAAATAGCAAGGACAGATAAGAATGCCTTCCTGAACATACAGTCCCAAGCAGTTGAGGACACAGCCAATTCAGGAACACAAGAGCTCTGTATAAGACAATCAAAGATATCAAAGAAAGCTTCTCTGCTAAGCTGGACGCGATAAAGGACAAACGAGGAGGGGACCTCACTGAAGCCTCATAGATAAAGCCGAGGTTGCAGGAATACATAGAAGAACTGTACACGAAGGACCCGTATGTGCAAACCCAACATAAGACTGTTGTGATTACTGATCTCGAGCAGGGCATCCTGAAGAGTGAAGTTGAATGGGCCTTAGCCAGCCTTGCTTAGAACGAAGCTAGCGGAATTGATGACATATTCCAGCTCAGTTGCTTCAAAACCTCAACCATTACGCTGTTAACGTTCTGTATACATTATGCCAGAATATTTGGACACCCCTGCAGTGGCCACAGGATTGGAGGAGGTCAGTTTACATCCCCATTCCAAAGAAAGGCAGTGCCAAAGATTGTTACAACTATCGCACGATCGCACCTATTTCGCATGCTAGCAAGGAGATGTTGAAAATCCTCCAAGGTAGGCTACAGCAGTATGTGAATCGGGAGCTTCCGGACGTGCAAGCTGGGTTTCGAAAGGGCAGGGGAACTAGAGACCAGATTGTCAACCTTCGCTGGATCATGGATAAAGGCAGGAGAGTTCCAGAAACCCATCTACTTCTGCTTTATTTATTATGCGAAAGCGTTTGACTGCGTAGATCACAGCAGATTGTGGCAAGCTCTCCAAGAAATGGGAGTTTCAATCCACCTCATCTGTCTCCTCAGGAACCTGTGTGAAGCGCAAGAGGCCACAGTCAGAACTGGGCATGGTCTTACTGATTGGTTTCCAATTGAGAAAGGAGTGAGGCAAGGCTGCATACTGTCGCCCTGTCTATTTAACCTATATGCAGAGTGCACCATGAGGAAGGCCGGTCTGGGCGAGCCTTCAGCTGGAGTGAAGATTGCTGGAAAACGTATCAACAACCTTAGATATCTGGATGATACCACTTTAATGGCAAAAAGTGAAGTGGAACTCAAGAGACTTCTGATGCGCGTACAAGAAGAGAGTGAGAAGTTTGGGCTTAAACTGAACATTAAAAAGACAATTGCTCATGGCGTCTTGCGCTGTCAAGTCCTGGAGCATCAAGGGACAAGAAGTGGAAGCTGTGACAGATTTTCTCTTCTTGGGCTCTAAGATTGCCCCGGAGGGAGACTGCAGCCAAGAAATTAGGAGACGCCTGCTTCTGGGAAAGAGAGCCATGGCTATCCTTGTCCGCCTAGTAAAGAGCAGAGACATTACACTGCCAACCAAGATCCGTATAACTCGAGCTATGGCCTTTCCAGTTGTGATGTATGGATGCGAGAGTTGGACTGTAAAGAAGGCTGACCGCCGAAGAATCGACGCGTTGGAATTGTGGTACTGGCGGAGACTCTTGAGAGTTCCTTGGACGGCCAGAAGATCAAATCAGTCGATATTGTCGACCATAAACCCTGACTGCTCATTGGAGGGTCAAATTCTAAAGTTAAAGCTCAGCTACTTTGGTCATCTGATGAGAAGAGAGGAGTCGCTGGAGAAAGATTTGATGTTGGGAAATGTTAAGGGTCGCCGGAGAAGGGGTAGGCAGCGAACGCGATGGTTAGATGGCATCCTAGAGGCGCTGCAGAAGTTATGTGATGTTAGGAAGATAGTGAGAGACTGGAAAGCGTGGCGTGATATGGTCCATAGGGTGACGAAGAGTCGGACACGACTGAAGGACTGAACTGAACTGAAATTTTTCCTATTGTATCAGCAACGCGGAAGTATGCCAGAAAACAAATCTGTGCCGCGGACTCCCAACACGCTTTTCTTCAAGCATTTCATATAAGCTTCACCAACTCGCCTCCCAAGTGGTGCAGGAGAACCAAAATGGACAATCGAATTGAGGCAGCGATGATTGTGAGGTAATTATTATCTTAGGGATTCCTCTGCTTCTTATTCAAGGTCAGAAAATCAGCTTGAAGGTTTCAAAACCGACGTCAGGATAGGGGCGATACGCCGGAATATTTATTCCGGAGGGAAAGCTAAATGTCGTGGGTGGATGTCTCATGTTTTTTTCAAACGTTTATGCTCTGGTCAAGTTTGTTAAAAATGCGAAGTCCAACTTTTCATTAGATATCTCAGCGGGGGTACTTTGATCCATTTAATTCTGGTGTCATACTCCTAGACAGCGTGGTTTATTAGTTTCCTTAACTCGAAAAAGAATACCTGAATTTCCACGTTCGTCAGGAAGACCCACCAGAAGCGGCTATAACGGGTCTCAGTTGATAGATTTAACGAATCTTTACTGCAAGCACACGGCCATGGGGTTGCAGTAGTAGTTTACTATCATCATGACATGGTCGGATGCTCTCAGTCTTTTCCTGTTTAGATATGTCTGTTACAAATTGTTGCACTGTATGATAATTTTGCAGGGTGTCAGCTCTCAGTCGTGCCCTCTGCTTTACGTCTTGCGTAAGAAAGTAAAAAAAGCATTCCAGTTATAAAAGATGTAATGCCAATGAAGGCAAAAATGCAAAAGACGGAGACTACACAGCAGAAGCTCTCATTCCCAACTCAAGGTTTATTATACAAAGAAAAAGAAACAACAAAATGCATGCTTGACCAAAAGGCAAAGTTGCCAAAATAGAAAGAAAAAAAGAAACAAAACAAGTACAAAATGAGGATCAACACGCCTGGCGTAAGACGTTAACGCAGAGGTGCTCCTTAGGTCCTACATTTGGCTTGCCTTCTCTGCATCTGATTCTCACAGCAGTGTACTTTTTTCTGCGGTTGTGATAGTTATGTTACTAAGAAATGACAATGCTTTGTTTAATATAACGAATATGCTTATATAAAAATATGTCCAGAGATACGACAGCTAGTAACCGCAAAAAGCAAAAAGACACACCCGCCACGGGTAGAGGGGTTGAGGCTTATTAAAATATGTGAAAGGAAGTTTCCCGTTTCATGCTCTGAAGCGAGTGTGCGCTAAAAAACAATGAAGTCGATTGGCTTATAAATCTACGTTCATATGTTAGAGTCGTATGATACCAAGCGCATGCGTCAGGAACTCTTAATTTTCACCGCGCAGATTTTGTAGCTAAAAATGAAAAAGGCGCGAAAGTTTCCAAATTCTCAATAATTACCCCAGACGAGCCGTCAAACTAATGCGAACTTAAACAAAGATTTGTGAAGATGTAAACGCGCAAAAGTATTTCTCGACATGGAGAACACCTCAAAGCGCGCTGACAGAGCAAACGTGCCGAAGCGGTATTGAGACGCCGTTGAGCAAAGTACGGTTCTCCTCCAATTCTTTTGACACCTATATCTATTCTCTACGCGAGATTGCCTGTTTTCTTCCTGTTTTTGATTTGTTTTTACGCTATGAACGTCCACAGAGGGACGTTCATAGTGACTAGTCACAATAAGTACTGCCGATGATACTCCCTCTCAGAAGAAGCTAATCCTAGTCTATAGGCACAGCACCGATTCACGTCAAGGTCGAAGATTTTCTCTGCTGCCCATTAATCAAGGCGCGCAGCACGAAAGACGAAATCAGCATGGCTATAAAAGAGAGAAACTAACCGCAAGTGTTAATTTGATGAGCAATTTGTGATAAGCAGTCATCAAAAGTAATCATTATCCCAAGGAATGACTACGTAAAACAGCGCGAACTTGACAAGGACAAAAAAGGAAAGACGATACACCGCGCTTAGCTCCTTTCCGTTCTTGTGAAGTTTGCGCTGTTTTTCCTAGGGAAGAACAACCATCTCGAAAAGTTACGCGAGAAATAGGCGGACACAGGCCCCTCTTCGGCGGCGAAGGCTGAAGCAACATTCCTGTATCGAACTTACGGAAAGAGGGCGTCAACTTTTTGCCCACGGATAAGGACCCGCTGTAGGATGATAAAAAACCTCACTGAGATTCAAAATGTCGACCACACCACCAAATACACTTTGAAGTGGTATACACATGACATCATTCAAAATTACAATATTTATGAAACTTTCTTTGGTACAATAATATCAGAGAATTGATGAAGCTAGGCCTGATGCAAACAAGCAGATGCCGACAGGCTGCAATATTTGTCCTCGCACCTCCATTTAGTGCAAGATTATTACTTGTCTGGTCGTGGAAGCTATCGTATCCGTAATTGAGATGCAGGCTGAATTCCAGAGCGCGTATTCTCACTCCTGTTCATGGATTAGGAACCACAGACGCTCACGAATGCTGAAATGTCTAGGCTCGATGGGAAAACAAGGCAAAAAGCAAACCATACCATTCGCTATTGCCCAATACCCATTACTGAAATCAGCTGCAAGACTGCGTCCAAATAACCCCGGCTCACTAATTCTTGGGCACGTCGGTGAGCCACGCTTATTGTAGACGAAAAGAAGCAATGCAGCAAATGCTGTTTCTTCTTTCTCTTGACTAGGAAGCAGGCCTACGTCATACCGTTTTCAGGTTGCTTGTTTAGTGCATTTAACGCGATGACCTCAAAGCTCGCGTGTTGCAGAAAATGAGGGCTTCTTCGTCATCAGTGTCGTTTGCAGTAAGCTAAAAAATTCTATGAAAATGTAAAATTAAGGAGCGCTTGTAAAGTGCTCACATAGACGACAGATTTCTAAGGAAGGTTAAAATTAACCAAGGCTTGCAATTAAATACAATTGAGCTGAAAGAAAATTGCGTGGAATTTCGTGGGTGTGCGAATCGCACCAATGACCAATCGTATTGCGAGGCTTGCACGGTCGATGAAAGGTTTTATTTTTCCAAATAAAAAATTACAGATTTCCAAAAACACATCTTAAAAAGTAATACATTAAATGGGGGCTCTAAATCGACGTCAATCACATTTCTGAGGTTTACGTATTAAGCATGGTGAATAATTTGAGTATTTTGTAGGCATGGATGTTTGTTAGCTTAGTCTGAATAACAAAGCAACCAGTGAACGTGCTATACGAATTGAGACGACAAGCGTATCGACGTTTCGAGTCTATACTGCAGTAAACACCATCCTAGTGCCGTGCACATATGTATCGGCAATGTTCCATCGATGAGAGTACCACGCCTAAACACGCAAACTCACTGAGCCGACAGCGCTTGTAATACAACTAAATGCGATTTTTCCGGAGATAAGCAAGCCCGCATGGCCGACTTATCGGAACAGATGGAAACCATCACAGAGGTTCAACTTGCCACAGACACGCTATTCTTCACGTAGAAATGCCTGTAGACGGAGCCGTTTTCTCCGGACACTTCCGGTCAGCACAGCTTATGCCTTTCATAGTCGTGTAACACTTTCTCTTTGCAACACATATGTTACGCTACAACTCTTAATTTTTTCATGCGTAGCATATTTTCGCCTATGATTTTGTTTATAGCTCAAGTTTAATACTTTTTGTTTTCTTTTTCCAAGCCATTTCTGCCTGCCACCTTTAAAGGCACAACTACGAGTAACGTTTCGAGATTGCGCAAGAACACGAAAGCATCGGGTCAAACGAGATCCGTTCGACACGAGACTCAGGAGGGAAGGACACTTAAATACTCATTTTTTCCCTGCGGCACCTCAAACAACCGATAGCTTCTTCCTTTTATGATCCCTTCTCTTCCCCTCGCTCTATCCAAAAGCAGCACCGAACTGGCAATTTGTCTTTGTGTGCGGGCCAACGCTCAAAGTGTCCCTTTCTTGAGTGTTTTTTTTTCTTCCCTCACACTTTTCTAAGAACACGGCCCATTGCCAATTATTTTCTTTGTGAGCGCTTTCTTTTATACGGCACGCGATTACCTGAACACAGTGCACCTCTTGCGTTTCGTAAGCGCTCGGTGGTGGGACCATTAGATCAGAGGGAAGCGATCGCCCATTGGCTCTTGCCTGAAGCCAAATGACCCGTAAAAGAATTTAATTAGCGGAAGCGGCCAGAGGGTGGGAGAAAAGGCACTAAAGCAGAACGAAGCTTTATTCCCCACTCTCGGTACGTGTTTAATACTTGTATGTACCGCACGAAGGTTGAGCAACTTTCAAGCGAACACCGAGCCTACCTGCCAAGGTTGTGAAAGCGGAAAGGAAAACCATTAACTGCTTCCTTTTAAGGAAAGAGCATAGCGCTTTCGTGCGTGTTTGAAACAGCTAAAACTTTCGCCATTTGTTAGCAGCAGGTACCTGATAATGTTCGCATGCTTCGATAGAGCAGTTTAATGGACAACTTTTAAGGCCAACAAAATTATTCTTTCCATTAGTAGCTTCTGAAAACACGGTTTTCTTTTAACATTAATACGCGTTAGCTTTCTGAGGTTGTTTCCTCTGGTTGCTTTTATGTGCAAGTCATATACGATGAGTTTACCTTTGGAGATTACTCTACAATGTTGCCTGAACAATGGTAGCTTTGTCGAAACCGCAGCTACGACGGATAAATACCCGTATCCGCTGCAGGGAACGAAATAAGCACGATCGTCTCCGAGGCGACGTTTAGTGCCGCCCATGATATGAGCATTCCTGAATAAAGAATCCATTCGCGCTGTCACAAGAAGGAATCCGTTCCACTGCAAATTAATGTGAAGTTTGTGTTGCCTATTGTCTAATCCACTTCGAGTTGCATAGCTGCTAACACTTTTGAGATTCGGTTCATAAATTTTTTGTCTCCCGTGTTGTGATGAAATGAAATTGGCAACTTGTCAGTGTAAGAAATGATTCGCGGGCTTCGGAAGCGAGAAAAGGCAGCCCGGCCACATACAAGACCAGTGCGTCCGGACTGCAGGCGAGACTTTATTTTTTTATTTACCATACTGCAGGCCAAAGCTTTGGTCAAAGCAAGAGGGGCATTAGAACAAAAATAATAAAACAGTAAAAATAAACTATACAACATAACAACACATATTGAGTACCCATATTCAGCGCTGATCATCTTAAAAAAAAAAAAAACGACGAAATTCAATAACACAAGGCAACTCAAGGCTTCTTTGTTTGGATAAAAAGACATTGCAGTTCTTTTCGGAAGTCGTTTCACTCGAAACACTACGTAAGTTGAAGCCGTACTAAAACAGCGAGAGAAAATGGACAGTCCGATATTTCAAGAAAGATATGGTACGAAAACCTCATTACATTCATTGCGACGACGTTCATAACATTCTATGTTGCAAGGAAAGCAGAAATTTTATCCCCGTTGTTATCCAGCACTAGTGGTGATTTGTGACACTCAATAATAGCTGCGTAACGCCGATATGTTAGTGGCTGGAATGGCAGTGTTACCACCGTGGAAAGTGTCGGAAATTTTTTTCTCCAGGCTTCTGTCCGTCGGAGTGTCCGAGAACCGCAGTTACGAAACGGCAGGTTACGCCGAAATTGTCACAAACACTGCCCTGAATGACTGTGCGATGCGGACATGATTTGAGGAAGATGGTCGAATCCCTTTTTTGTACCATGTGTTACCCACGTCCTCTGATGATATAATTGCCGGATTGCATCAGGTTTTCCCTGCATGCAATGCGAAAGTAAGGTGTTTCCTTCTCATATTTTCGTTTAGGTAAACGGATAAGAATATTGAAAACAATTTAAGTAAGTAGCCTTGGCTCGTAGAAGGAGAATTTCAAAGTAAAGAAAATACAACGAAGCGTAAACTTCAGGCTGCTGTCAGGTAATGACATGAAACTAATCTACGGCACTGGCCAAAGAAACAAGTCACAGATCATCCGTTACAGGAGAAGAGAGAGATAAAAAAATAGTACCATGAGTCCAGAGATTTTGTGGAAAGGGCATGAGTCGCAAGAAGAAAGCAACTGAAAAATAACATCAATATTATTATTATAAGCGCGTCGAAGCCATTTATCTGCTTACTCAAATCACAAGATCATCAGTAGAGTTAATGCGCTAACGGCGGGCAACTTCTGATGTCCATTCTTCAGATCAGCAAAAGAGCTATTCTGTCACTCGCAAACAGGCCTTGCGATTATACTGCACGCATTAGTTTAACCTTCAAAAGAGTAAGGTAGCAGCATGGTATGGTGTCTGTGTGTGTGTGTGTGTTTAGATGAATAAACCAAAACAACAAGGGATAAAAATTATCTGGGCACATAAGCGACGAAAATTTTGCGACGAGGTTTCACCAAGACGCTATGGCGAACTTCGTCGAATTGAAAAGCTCTTGGTTGTTTATTTTAGTGCCAGCTGTGGCGCAACCGAACACAATCAAAGGGCTTGTTAGCCATGCAATTTTTCTGGCGTAGCCGCTCCCACAGAAAACACAACACGCCATAATACTTCTACTTGTCACGCGCAAGATAGCTGCATAAGTAGCTGTGCAGCGATCACCAAAAACTTTGACAGTCATGATACGCATGATTTTATGATATATATCTTATTATGGGATAAAAGCAGCAGTGAAGGTGACTGCTTCTTGTAAGCAGAAGTAATGAATATCTCATCCAACGTGTTCGTTGACGTTCACAGAATGCCTTTAATGCGCATAACAAATGAATGCGTCCGAGATAATGCGATAGCGTTTATGTAAACAGAACACTGCGCAAATGTTCCCAAGGTTTCTATGCTGCTGTTCGTTCACGCTGAGAGCTATTTTTGCAAACAATATGTTGTCCTAAGGATTGTTTCTTGCGGTGAAGAAAAAAGCAGCTTTGATACTGGTGATAGTGCCTAGACATCCCATAGGAGCTATTCTTCCGAGACTGTCGTCCTCAAATGCTGGCTTCAGTTTTATATTTTAGGTTCCCCTTCACGAAGCGTAAACTGGCGTCCCGTGACTGTACTTTTGCACTCTTTATAAGTGTCATTTTACTTTACACTCTCTGCGTTGATTAATTGTCTCATTCTGATGTTAAATTTTTGTTTTCATAAGCATACTGATGTCAGGCCCGTTGCTCAGGGATCAGAGCTGGTACTGCATTTGAAAGTAGAAACTATGCTTGTCAAAGCACGAGATCACTCCGGGGGATGAACGCAAGGTATCAGCACCGTGGCTACCAAACTATTGTCTCCAGGCAGGCAATATATAGTTCTCTGGTTGGCGCTAAAGTCTGTTCCCTTATGTTTGATAAATTATGCACATTGCGGGCACTATAGAAGCACGGAGTTATACAGTGTACACTTTTAAATGCTTAGCGAGAGAGAACTACATCATAGATATGAAAAACATAGATTAAAGAAGGCACGAGAAGGAGAAGGCAATTCAGCGCGCCTCTCTTTTAAAAAAGCGGCATACAAGCATGAACATAAAACACATTCAAAATATACTTTCTCTAATACCATCTTGAGCACGAGAAGCAAAGACAATGGCGGAAAAATAGGCATAATGCTAACAAAGTTATCAGCTGTCAGAAGGTGTTCAGGAGGCGCGATTTCAAGAAGCGCTGGAGAACCTGACAGCCAATTAGCATTGTCTTTCTTGAGTTCTGGAGCCATAATTACAAGACTACTGCGTCCCATTCATCCGCCCACTCAACGCAAGAGGAGGCCTGTTCAGAAAGGAGCAGATCTATAAACCTTGAAAACATCAGCGCCACAGAAAAAAAAAATGAGAATGTGCAAATATCAAAGCTCTTCATGTCTTGCACATACACCGACACAAAGCACGTGAGATACCGCAGACGGCTTGACGAAACTATAAGAATTATAGTTTTTTCTTTTCGATTTAAAACCTTAATCAAGAGTTTGTGTGACGTACGGTTATTGTAAGCGGCAGGAACATAATGTTGCTCATAGTGCTAGATACTCGGGGCACAAGAGGAGATTGGCGAATGTACGTTTCGATGTATTTCCAATATACCTTGCAGTTCCTTTATTAATAAAGCATACACAGTTTTCCAGTGCCAGTTTCTCTTATTTCTTCAGAATGCACATCTGTTATCTAACTCTAGACCTTAAGTTTCGTTTTTCTTGTTTTTAGCCCACATATATCTTAAGTGTGACCAGCATCTGGTTTGATGTGATGCTCACAGATGAAAGCTAATATTTGCTGGATCGCTTTTGCTCCGTATATTTTCTTCCTCTTTGTGCCAGACTGATTGTTTTCTTGCCACAGGCCAACTGTGATTCCCGACAGTTTGGTTGTATTTGTAACTGTCATCTGCCAGTGTGTAAAAGCTTATTGCGTAAAATGTAGTCGCCGATTTTAATCCAGTAATCCCAATTCGAATTTGCAACGCAGAGGGGCTGAAAAACATTACTCCACTGCTGTTAATGTCATTTTATTCATCCTTATGCACCATGACTTGAAGGGTAGCACTGGCGACGCAAGCTTAAATAGCAAGAAGCTGCGTATCTGGGAAGATGGGTCAAGCCGGTTGAAAAGGTGAATCCTATGGTCTTCGGCGCTTTCAATGTAGGGATTACTATCCGACCTCATTAATTATTCTTCTGGAAGAAATATAGTTATTCCAGTGTCAGGAGTGGATCGATAAGCCTTGGTTTAGTTGAGAGTGTAATAAAAGGGAGCGGGCTCGTTTTAACATTCACATGGACATAAAAGATACAATGCGATCTCCACAAAATCAATCGTCCTGCTGATGCATCTCTAGATCAGAATGTCTACCTTAAAAAAATGCAAGACGTGCTTGCATATTGTATATGTGGTCTAACATTATACACAGTTTCCTTCTGCATCTAGTTGGCAGGCCTCCGGAAACATCGAACTCAGAGCATCAAAGCGATTTGTTCAGGGAACTGGTAGCTTAGAACTTGTCGATAAGTGTCACCTATTATTTGCCATAGCGAATGAAGACTGCATTACCACTTCGAAACACTCAGTTCTCTGAGTATTTATGCAGATGTTTGTTTAATTACTGATCGTTCTGTACGAAAGCTTTTCTTCAAGTCAAATTTCGTGCCAATACCCAACAAGCTAAAAAGTCGACTACAAAAACGCTCTGTCTTATCTAAACCTCACAAACCACGTGTCTATGTTATCCGTCGAACATCTTTCAATAGGGATGAGAAGATAAGAAATAATGCCTATAAAATTAGCATTGCAACTGGAAAGTGTTTGGGAAAATTTCAATGCCTGATGTTCCCATCATTTTGTTTGCGTTTGCTGTGGCCATGTAGAGCTGATTTCAAATGCTCTGTTAGCCAGTTTTGGTGCACACACTTAGGAGCATCTGAGGCGTAATGTGGTGCGGTATCTTCTTTGATAAATATTTTGAGGCCCCTAGTTGTAATTTCTGAGGGTGCTAGACTATATGAAGTCTATTGTCCAACAATCTTGTCAATATTATTCTGGCTTTCATCGCACGCCGGTACCTTGTTCTTTTCTGTTCAAAACCTTAAAAAAAAACTTGCATGGCGCCGTCTTCTTGCATTCCTTTCAATTACCTTTCATGGCTTGTTCGGAAGAAAGACATGGTGCACAGTATGAAATTTACTTGCAAGTCATTAAACTCTTCGATCACATCGCGAGCAGCACCTTGGCTGGCAAAGGCCATAGGTGTTCTCAGCCTTCCACTCGTGGACCAAGCATCTTGTTATCTTAATCTTTACTTGATGACTATATATCTTGCTAGAAATATTCCATTTTAACTGAGTGGTTTGGGTGTTCTGTATCCTGCGGCTTATCGGGAAAGTTAAGCCCGCCACGTCATGAACGTTATAAATCACGTTTCTATTTTCAGAGTTTTTGATAACATACCCTTTTCACAGCATTTTTTCACAGCAAGGTTTTTTAATCAAGGAGACAAATGGCATCTGGTGTGACACTTCTGTTGAAAACCGTACGCGCGTTATTCTGCGTTCAGGAAGAATTCGTCAGACAAAAGCTTCAAGAGAAAATTGAGTGATTTGCTGAATGATAGAGTGTTTACGGAGTTCCTATGTAGTTTGCTTAAAATAAAATGTCTTACAATCGATATTATCTGCGCACGTTCCAAATGCGTTTGTTGCTACAGTCACTTGTTCACCGAGTGACACAATAATGCGGAAGTTTATTGTGCTTCACCGGCAAAGTATCAACGTCACCAACTAAATTTGCATCATACGAAGTGGTTGAACACTTCTCTACGGGCCCGGAGAAAAGGGGTAAAAACATAAAGAAAGGATGCACCAATTTATCAATTCAAAGTTTCTTGGAACACCAACGGCAACATTCACTCTTGAGTTATATACTCGAAAAAGTGTTGAGCGTGAAGTTCGCACGTGCCTGACGATGTTGTAAAATGCCGACAAAAAGAAATTATGGTGGTGTTTTCTTACGCAGCTTTACTTAGTTGGCACGTTCCGTCGTGTGTGTTCAAAGATCAAAATTTTTGCTCTACTAAGATCGCTTCACAGGAATTCGTTTTCGCAACGAAGACACGCCGCGAAGTAGAGAGTACATCTGAACCCGCATTCCAAGTCTTATAATTGTCGTTGCCACAATAGAAAATATTTTGTCACCCATTAATTTATTCACAAGGCGCAAAGCCTATTACTGGAATGTCTTCTGACTAGAAAGTTGTCCCTACCTAACCTTTCTTTTTGTCCTTGTTCCTGCTAGTGCAAAATTCGCTGCCTCTTATGTAGCTAGAGCCTCGAATCAGGAAAGCTCATTACTGACGAAGCGGATAAGGAATCGCTAATTAGCTTCGACGTTTGAATACGAAGTACGGCTTTATTGCCATATAGTATGCTGGTACCGAAAACCCACAAAAGTATTTCGCTAACTTTGTGTAAGCAGCCTAATTGTACTGATTTCATATTTTATCGTCGTTTAGCACACCTAACTTGGCTAAAAATTCGACGATGAGCAGAGTTAGTCTATTCAGATGTGCCCACGAGACAGTTCAAAGCCTCTTCTTTTCGAAGTGACTGCTTCGACGAAGTTGTATCGGAATTAAAAAAAAAGGAAATGAAGCATGGTTCATAATTAAGAAAGATAAGTGCAGAGCATGCGAATAAGCCCAAAGCATTAGTACGCGAAGGTGTGTTTAATGTTCACTTCAGAACCATAATTGTTCCGAACTATGTTCAGAATTCAGGGAAACATTTCGATGTCCTGAATGACGCTTTTCAAACTATACCCCCCCCCCCCCCCCCCCCCCCCAAGGATTTCTCCTTTCTTTAAATAAAACAACACAGTAGCACTTTGCTTCTGGCGACAAGAATCACAAAGTTTTATTCTAATTTCGAAATGTTTGATGACAATTTAAAGTGGCGCTGCAGGCCACCTATTTTGCAAAATATTTTTGCCTTTAGTGACCTGTTAAATGAATGAAAATCCGAGGGCAATTAGGTGTCCTTACATACGGTAATGGGCCAGTATTTGTGCCTACGTTTCCTTGTTTGTAGCCTGTTGCTGCTTCTGATTATGCTTAAGCTTGTGCATGGGGCTTTGCCCCAACTCTCACTCCGCTGGGTCTTATGTTTTTAATAACCAATTGCATATTTAAATCAATCGTGTATTCACTAGATTCGCTTTTACTGATCATGATGTCTCCTTATTCACATAGCCACGTGCTTTACACATTATGTGTGGAGTTTCTTGTTGTGAAGTATTTTGTGTGAAACCTGGGGAAAAAAGAAAACAAATTAGCATCCTCGTCTCTCATGACGGTGGACCGAGGTCGATTCCCTTACAGACCACAATCAGTTAGGTGCACACCTTCTGGTGGCAGATCCTGGTCATGGCGTTCCCCGAGGCAATAAAGGCTGTCACCTTATAACTTTGGCAGGTAGTTAGGCATATATAGTTGAAAATAAATGCCGGAAAACAACGGTTCAATTCGTCGTTACGCTGGCCAAGCGTCGACATGGGGTTATGTCCTACTATGCGTTACCCCATTTCGGCCCGTTTGTGGTGTGTTGTGAGGCTTGCGCTTTTCGAGTGCACCGCGGTCCTGCTGGACGGCCCATAGTTGACTTTCTTTGTCTATATTTTGCACAGCACTTTGAAGTTCGAGCGGGTACGCCCTGGAAGTAGCCTTGGTTGGGAACCTGGTGCAGTCCCACATGGTGTGCCATTGAGCGCCTTATAACTTTGTTTCTTTGCATATTATAAAAGGTAAAAGATAACTTTAGTACATAGCATTCTACCCTTTAGAAGGTCTAAGTTGGTAACACTACAAAATTATTATGAAAAAGGAGCGCCCTACGAAAAAGATACAAGCAATAGTTCTATTGAAATGTTTTATACTGATCTTCTGTAGTGCATATTTCCCTACAAACTAGGCTCCGTTAGAAACTATACAAGGGAACTAAAGTTCACAAGGATGAAATGCAAGCCCAAATATGAAGTACCAACGTAGGCGTACAGTTTTACCCGAATATATATTTTTCCTATTGCTCTTTTCTGATTATCCTGCAAGCTTCTGGACGCTTTCATTACTCCTACAAATTTTTGTATATGCATTTGTTCTCTCACAACGCCTGCAATTGTAGTCTATGAATGAACCTATAAATTAAAGAAATTATTAGTGTTATGGCCACCCTTTTTCATGTAACAATAGTGCAAGTTCGGATGCAGTGCATGCTATTGCGCTTGTGTTGCACAAAATATTAAGGCATAGCATTTTTTATACACAAAATGCCCTCTTGATTTACAAAATAAAAATTTGTATCTATTCATGGGACAAACTTAGAGCAAATTTGATCATTTAAGGGCTAGTAGTTTGCCTTTACAGAGCCGGCGACAGAGCCACTAAGAAAATTATTTGATGAGCGAGTGATTGAGGCTGCTAAAACAAACTTAATAACGCGTATGTTCGAATTTCTAAAAATTTATTTTGGCCCTCCCTCCGAGTTTATAGATATAGTTATTTATTTCTGCTCTGAGCATGCTTACCATTATGAAAAGTAGGAACTGATCTGACTTTTCACGTATAATTTTTGTACAATAAAAGGGGACTGTGCATAAAAACATCTAGAATTTAGAATATTGTGTAAATTGCCAAATGTTCTGAAGCCGATATAGATACATTTTTGAGCCAGTGGTTCAAGTGATATATTTACCTTCTTAAGGCAGAATACCGCTCGACGCTCGGATTTACTCAAACTTACAAGTGCAAACTATCCTACTGCGTTACTCCTTCGCTAATGTTGGCCAAGAGATGGCACCAGCTATAGTGCTCTGATGCAGTGTTTTTATACAAGGCCAATTGTAGCACTTATAAATTTTTTTTTTCGAATAAAGCGTACAATGGAATGTGCATATAGCTTCAAACAGTAGCGCAAAAGAAGAACCACGACGGAAGTTCGAAAAGAAAAATCTGACGATAGCCCACTGTTTTATTTTAGCATGGCAAAGAGATATATACAAAACGTTTCCGAGATTCTTTCCTGAGTGGAGTCACGAGGAAGCAGAAAAATATTTGCTGAAGAAATTATTCCTTACCACTGACTTCATGCAGAACTTCAAAGCTCTTGATTTGTCTTTCATTTCTAAGTGCAAGCCTTCTGAAGTGTATTTGAAAAACCGGGATCAAATTGCAAAGAATGCACCTCGCGGCTTAGATCAAAGGATGCATTAGAGTAGAGTCACACTGTGTTGAGGACCGCGCCACATGAAGCCTGATCCAGAAACAGGAAGCATTTGGTGGTGCAGACAGAAAGTACTATAAAAAAACGAACTGGAAGTCTCAAAATGAACAATCTTTGCAATACCTCAGCTCATAAACGTCACATGTTAAAGCAATGTGAAAACCCAACATTGTAACGAAAAAAGCTACAGTTGAAACAACCCCCCCCCCCCCCCTTTCAATATAAGAAAGGAAAACAACAAATTAAGTGATATAAATGGCTGAGCCAAGCAAGAAAACGCTAGTGGGTGTCATTCGGATAGCAACTGCAAGGCATTCCATAGACCTTAGAAAGAAGAGAAAGATATGGGGAATAATAAGAATAAACAATATTTCGTAGGAGGCAAAGAAAACGGGGTTGTTTCACTAGATAACCGCACAGAAGTCCACACAGGATAGGAAACGTCTAGCCCACATATCAAGATTTCAGTGAAGGCCTTCACGCCATATAACCACATAGAAAAAAAAAAAAACATTCCGCGCAACAGCATGCAACGCGTTTGTACGTGCCAACTGCCAACGAGCCTAATTTTCTCCGAGGGAACTACTCATTCTTTTGTTCGTTATGTTCTTCGGTGCTCATTTCGTTTCCCGTCTGTTCGCTGAGCCCGACGATAGCATTTCCCGCAATACTACTGATTTGCCGTAGCCTGAGAGCATCATGCGGGAACCATATTCGATGGCAGAAGGAGACCTAGCACTGGCAAAAAAGAGATGAAAGAAACTTCCTGCTTATGATCGAGTTTCTCCCATGTGCCGTACCCTCCTCTGCCATAACAGTCCTTTCCACATTCGTGACAAATGCACCGCGGAAGTGTGGCCCATTGATGTGAATAAGGGCGCAAAAATGCCGCAAAGAATAAATGATAAACAGGGAAACAGATCCAACTCCACACTTCTCTTGAGAGTTCGCGATGGACTGGGCTCAAAACAAAGGAGATTCGAGTTGTTCGCCTGTCTCGGTTCTTCCATCTACGTTTTCGGCAGCATCGACTTCCTCTGGTGCAATTCAAAGAGGCGGAAACAAATGACCAAAAAAAATTCTTTAGTGTTCAGCCGTCGTGCTCGTATCATGGGGCTTCTTTTGTGTTTTCGTTAGTATCGTGTGTTCTAAATTTATTTCAGATACTTTTTTTTTGTTTCCCACCTTTTCTTCTCGTGTGCTGTTGTCGAGAGACGAAGCGTTGTGTTCTTAGGGATGAAAAAGAAAACTTTTCGAGGAGTGAATGCGAAAACTTTACGAAGTGAAAACAAGGGAAATTGGCAACGTAGGAGGCAAGTTTGGGATACAAAATGTTGCTTCTGCTTCCTTTTTTATGCATCACACGAATGACTGTTTTTTGATGGGAAGACTGCGTTACTTTTTCTTCATCTTTTGTTCTGCGTACCGATGGCAACTAAAGAGATCTAGCACGGCTGACGGCTCTGGTTCGCTTGGAACGTGCGAAAGTAATATGCGCACTTTGGGCTAATTCACACTAAAAGCTTTCTATGAAGTGTATCGAATTCGACATTTTTAAGTAGGGATGTTCTTACCAAGCCCGAAAACGTGCAATCATCAGTGCAGTAACGAAATAGCTAATTGAGTGCGGTAGACGACTCGCTAAATCGATGTTGCCATTGTGGTTAATCGTTGCGTAAACAGGACACTCAATGAGCAATAAACGATCCTGCAAGCCTACCGGCGACCACAATCGTGAGTTAGTGGTAGGTCAAGCTCTTATTTAATTAAAATTATGTAGTGGACCCTTACGCTGCGCCGTTAGCGCATGGTGCAAGAGTGTTAGTGGCTCTCGTCTGCGGATACTGTTGCCAATTCTCGTGCACGTGCATGTCACTTGCTGGTCGCTTGGCAAATTATTCCGTGAATTGTGCCTAAGTTATCTCTGTTAGCAGGCATTCATAAGCTTCTTTATATAAGAGATCACTCAACATATATGTAAAGACCACTAATGCAACCGCCCAATAACCAACCGCTACCAACGCTCCTACGTGACGTAGTTACAGTGTGACAAAGGATGCAAGGGTACCGGTGCGCTGTATTAACATCTCACCCTGACATTTAACAGGTCCTACCCAAGTTGGCAGCTCCTCACTGCTTTAGGTCATTTTGTGCCGTGACATCACTCAAGCCGCCCAGCAGTCAGTACTACGCTATGTCACCAAGCAACTACCAGTTATTGAGCGGCATGTTTGTTTTTTGTTTGCAAAGCTTATGTCCCTGAAGTATTTGAAAAACGGGGCCTAAAAAGCTAAGACATATAACGTTTGGTTTGGTTTGGTTTGTGGGGTTTAACGTCCCAAAGCGACTGAGGCTATGATAGACGCCGTAGTGGAGGACTCCGGAAATTTCGACCACCTGGGGTTCTTTAACGTGCACTGACATCGCACAGCACACTGGCGCCTTGCTTTTCGCCTCCATCGAAAAGCTGCCGCCGAGGCCGGGATTCGATCCCGCGTTCTTAGGAACAGTAGTCGAGCGCCGTAACCACTGCACCACCCCGGCGGGGTAGACATATAACGTGTGCGACATGTGCTTGCTTGGTTGCTTGGAAGATACGGGCTGCACATGTCGCAGACATATAACGTGTGTGACATGTGCAGCCCGTATCTTCCAAGCAACCACTCTTTTGTCACTGGCTTGCTTCATCGCCTCTAATTTGAGCATATGATAGCCGTGCTTAAATTCAGTTATTTATATTATTCACCTTATGGGGGACACCTTCTGCCTATCACACACGAATGGAGGGGAGAGAAAGGAATTAAAGCTGTGGAAAAAACTTGTCTTTAGAATATATGATGTTTACTGCTGGAATTCATGAATGATGGGAAAGCAACTGCAGCGACAGAATGTGATAGCCCCCCCCCCCCCCCCCTCCCCCCCAATCTAGCGAGGGTTTTGGAAATAAAAAGGTGCAAAGCTTGGGCTTGAAACTTTGAATGAATGGTCGGTGCATCCGGATTTGCTTGACGTAGTAAAGTGTATATGAACAAATGTGATAATTACTTATTTTAGCTGCTTTTATGGCTGTTATTTAAAAGGTGCCGCACTAATTTGCACACAGGGACGCCATTTCGAACGGCCCAAAAACATCGAATAAACGTATTGGTATTGCTGTACATTTGGGGCACGTATTTTAATTTGGGCCACATGAATGTTTTATGACTGATTAATGCACTCTCTTTAGTAGAGTTACGCAACGGTGTTCGGAAATTCCAGATTTTTATTCGCAGCTAAAATAGTTAGGTGAGCTGTTCACGCAACCAAAGTAATGATTAACAATGACACGCAACTATATATACATGAAATAAATGGTATTGTAATCACGCGAACTATTTCTTTTACAAGAAGCGGCTTACGCCGAGGACGAAACGAGGTGATAATGCATCTGTTAAGGGTTGTGTGCCATTGGCCAACCATAGTGGTAATATTCAACCAGAGGCCATGTTCTATAACCACCATCTTGAAATAAATATTCCTTTTCTACTTCATCACTTTTGACGTTAGCTTCAAGGCAGAATCATACGAAAGGAGGAACAGGACAGACACATAAATCGCTAAGTATGGTTTTACCATTTCTATTCCAGTATTCACTACTCCCCGCATGCACCTGTTAACTATCTGATCTCATGGCGCAACGGAAAAAAGTACGATGGTTTTTAAAACAAGGATTAGATACCTCGTTTTAAGGTGTAGGTCTCTCCTGCCACATTTTACTGGAAGTGGGAACTTCTCCGTGGTACAACTCGCACATTCAAAGACCGGACCGGAAAACAAAGCTTTTTCCGGCAATCAGTCAGGAATGAAAAACTAAATGAGAGAGTCAAGATGGGCTGTCAAAGCAGTTAAATGCAGTGTCTTTTTATTGCTGCGTGTTAGGTTGGATGCATACACGTATTTTGATGAGGGGCTAGACAAGGGAGTTTGCACACATTTATAGTGAACAAATTAAGTGGCATATACAGCGTACATCGAACAAGTGGCGGTGCAGATCCAGCGTAAAACAAAAGTGGCGTATCCAAAACGTTGGCAAAATTATAAGTGTATGCCAGAAACCAGATGGGCAGATTGTGCAAAAACGAAAAACAGGCGGACGTTATAGACTGATTTTACATACAGCCAGGACACTATCTTGCACCTGAAACTCAAATTCTGCACAACTAAAGAGCAGTCATGAATTTATATCTGCGTTTTATGTCAGGAAGATACGGTTGTGACATTATTTTGTGTTAACCCCAGAGCTTGTGTTTGCATTCTCATACGCTCATACCCTATATGAGACATGATCGCAAGAGAAAAAATACTGACAAGCAATTATACGGCGTGCTCAACTCGGTAGTAAAAGACTGGACACATTAGTGAGCGCGCAATCATATAAGAAAAAGGAGGTTTATAAGCTGGCGAAAAAAAAAAAAAAATTGGTAAGACTTCGCAGTACAGATTGCACCCAGAGGCCAAAATGTGTCAGGAAGCACAGTGGGAGCACCACTGATTTCCCCCGAGAATAATTAAAAGAAGCCCAGCGGTTGTAAAGCCGACTCTTGATGCGCGAGGAAGCGAGCCTAGACTGATTGAGGCGCGACTATGTGGCCGTAAAAGCTTAGCGATTTGACTCAAGGAGATGAAGCCTGTTCGGCAAATGCATTAATTTTTCAATATCTGAGCTTTGCTCTTCGCACTCGAAACATGATGAATCTTGATATTTTGATGGATACTTTTCTTTGAGCGGTTTGAACTGTTATCCGGAGGCATCCAGTTCTTAATGTTGAGCACATAAAGGCAACATTACCGAGCACGTACCAGCTGTGAACACACTTGTAAGCGTAGTTAGCTCCGAAGAACACTCAGAAGACCACCAGTTAAACGTGGATGTCCGCTGTTTTCTTGTGCTAGATTCGGTTTGGGAGCACACAGTGATTATTGGTATAACAAACAAACAATTCTAAGGCGACAGCATAACTCCACCGTGTCAGTGAAAATTGTTCACCTGGCAAGATACAATTTCCTTGAGAAAGAATTGGTTAGCTCTCTAAAAAATGCATCCTATCAGCGGATTGTCACTGAAGTAAAACAACACGAGTATACGGAGCGCTTTTAAATACAGGCCGTAACCCAGTAACACGTGGTCGAAATTTAGGTTCCTAAAATAAGAAGCGCGCTCATTGCTTACAACTCGCAATGCTTTCCGTGAGCTTAATGCTCTGATGGAAGATATTTTAGCACTCTAATAATAATAATAATAATAATAATAATAATAATAATAATAATAATA
>JAJIZL010018644.1:329262-339399 GCA_023969395.1 Amblyomma maculatum
ATAATAATAATAATAATAATAATAATAATAATAATAATAATAATAATTGGTTCACAGGAAAGGAAAGGCGCAGTATCTGTCACACTTGTTTCTGTGGACACCAAAGCCGCACCGTAAGGGAAGGGAAGAAGGTGGGAGTCAGCACTAACAAATGACACATTTCCTCGATATTCGTCTGAAGACTATTTGACATTTTACTTTTCTGAGTTCCTATGAAAAATAAAAATAAACTCGCCGTCAGAGGGTTTCCAAAGCTTGGCGATGGACAATGAATGATCAACGTTATACCATGGACCAAACCATTCTTTATTTCTTTCAACATAAAATATTGTGGAGGGCACTTTGGGCCACTAAAGTGCGATGAGGTGAAAGCCATTAGAGCCATCGCCATCTAGAATTATAGCGCGGTGGATCGCAGCCCTCCACTACGGCACCTCTATCTCCCCCTCTTCTTTCACTCCCACCTTCCTCCCTTTTTTTACGGCCACCCCGTTCCGTGTGCTGTGCGATGTCAGCGCACGTTAAAGATTCCTAGGTACCTAGGTGGTCGAAATCACTCCATAGCCCTCCATTATGGCTCCTCTTTCTCTCTTTCCACTTTCACTCCCACCTTCCTCCCTTCCCTTACGGCGCGGTTGAGGTGTCCACAGAAAACAAGTGAGACAGTTACCGCGCCTTTCCCTTCCTATAAATCAATCAGTTTTTTTTTTACGGCATGTGACATGTGTCCGCGAAGAATTGTGACAGATACTGCGCCTAGTCTATCCTGAAAATCAATCTGAAACGCCGCTGATGCCTGTTGTACTAACGTTCTGTATACTGTGGTGCGGCTTTCGAGGAAGCGGCAAATGAAAGGAGTCGCACGGACGCCTGGACCAGACGCCCGGCGGAGTCAGCTTCGTATCAATCGTCTGGTGCCTTGATGACCTGTCGTGGCGGTATGTCGCGCGCCCCCTGTCGAACACAACCAGGGGCACAACAACCACAACAGCAACAATAGCAGGCCCGTGCATGTTCTTTTCTTTCTTCCTACAGCCACAAAGCAACTCGCACACGGGCACTCATGAACATAAGGCTTTTGCCTTAATATTTCCTCAAATGACTTCAAAGGAAAACTGTGGTTGTTGTTGTGGCTTTAGGAAAAGGAAAAGAAAATGCACGGGTCTGCTACTGGCTCTGTAGCTGAGCCACCGCCGCTGCCACGTGCCGACAGAAGAGAGAAAGTAGAGAAGAAAGAAAAAGAAAGGGGAGAGAAAGGCGCGCGCCGCAACAGCCGTCGTCCTCTACTTAGTGGTGGCGGGTGCAATGACGGCCTACAACCGATAACAATTCAGTGGCTGGCTAGCCCCCGCCGTAAGCGGCGTTGGCCTACCCTTCCAGCCCCGTGGGGCCAGGAACAGCCACGTTATAACTAAGTAGTGAGTTGATGACATTTAGAAAAGCGCTAGAACCTGAGCAACTAGATAAAGAGCAGGAGCGGACTGGGCAGGCGAACTAGCAAGTGATAATGTAGATTACCCGTCGCGGTGGCACAATGGTTGAGACGCTCGGCGACTGATGCGGTTTACATCGGTTCTATCCCGAACAGGGCAGCCGCGTCTCAATGCAGGCAAAACGCAAATCCTTCCGTGTGTTGTACATTTCAGCAGACCTCTACTATGACATCTCTATCTCCATTTTTTCTTTCCCTTTCACCGTCGTCTCTTCCCTTTCGGTGCTGTTCAGGGGTCCACCGACATGGCTGACGGATGCTGCGCCATCTCTTATAAACTAATTTACCAATTCTCTTTCCTTATTTGCAAGATAAAAAATGCCTTTTGAAGGATAGAAATGTGAGCCGCACCAGTGTGAGGCAATTACTGAGGTTCGTGTTTTTCTATGCATTTTTTTTAGTAAGGTTTCTGCGGCGGTCCTGATTCTCTTTCCTTCTGTTTCTGGGGCACCACTTTTAGTGGGATGTTTCAAAATACCCTTAACCGGCGAAAGGGGAGAACTGACGATGCAAGAAAGAATGCCACGATGCCGGAGCACGAATACGTGAGGAGAGAGAGAAAAAGCACTTTATTTGCACCCGTCAGAGAGCACGGATGATCGGTTGAGACGCAGCTTCCCCTTTTCACCGTCTATCTCCCCCCGAGACTTCGGCCGTGAGGAGCATAGTTAAACGATATCCCACCCCTAAGATTTGCGACCTGAAAGTCAAAGCCAAAACCTGAAGGGACAGGGGTGGACTTGTGAGGATGAGGGTGTGATGCTGAATTTGGCCGCATCCTCCCCCTTCTCTGTGTCCTGAGTTCGCATAATACCGCAGCTTTCTGCGAACGAGGGTGCGCAATCCTCGATCGCGAAGGGAAATAGTACCGTAAACATTTGTTTGCAAGCCATCTGCTTACAGCGATGTATTCGAGCAGAAAAAGTTTTGAAATCTGTTGCGCTTTTACTATATTGCAATCGCCGCTTCAAGTCATATCAAAGCAAACTCTCTCACCTCTTCCTTTTTATTGAGTCAGGATGCGTCAGAGGAATTCACCCGTCCCTGCAGATCAGCGCTTGACGAGCTGGAGGGCTGAGCCTGAGGGCGGTGATTCAATCCCTTCCGCGGCAGCTACGCTTTAATGGTGTGGAAACGAGAGATGCCCGTGTACTCTGTGAAGTCTGTGCAAGTTCACTAACCGAAGACGCTCAAAAGTACCCCGGTGCGCAGCACAGCTCTAAGTTTCATTTCTAAATTCTTCCACTAAATCTTTCCCGCCTAATTTCACGGCAGGGTTGAAGTGTCTGGCAAAATATAAATTGATGTTCTGTCTTCACTTTCCGGAGAATTAATTTTTTGTTTCCCGCCATGGTGGAAAACAGAAAGGAGGACGGAAACAGGAGCGGTAGGACTCAGTAATATTCTGGATTCTTCTGTGCATTTCAACTGCGCTATGAAATTTAGTAAAACACGTTGTTGGGCTAGTTGCACTGCCAGTCTCTTCCCTGACTGATCCTTTTGTTGTTGTTTTCTGTGTACATACGTTCTCGGCTGGTTCATCCTATCTTCATGCGCTGTGGAGCAAGATTTGAAACTGGGTGTGAAAGAAGGAACAGAGAATGCGATGCCATAGTGGAGTGCTCCGAAATAGATTTGGCAACCGAGATATGTAGCAACGTTTATAATAAAGAGCATCCAGGAGCTATTGCGTTGCACCTCCGCCTTTCACTTTCTGTGTTCGTGTCGACGATCAGCTACTTTTTCCTAACGCGTGCCTGATAAGTGTGGTAACAGTGGGAAATGTTTTATGCTTGAACAATTCGAAAAGGACGTTTACCCACGATATATCTTCTGTATCTGGTGACAGGCCCTACTGGCGCGCTTGACACGGAAGTTCTGCTTTTTGTGTGAATAGGGGAAGCAGGAATTGAGTTCTTCCCCACAGCCGCTGCAGTCACTCCTCGCTTGTTTGTTTGGCTAGTGACTAGACTAAAATATATGTTCTATTGATATATCGCTTTCTTTTACATGGACTAGAGTTTCTACAATCACTCAGTTTAATAAAATTATTTCCATCACACTATGCGACACACTATATTTTGGCGCGTCTATATAGTCGTTTCCACATATTTTTTACTTAGTGAAGTCTTCTATCTGCACTAGGAAATGATTTACTCCGTAGCCCTCCACTACGGCTCCTTTTTCTCTCATTCCACTTTAACTCCCACCTTCCTCCCTTCCCTTATGGGTGTCCACAGACACAAGTGCGACAGATACTGCGCCTTTCCCTTCCTGTGAACCAGTTATATATATATAGCAGCCGACAGGCACATATTCTTTTTGTGACAGCTGTTTACACAAGCTGCTGTCGATCATAAGGCCGCGGGTATAGTAGCGTTTGCTTCTGAGCACTATACGTGTCAGTTGCTAGTCTGCGTCAATTGTATGTATTTTAACAGTAATATGGTGCCAACCCTCAAGCTTCTAAACTTTCAACGCATCAATGTCAACACAAATGTAACCGCTAGCTGTTTCTTTAGGTTGGGTGAAGTAATGAGCTACTGACGAAATATAGCACTTTTGCTAATTTGCTATTCTTTGGAGGCAAGTGCACGAGGGCCCTCGATTTTATTGACAAACGGCTTCGTATTTCTGCTTAAATATTACTAAAAGTTTTGCTCTGAAGAAGTCTCTGTTTGCTTTCAAAGAACTAATCTTCACAAGTTTGAGACGCAGTACGTTGAAAAATGTACCCGTTGTCTGATCGCTGTTAATAGTGACACAGGTGAAAGCGACGTTCTGTTCAATTGGAGTACCAGTGTGTGAGATAAAATTAGGCTAATTTGTGTGTACACGTAAAACATGGTCATCCTCCTGGCAAAATATTCCACAGCTCTTTTTAACCTTCTGATGAAATGCTTCTCCGAAGTTCTTTTTTTTTTTTTTTACGTAGTCTTGACTAGCTTTCTTGAAACAATTACGTTCGGTCGGCGCTGTAGGCGGTTCTGTCTGGTGCATCGTCCTTTTTTTTTTTTTTTCAGGAGCTTCCCGTTTATTTGCTGCGATGTCAAATGCCCGTAATGTCTTTAGATGTTATTGCAGTGTTTTTGCGAATAAAAAAAAAACAAATTGATTTGTTTTGGGGGGGTTCAGAAGTGAAACGTTTCTTACAGAGAATATATTTGTAAGCTAGAGCCCGCGGTGGCTCGAGCGGGACAAAGGTTTAGCCTACAGGCTTGCTGTGTCCGTCGTATGCTGAAGACAATTTTGTCTTAGCATCCATTCAATTACCCCCAAGGCTGTTGTTCCGTAGCGATATCTCAGTAATTACGGTACTCGACTGCTGATCCCGATGACGCGCGTTCGATTCCGGTTCCAGGTCGTTTTTTGATGGAGGAGAAAACGAAAGCGGTCATTTCTGTATCACGCCAGGGTGCGTTGCATAACTCAATGGTCGAAATCATCCGGAATGCTCTTCTAGGACGTCTTTCGTTACCCTGACGAACTTTAGGACACTATACATGTAAATCAGACCAAATAAACCAAACCAAGTCGTGAGGTTCCTGCGCTGGTGTAGGCCAGTACTGCCTCCTGCGTTCTCGAATTTTTTTTGCACTAACAACTGTCGCTGTTTTCAAAAAATCTTCATTATCTTTCGTGAATTAAGCCCTGATTTATTTGCTTTAGTACGCACTTGTCCCAGTTTCTGCGTAACAGCTCCACCCTCTCTTGGAAGAGGGCAGCAGAGCAGGTAACACCAACACACAGCACAAGAGGAACACACACGCACACAAGGACTGCGCTGCACTGACAACTATGTTAACTGGAAAACGCACATCTTCTTCTTTCACTTCTTCCTTCACTTTACGTCTGCAGCCAACTTCTTTCTTGTCGTTAACATACTGCCGGTTTGCGTAAAAATTCTACTTCCTTCTTCAACAAAACCACCGATGGCATGCTGACACATTGGTCTCCCAAGTCACACATTGCATATGCTTCATAAATCTCTCTGGCTAACTTGTCCCTCATCCTTTCGTAACCTTAACATTGTGAAGGTCAGCCGGACATTTTTGGTCACTACAATCAACGCAGTCTTTGCAGTGCACAGCCAAGACAATATCGGACAAGTCAGGCACAAATCTGGCTGTGCACTGCAAAGACTGCGTTGATTATAGTGACCAAAAATGTCCGGCTGACCTTCACAATGTTAAGGTTACGAAAGGATGAAGGACAAGTTAGCCAGAGAGATTTATGAAGCATATGCAATCTGTGACTTGGGAGACCAATGTGTCAGCATACCATCGGTGGTTTTCTTGAAGAAGGAAGTAGAATTTTTGTGCAAACCGGCAGGACGTTAACGACAAGAAAGTAGTTGGCTGCAGACGTTAAGTGAAGGAAGCAGTGAAAGAAGAAGATGTGCGGTTTCCAGTTAATATAGTTGTCAGTGCAGCGTAGTCCATGTGTGCGTGTGTGTGCCTCTTGTGCTTTGTGTTGGTGTTACCTGCTCTGCTGCCTTCTTCTAAGAGATGTGTGACCAACTAGCTCATCGTTCGACTCTTATAGCTCCACCCTCCATTGCTTTGTTTGACTTTTATACAGCGGAATGTTAACCAGGATAGTGGCCTGGCTTGGTTCCCGTTTCTTCCTTAGATGTATATTCCCGTTTAGTAACATTAGCAGGATTTCGTGCTTTCGCATAAGTTGGCGTTGTTATTTTGCGATTTTGGAATGAACTGCCTTTTTACCGAGTATATGTCCCAGTATGGCAAAAAAAAAAATTTGCTTATCCTCTTAGACATCTGTCGTCAACAGCCTTGAGCTCTCTCTGAATAATCCTTGTCGGTGTACTCTCCTGTGGCGAACCTTTTCAATATTCTTTTTGTAGATAATAGGTCCTGATCGTGTTACGTGGACTTATTTACAATTCAGGGCTATGTGTCATTCGGTGATGAATTTTTTTTATTAGGTAATTCTGAGAACGAATATGAAAGTGTGATCCTCGATCTAGGAAAAATAAAACAGGACATGGAGTCTAAATAATGTGGTCGGTAAACGAAATGACGACTTGCGTAGCGTGGTCAGGCAAAATGCGAATTAGGCGCGCTAATATGTCGGGTTACTATTCAGGTTTCGTTCGAGGCATGGTTTTGAAAGCTAACAGGGTCAAACTATCGAAAAAATATGCGATGAGGGATCTTAGTAGTAGCGTGCTGCAGTTAAACTCACTGATTACTTTATTGAATTACCACGAATAAACAATAAGTACTAGAAGCAGATTGTGCGAAAAGAAATATAAATTACAAACTTCGGAACATTAAATTAGAGGAAAGAAGCTTTGAACGTAGATTTCTCTGCCGGAGAAAATCTATCAGCCAGCATTAGCTGTGTCATGCACTATTTTGTTTACTTGGCAGGGTGCCCAACATTTTCACGTACCTGGACGGACTGCATTTAGAACAGGTGAAGTGCCGCGGGGACTGTTATCATTTTTAGGTGCCTATTGCGTAGGTTCTTGTTGGTCATTGGTGTCAACACTGTTGACAGCTGAGATTACTGCCTTGTCGGTGGTTTTTCATTTTTTGTGACTGCATCATCACCATGCAATATTTCTCTAGGCCTGAACACGCCGCCGTCATCATTACGCAGATAGTAGAGCTTTGAGAAACCTTCGAATCACTTGCATTTCGAAGGCGCGCTCTTTCCTGAAACAAATTCATTGAGCTTGCAGGACCAGAGGGAAGAGTGGCGGCAGAAAGGAAAATTAAAATCACGTTCGCAAGGTGCGCGCACATCAGTAGCTGATGAACTTTAACATGATGCACGCGGCCTATGGAGTAATGCGCCAGACCCCCTTCGTATTTTTTACAAGACTGAAAGCCTGAGAAAAAATAGTAAGCAACTTCCCCGGCGAAGCAGACTTTAAATCACTCAGTCTTTTCTCCTTCCCTGCTTTGTCGAGGCATGTAAGCGTCCCCGGTACGTACGGCGTTGACGTGGGGGGTCACGTCAGGTTTCCACTTTCACAGCCTCGGGTCGATTAATCGGTCGGGTCCCCCAGCTCCTCGTGCCCGCGCATTCTCATTGCGTGCGTGGTTTGGTTGGTGCGGTTGTAGCATTTGTTTGGTTTGATTTGTGGGGTGGTTTAACGTCCCAAAGCGACTCAGGCTATGAGAGACTTCTCCTTACTAACATTGGCTCTCATTGGCCAGATTCATTTTCGCCATGCCACGTACCACTCATATAAGCGGTTCATTTTATCATAAAAACCAATAAAAAACTTAGGGAGCTGCAGAAATTTATTGTTATATCCGAGATAATATTCTTATTGTTATTGTTAAATTTCGGGCCACTTAACGCACGTTAAGAGCACAATACGTCCCAGGTATGCTGACTAGACACGCACAGAGCTCCACTCTGGCCTAAACTGGTCTCTCTGTTGACAAAATAAAGTTTATTTATTTCTCGCTCTGGACCCATAGCGCACGGATGGAAGTTGATGAAAACGATGGTATGCTATCCAGAGCGCAAAAGACTGGTAGCTAAGCATGCCTATTTGTTCTAAGCGCAATTCCGGGCTCTCAGTGGTAAGGTCCCAAAACGTTTTCTTTCTCCTGGAAAGTCCACTGTCAGTAAATAAAAATCCTGTGATTCAAGCTGAATTTTTTTGGTCACGCATCATAGAGGATGACACACATCCTGGAAGGAGTTAAATGATATCGGTGCCATTAACCGCTTTGAGGCATCGTTGCCGTACCTTCACTGAAATGAAACAGAACTCCAGGAAATATAGCAGTAATTTTATTCATTGTTGTAAATGTTCAATAAACAATGAGTACAACACTGTGACGGATTGTATATGAACCATTGTCACTGGGGTTGAGAAATATAGCGCTAATCCACTGCGTCACATATGCAACGGGAATAAGCACTTTCATTGTGCTCTTATTACCTATAATAAAATTTCTGATATTTGTCGCGCAAGTGACGCTGCTCAGAGGACTCGACTGTCTTGAAAACGGAATCACCTCAGTCGATTAAGATAGGCGGATGAAGCACTGCATATGGCAAAAGGATTCATCTACTTCGCGTAGATTGTGACCGCAGATTCAAGCCATGAAGGGGAAATAAACACAAGAATAAAAATTAATTGCAGTGCATTAGGCAGTTATTCTCTGAATATGAATGAAAGTTTGGCAATATTCCTCAGAAGATTTCATAATATCTTTTCTTACTGCTGTTCCCCTATGAGGCAAAAGGTTGCGAAAACGGCAAAACTAATTTCAGGAGACATTAGATAGCTGTGGAAATGAAAGTGATATGTATAGCGAGAAGACGGAAAGGAATACAACCTAGTCGAAATCAGGATGAAATGAGCGTAGGCAGGAAATTTAAAGCGACGAAAATTGATAGCCCTGATGGCTATAGGAATAAACTGCAAGAAAAAGCTAACGTATCATGTGGCGGAATTAGGGCAGGTCGATGAGAGAAGAAGGTTTGAGAAGGGAAGAATGCTGCTACAGGAACAAAATTCGGTTACTGCAGAGGTATGAGAGAATCATTGTCTTGCACTGGGTGAAATTAGGTTAACGAAGAAGAGGATGGTAATGATTTCTCCGTGCTGCTAACGCAAGCAGCCGGAGTGTAGCACTCACGTTGGGATTTTTTAGTTCATTATGTGCGAATAATTCAGTAAACGCGCACTGACTACTCCCTTCATATTGCTGTAAACTGGATAAAACGCGACTACCACGTAACCGATCATGGCTCTCGAATTTCATTCCGATGGGTACCAGATCGCTCTGTCCTCTCGCTCATTATGCATACATTGTCGTGAAAGTGTAATATACTCCTTGTAGGTGTGATTACTGTGATATAAAAATCACCAGCTGCCGGTCCACTGTAACACAAAGTTGAAGGCATGTCCAAAATATACTACATATGTGTAAGTTAAACTTTTCAGAAAGTGGAAGGGAGACACAAGCGCACTCTTTTCGAGAACGGCCACCCACACAACCGGGATTGCGATTTGATCACAGTTTGCTCTTCTACGTCGATGTTGATACCCATGCCCAGTTCTATTTTTATCATATCCAGCTGCATTTGAAGCAGGAGTCGTGTGATAAGCTAGCGTTAGACGTTCGCTGCCACGCGAGCTTGGGCCATTATGCATCTAAATGCTGCTTATGGCTATAATGATCTCGCTTCTAAATGTAGTGCTGCATTTTCATACTGCTTTCCAAACAACATCTTATTGGCTTCTAGTGCAAGGTAAAAATCTGCACATGCGCCCGGGTTGCAGGTATAAATCGACGAAACGCGATGCTGCAAGATAATCTAAGTTTTATACACCACTGGGTCGTTAGTTTGAGATAGTTTCACTAAATATTTTTGCCGTGTGCCAAAGCACTGGTACGTCATCAAACAAAAATACATTTCATGAGACTTGTGCTCGTATATTAGCTTTTCATTCATTTACGATGTACATGCTGCGTTATGTTACTCAGCCACGAATGAATCTTTCCGTATGCCGAAGGTTTGTTTCTTGGCGTTCCTCAAGCAGTGCTATTATTTCCCTGCAATGACTGTGGACAGTTAGCCCATAAAGTATTATAAGTTTTGCTGGCATTAGGCGAATCTCTAACAGGGTGGTCAACAGTTTTCAT
>JAJIZL010018644.1:339799-376570 GCA_023969395.1 Amblyomma maculatum
CATCAAGCACGACATTATTGAGTGCATTAAAGGCAGTTACAATACTAGACGAGACTCTTCCTTTACGGCTGCGTTTAGGCGCCTGATTTGTTTACCTTTTCTACCTTTCTGCATATAATGTTCATATCAGTTATAATAAAAAAAAAAAGTTTGCGTACACGACTTTTCCAAACCAGATAGCCTTGAAACACGCGTCACACAGCGAGCGTGTGGAGTGCTTTCTGCCCGCTCGCCTCTGCCAATATATAGGTTAAAAATACCTTCTGGATTTGGCTCACTATTTGCGTAGGAGAACCGAACACGTTGTAGAAACGTTCAATATCACCTTTGCAGTTGATTCAATATTGTGCTATCAAAACGTGCCAGTATTTGCGACTTGGTATTGAGAACCATAGCATGAATTTACGCCGTTGGCTTGAATGCGAGTGCGTAAACAGCTAAACCGGTAAGCTCTTCAGAACGCCTTCATTTGTTATCTCTGTGGGTAGTTTCTGTACTGCAAGAAAATAAAAATTTTGAAATTACTGGCAAAAAGTTACATGTTATGTGCACTTTGGCAGAAAAGGCCACAGATGGAGGCGAAACGAAGAGGCGTCGTGTGCTGTGCGATGTCAGCGCACGTTAAAGATCCCCAGGTGGTCGAAATTACTCCGTAGCCCTCCACTACGGCTCCTCTTCACTCTTTCCACTCTCACTCTCACCTTCCTCCCTTCCCTTACGGCACGGCTGAGGTGTCCACAGAAAACAAGTGCGACTGTTACGGCGTCTTTCCCTTCCTATAAATCAATCAATCAAAAAAGCAGGCCACAGATAAAGTACCGAATTATGCGAAACTAGATGTATTTCGTCGGATAGAACAGACCTTTGCAATCAATCCCGCCGATATTAAGATGCTATACTATTTTTTGAATATTATTTTATTTAACTTTCTTTCGTTACCCTACCACAGCACGTGTATAGGTCTTTCACGCCATAAGAGGATGCATCTTGCTTGGACTTCCATTCTCCGAGTGACTATAAGGTCGGGAGGCTGCACGGCCGCCGTCCGGTGGCCAGTGCTGCTTCTCCTCCTGGCGATGTTGTGCTTTGCTCAGCCACAACATCAGCAGCAGCCTTGCGAGTTCAACCGGCTCTGCTCCTGCAGCCACGAGGTGGTGCGAGACGTCGTGTGCATAGCCGTGCCCTTCTCCTTCTTTCCCACAGACATCGGAGACTGTGAAAACGGACAGGTGAGTTCCAGCCGTGTGTTCATGACCACGGAAGAAACATTCGTGAGCTTCTGCTCGCTCCCTTTGTACGCGTATGGGTGCCTTATTGAACCACTGGGTCGCATAAAAGCGTACGAGGATTCGAAGCTAATCGAATACGATTTTTTCCGGGACACGAGAAAAGCAATTATTGCACAGAAATTCCACTTTTTTTCCGCTCACTTGATTTCACTAGCTCACGCCGCACCATGCAATCCCGACTTTATCCTCCACGTCTGTTCTCTCAGACACTGGATAAGAACAGAGCTATACAATTCAGTTCCTGATGTCATGCCCTCGAACCTTTTTACGTTATTATATAATGCAATCCATGGGGTATTGGCGCTTTCTGCTCTAAAGTTGACAGCGGCCCCTTAATTTTGCATTCTTATTGGCATGGAAGTCTCAAAGACTGACACTATATGCCTGTTTGCAGTGAAAACGAGAAAGAGCCGCCTTCAATTTGTTCGCACCAGATGTTAGGCAACAGAACACTCAGGCGCATGCTCAATTGCCGCTCTCTATGAGTTGTTTGATTGCTTTAAAATCTTAATGTTTTAAAGGGTCCCAGAAAAGATTCCGAAGCAACAACCTATCCTTAAAATATTGGTTTATTATGCCCAGGTGACACTGGTTCGTTCAGGCTTGGAGGTATTGCAGAATGATTCTCTCGCCGGCACACGCCTCTCGACGCTGCGGCTCATGCATAATTCCCTCAGCCGAATCCTGCCATGTGCCTTCTGCGGTGCCGAGGACAACCTGGTGTCTGTCGACTTGAGCCACAACGCCTTGACGCAGGCGCCGTTGCACGCGCTCCGCCATCTGCGCCATCTACAGTGGCTCAACTTGCAGGGAAACCGTATCCAGGAACTGCGCCGCGTCGAATGGGATGAGCTGTCGCGAAATGTCGGCCTGCGGAGCCTGTTCCTTGGAGGGAATGAGATCAAGGTGAATGGGACGAAGTCACCAAACTTATGAAATATACTTTTTTTTTGTTCACTTCTGTAGCATATGTATTTAACAGCGGATATGACGCACTGGTAGTCGACCTATCCTTCTTTGATCTCAAAAGACAAATTGAAGGCTGGGATGCGATATTAAGTAAGTTATGACTAATAGAGGTAACCTGACCATGAAATCTGCTCTTCACAGCTTATCCCGTGTCGAATAAAAACTCGCACAGAAAGGAGAGAACACAATGGGGAGGGACCTGGGTCGATACCTCTTGTTGGCATAGCGCGATTTCGCGCTTTCTGTTGTTTATATGCTGTTCTTGGCTGATCCAACCTCTAGGAAATTAAATTCTCTTTTCTTAAAATGCGAAGCAATTTTCATTGCTAATATTCATAAAAGAATACCAGCAACATTGCGTTTACAATTGTAAAAAACTGTTAACAGAAAAACAATATTTGCCGTGTCTTTTCTAGATCGCATCATAAAAAAATGATCTAATTTGAGCGTCAGAGCAGACCAGTCACGCAACCATAATATTTTAATTTACCAAAATATTATTATGCTGGGGATGTGGGGCAACTAAGATTAGTGAATGCATCAATCGATAAGAATTTTTGCGGTGGTTTAATGAACACAGTGCCATCCTGTGTACGGTGTGGGAACCCCACAAACTAAATGTGCCTCTCCACTTTTTCTGACCTTAGTCATCTGTGTAAATCCGGCAGAGATGGAGAAACGGTGGTCGCTACGTCTGAGCAGTTGCGCTTTACAAAGTCTATAAAAGCAAATTCATTCAGTCTAGCATTAGGTTGTTAAACACGTTCAGACTCGCTTTGCCAGAAAAGACGTCTCGATCCCACATTGCCAATATTGACGCCTTCCTACTTGAGCTGTTGGCCCCTGTTCGTAAATTTCAAGTCGGCTGAAATATGTTCAGTCAAACCTTACCATAACGCTGTGGTGGATAATATTGACCTTGTTAACCAGCACTCTATCTCTACTAAATGGCTACGCAATAATTACTGTGAAAAGCCTAAGGTTTGTCATCATCCATTGACGTCACAAATAGTCCAGAGATTTTTCATTTCTCTTATGTCGAAATTAACCTGAAGTTAATACAAAAGTATTTAGTTACATTTCCCTAGTTAAGTTGTGTAAGGCGGACAACACTGAGCAACTGAGATGTAAGAGTACTGGTACCAGCGGCCAAACAAAAACTGCTAGGAGCACGTTTGAAACATCTCAAAATTGATCTGCGTAGAGCGGAACAAAGTTTCCCGCCTAAATAGATTTATACTGATGCTCGTGAAATGGCATCTGCTAATCATGGCCACTGAATTGTTCACAGGTCCTTCGGGATGGCGTCTTCTCCAACTTGACCGACCTTGCGACGCTGGAGCTGGATAGGAATCTGGTGTCAGAAGTTGTCGGCTCACCCTTTCCCGAATCACTAACCCGCCTTAACCTGGCCCACAACCTGCTCGAACACATGCCAAGGCACGCCTTCCGAAAACTGCGCCATCTCTCCGCCCTCTTCCTGGGTGGTAACTTGCTCAAGACACTGCACGAATCTTGGTTTCTGCCAACCCGCCACTTGGATACGCTGGACCTGAGCCGAAATCTCATGGATCATTTGCCCGAGAAACTGTTCAATGGTTAGTATAATAGATCACGGTAATTACAATGCTTCGTTCGCCACTAAAATAGATTTTTAACTTACAAAGGAAATATGTATGCCCTTATTGATTGAACTAGACAAAATACAACTAGAGATATGGCCATTTTCAACTTTGTGTGACATGTGGTCTCAGGAATTCGACAGCCGACGTTTTTCAGCTTTTAATTGACCAGAACTACGCGCAGTAGGTAGCTTGGACACCTTGAATGAATAACACTTCACAGTTGCATGGTGTACGTGCGTTATGATTACATATTTTTGAAAATCACCCCGTTCGTAATCTCTCACGAACTTCTTCCTCGCAGGCTCGGTGTATCTACGTGACCTGCACATGGAGTTCAACTTTATCACAGAGCTTCCCGTCGGCCTCTTCCGGAGCGTGTCGGCGGAAAGACTCTCCCTAGCCAACAACAGACTCGCCGCAATAGCCGAGCACGTCTTCGGTGGACTGGAGTCTGCTCTGATCGTGTTAGATCTAAGCTTCAACCTTTTCCGCCGCTTTCCCGACGCCGCGCGAGCTCTGACGTCACTGTCGGTGCTATATCTTCGTGGAAACTCGCTCACGACTCTCGAGCCAGACGATGTACATAGCTTCCGCAGCGTACTAGAAGTCCTTGACCTCTCCGGGAACCAGTTCGATCGTATCCCGTGCAGTGCCTTACGAACTACTGAGCGTCTTAGCCGCCTCAGCTTGCAGGACAATCGCATACACACGGTGAGTGCGGAAGATTTTGAGTTGTGGGGACGCAACCTCACCGTTCTCAGCCTCGCCAACAATGGCATTCGATCCCTGTCAAGGGACACGTTCGTCTACCTGCCGCGGCTCAGGGAGCTCAAGCTGTCCTTCAACGGAATACACTTCTTAGACCACCACGTCTTCCTACCTCTGAGACCCACGCTGGAAGTGCTCGAACTGAGCTCGGCTTTGGGACAGCGCTTTTTGCCGTTGGAGCTTATTCGCCATCTGAAACGCGTCCAGTGGCTTCAGCTGGACCATAACCAGATGCTAAATCTGACCGATTCGTATCTACAGGGTTTGCCGTCACTCGTACACTTTGACATGGAAGGAAATCACATTGGCTACATTACTCCTGGATTCTTCAAGGAGCACATTCATCTGAGGCTGAACAGGGTAGTCTTGGCGCACAACGATTTGGCGGTCATAGAGACAGACACATTCAAGAACCTGTCCCGGCTTGCAAATGTTGTCCTTCTCGGAAACAAGATACAGATTGTGCGCCATGGTGCATTCAGGGACCTTCCCGGCCTTCACAACATCGTCCTGTCGAGGAACAGGATTGAGGCTATAGACGCGGGAGCGTTCAAAAATTTGTCGAAGCTTTCAAGCTTGCTCTTGCAGCACAACTACCTCACGTCCTTCAGCCTTGACTGCTTGCACCAGTCTGGAAGCGGCGCTCTATTATTGAACCTGTCACAGAACGCTTTAACGTCTCTTCAGGCTGGGTCCGACACCTATGAGTCGAAGTCAAATGAGACACGAGACTACGGAGTGCGCACCTTAGATGTTAGTCACAATCAGCTATCTGATATAGACAGCCTGTTTCTAACTAGTGTAGGATCCTCCTTACTGAACCTTCACGTGTCTCATAACAAGATTGCCGACGTCAGTGACCTCTTCGAGAGTCTTGGCGTCCTGCAAACCTTCCACGGCGACCACAATGCGCTTACCAATGTCAGCTTTGGTGCTTTCCAGGAGTCACCGGATTTACAGGTGACGCATGCTGATATCCTACAGCCGCAATCAGATTACTGTGCACGTTTTCGCAAGTTGTAATTAAGCAGGAAAAGAGTTGTTTTTCAATTTATCTAATTGAAGCGTGGCGTCAGCTTTTGTGGATGCGGTCGGGTTGCTATCAAATCTGGCATATTTGTACAAGGCTAATTTTCATAAATACAGATAACATTTACGCGCCGTGGTCATACAACCTTGTGTACAAAAAAATTGCATCATTTACGAAAAATAAGTGCATCAATCTTGGTTTCACAGGTGATGATTTATTGGTAGTTCTAGTAGATTTCCGGTGGGTTTCAATGCGTTATTTTTTGCATGTACTAACAAAGTAAAGTGGCTCAAAATATGTCGCCTTTCCTATATGCCGGTATACTGTTTCCGGACGCAGTAGAAAAAATTATACCACAGACATTCCAATGTGTGTAGTCACGATAGGGATACTCCATATCCATGCTTAGAACCAGCATGCTGACCCAGCGATGCATAATGCGCAGAATAACGACATTGAAACGACAAAAATCTGAAACCTTGGAAGTCACCTCCCGCTTTTAATTATATTTCTCATCTAAAGGGAATATTTGTGGTTTATTAAAAAGTAAATACTCAGAGTGTCGAGTTGCCTTCAAAGGCCTGAGGATGTTATTGGACGCCTTGGGCGGGCTATATAGAAGCGAATGCCGGTAATGCTCCTTACAGAAGCATCTTTATGCGAATGAAAATGTCTCACTATCAGTAAGTGGGCATTTTGAGTCTGTTTTGAGTCTTATTACATTGCAATGACGTTATTAGTTGATAAAGAACGCAACAGAGACGGCTGAGCACAAAGCCGAAGCTCTTGTTCCCTCCTCTGACATCTTGCTGGAGCTTTTATTTAAACCTAATTTTGAAGCATCCTACGATATAGTCCATGAATGAAACATGCCCTAGTGAAAAAATCTCTATGAGTCACAATAATCTCATAAAAATTCTTACACTAAACTCATACTAAACTCGTACAAATCTCATATCATAACATACAAATCTCATTCAACGTATGAGAAATATATGAGATTATAGGACATTTGTGTGAGTTTAGTATGAGAACTTTGTATGAGGTTATTGTGACTCATATGGCTTTTTTCACTAGGGATATATATGGCTTTCTATTTTTCTCAACTTGTCTATCTATGGAGTTTGTTCATTTACTCTTTTTTGCTTTTGCACTTCGGCGCAACACTTGGTGTCATTCTGCATTCGAAATAAACTTATGGCCACAGTGGATAATTACCACTCGTTTACAAAAACTTTCTAAGTTTTGCTTCAAATGAGTGGGACCCACTAAAGCAATCTAGAGTTTGCCCTCCGAGGTAAAATTGGGCCACACTCGCCCTTCCAGTTTTCTTCTCCGCGTAGTTTGCCTGCAGCGACAAAGGAATCAAGCAGCGCCACCCCCACGTTATATACTGGTATTCCGTCACTTTTTGCGTTTCACCGCCTGTAGGACCTCCAAATGCAAACAGAGAATCCAATGGGCGTGCAAACTGAATGTACCGTTCACCAGTTTCAGACAACTGAAGTTAGCGCGGGCAGTTTAAAAAGAAATAAAAGTAACATTGCGCAGCCTGCACCGCCAAAAGCACTACGGGCATAAACAACGTAAACCAATATAAAATAAAAGTGTGCAAAATCGAAAATTTTGCAGAAAAGAAGAAAGACAACAGCAAAAAATACAAAACATACGGGGAAAAAAGAGGGGCGGTGTGTATATAAAAGCAATGGAGGTGTTTGAAGAAAGCGATAAATATTTCTGGTTATTTTTCTTGCACAACTCTATCCTCTGTCTTTTTCATGTATAGGTTGTCTTCCCATTTCTTTATTTAATTATTGCTTGATAATTTGACTTTTGTATGTTCTGGAAAGATAGAACGTTCTAGATTTAATAATATCAACGTACAACACACTATTTCTGTACAAAACTATTACTGAATGGCAGGAGAGGCGATGGTTCCATATATACATTCGCCATTGAGTTATTCTTGTGTGGTGTCTGGTTGATTTTTCTATTTCTCCGACAAGGGGTTCTGAATCGGTAGTTAGTATTTAATGTTATTTTAGACATTATAACCCCGGGTTCACAAAGATGAAAAGACAAGATTTTGTTGAGCTTTTGTGCCTTAGATATTGCTACTTTACTGACCAAAAAGCATGCTTACCTGGAGGTCTGCGACACATATTAATCCGCCCTGTAGGTCCAGCGAATGTTTGGGAAAAGTGGCCGCAATGAACTTTGCTCGACCCGAGGGGAGCGAGCCGATACAGACCAGTGCTTTGGTGGTCCGCTTCAAAAAGCAGCATAATGCTGTTCGAGCTCAAATGAAACACTCAATCTTTTACTACAGCACCGGCTGTGACTTTGTGGTTACGAGCGCAGAGCGGTTGTGCTAGGCCGTGGACTAGGACAGTTAAGGAATTTGGTATGCTTGATTAGTGACCGCCTCGGACAAGAGCAGCGGTCCATCGGAACTTTTAACGTCCTTTCATTTGTGCAGTAGATAGCTGATCAGCCTAGGTTGAAATAAAACAGTTGCCTTATTTTGGTTCACTTATTCAAAATAATTTGAGATTCAATACATTGTCGTTCAGGATAAGATGTTTTTCTTTATACACACTTGCCCATACTACTACGCGTCGACCATGAATGGTCTAAGAAATTCCGCATAAACATACGCACACCCATTTCTAATAACTGCGGGAGTGGATAAGGCATTATTATTACAAAGGTGTTTTATTTTTTTTATTTATTTTTTTGAGGGGGGAGGGAGCACCATCACACTTTGCCCCAGGTTTAGGGTAGCATGCGATGTTACGAACATTGCGAAGATATAAATTTCTATTGTGTTTCGCGTGTACTGACTGCAATGCCAGGATTGCAAACAGTTCCTTCTTTGCTTTAGGCATGAACAACAGGATGCGATGACTGGAAGCTCTTTTGGCACTCTGCCCTACCCTCGCCTTCTCATTTAAAAGTCAGATCACATACATTATCCCGGTGAGCACGAACAAAAAGAGTTAATAACTCATTTGTCATCCAACCAATGATTAAGTGCCGGTACACAGTCATTTGTTCCTCCTCCACCTTTCTGGGTTCATTTCTTCTGCAATAACATCACAAATACAGGTGACCCAACATTAAGTGGGGAAAGGCTTGACTTCGCGCTTGTCCAATGTAAGTCTATATTTTTTATGGCACTTAAAATATATCCTCTAATACGATTCCTCTAAACTATGACGCAGGTAATTGTCCTCAGTGAAAACAGAATCGAGTCCATCGGCCAATCTGCTTTCGGAAACCTGACGAAGCTCCGAGTGCTGGACTTAAGCCGTAATGCCATCTCCTTTCTGCCAGTCGACGCCTTCGAGAACACCGCACTCGAGCGCCTCAATCTCTCGTTCAACAACCTCACCCACTGCGACTCTGTGACTGCTGTAAAAAGGACGCTGCGCGTCCTCGACATCTCCTGCAACAAGATTTCCAACATTGGTGCAAGAATGTTTGAAAGCCTGCAAAATCTCCTAGCCCTCAACCTGTCACAAAATCAACTGATTGTCATCGGGGAGGAAACGTTTGCGAGACTCGGTCAAATCATGCACCTGGACCTCGCCCATAACCCACTGTTCTCCCTAAATAAGGCCTGTCTTCAACCACTGAAGATGTTGGAGACTTTAAGACTCAGAAACTGCAGCCTGGCAAGACTACCACCACTCTACTTGAAGAGGTGAGCAGATTTACCTCTAGTCTTTTTGTCTTTGGCGATACCGAATTCGTTTCAGCCTAGCTGTTTCCTAATTTCGCATTCCGGTAACATCGGAAAGTGGAAGCGAAGGAGGCAGGGCATGGCATTTAGTTTCAATGTAACTAGTAGTTGATAGTCGAAAAGCACGTCAGTCTTTGCATGCAGCACAAGTATATGCCGATTATTTACCTTAGCGTAAGCTTCATATGCGGCACGTGTTGTAATATAGGGAGTTGTTTTGTCTTATTATTCTGTTTGTTTATTCTCTTCTGCTGTGAACGAAAACCCACAACCTCAAGGATGACGAAGCTGGATGTAGCGGAGAACTTCTTGTTCAACGTTTCTACCGACTCATTCCGCCACCTGAAGAACCTTAAAGACCTGGATTTGTCTAGAAACCTCCTGGAATCGGTACCACGCCACCTATGGCCGTTACTGCCTATGCTCCGCTCACTGGATCTGTCCGGAAACCCGATCACCTTTCTGGCCACCGATAGCTTCGTCGGAGCACACAGCCTCCAGTCACTTGACATCAGGCGCTTGCAACTCAAGTTTCTTGATCCAAGAGCGCTGCACGGTCTGAGGTATGACGACACGCACTTTTGGGAGCCGATTGTTCATTGCGCAAGACAATCAGTGTTATATATCATACTAAGTTTGATGTCGATTTGAAGAGTCCTGGGCGCAGCTCTGAAAACCCTCTTTTGGAGGGTTACGTATATTTTGATCCTCATATGACCACGCTTCTGCTAGAGTTGCAGCGAAGCTGCGCGTCGGATGATACAACCAAAATCTGACGGGCAGATTCTTAGCCTGATGTAGTACGCAGAAACCTTAGATAGCAAAGCAAATAGCTGCGCAAAGGTTATTTCTAAACACTGGATATCAACATACCCCTACCATTGTGATAGTATCTTTGGCTGAGCCGAAGGTGGTTCATTGATTCTCGTACTTGTTTAGTGAACTAGGAATTAGGTGCAATAGGCTATTTGACTGCTATGCACTACTCCTACACTTCAACAGTATAAGATATATTACATTAATAATAATAATTCTAATATCCTTTATTCAACTCTGTGCACAAAATACATGTTCCAGCCCGCTTAAGCGCTATCGCTTGTGTGCGGGGCTGGGTAGCCGGAGTTTGAATTACATTAGTTAACAGCAAAAAAAAGAAATGGAAATAACAAATGCCAACGATACTCAGATCTAAACCTTGCTTATTATTTTACACGAACAAACGACAAAACAAAACGTAAATACAAGAAAAATCCTAACGTAAATCTTAAGGTAAAAACGAAAATTACTCTGCGGAAGCATAATGAAGGTTTCGTTTTCAGACCAGAATGAGCCAACTATTTTACGTGAATCCTTTTGATAACCATTTCTACTAGTTGAAACTATGCTTTCCATGCACTGGAAGCCATTATGACATTTCAATCCAAATTTTAGACACAAACTTTGCATCCTGCTGTTTTTGACAGATAATATTGATTCCTTACATTTCGAAGTAAAAACTATATACAGCAGGTCCCGAGGATATCGGACTTGAAGGTCGATAATTCTCACTTTAAAATATGACAAAGCTGAGCTCCTCTATAAATAAGCAGCGTGAATGAGGTGTACACGTTAGCAGCGCCTAACGGCAACCATGTACTGCCCGACGGCAAACTTGCAGCCTCCGCAAGCAGCTTTCATGGACGCAAGAACTCCACATATTTCGTAGGGAGATATTGATCATTAGAGATCATCTGCTCACGCCTGGTGCCGGGCCGCTTGGGACGCCTGCCGTAATGTGTTGCAAAAGTGCCGTGCTGCGGAAAGTCATTTGAAAATACCCACCGCTAATAAGAGGATATCTAACTATGTTATTGGCGCAGTAGATTCTTTGTCATCATACAGCAGAGAAGCAAACCCCGCCACAATCACTGCATGCCTTCGGTCAGCAAAAATGGCTTCACTGCATCACACCCGATGTTTTGTTATGTGACTTCCTTAACCCCATGACTGCTAAGTCGTGTTGAAAACAATCACTCCAGGCCGATGGTTCTTTTCAAATTACTAGGCGTTCGCCTCGTCAAGCTGTTTTGTAGTGGTAGTGCTGGCAGAGGATGCCTAATTGGTTGCTGAACCAATCGCGCCGCGCGTGCGAAAAGTGATCGGGGAGCAGTCATTAGGAGAAGCGCCCCTTGGAAGGGCACGGAGCGCAGTTAGATATATCGAATATACTGCTGAACGGAGCTCAATAAAAGCGAGTTTTGCACACCATTTTCCCAGGGATATTGTTAGAGCTTGGTATAAACAATAATTCGACACATCCGTATTAGAATATTCGGGATCGACATAAACATGAGTAAGTTGCCAATGTCACTCCCCGAGGCCATTTTATATTACCCTTCTTCGGGTTTGCTCAAAAACAGCTAATATATGCACCCATGGACTTCAGGATTATTCATCTATGCCTATCGGACAATATTTACTGGTGTCCCTGCATGCGTCATGATGAGAATTCGTACCAGGGTGGCAGCGATACAAACAAGCAACTCAAGGATGACACGCCTTGCAGGTTTCTCAAGAGCCTGCTGACGAGCAGCTACGGGTCAGTGCGTTCCTTCCGCCTACAGGAGCTAGTATCGCAGCTGCACTCCCTTCGACGAGTGCTGGTAGACGTGGAGGAGCCAGTGCTTTCGCACCAGCTGCAGTGGGCCTTCGGCGCCAAGCTCACTGAACTGACCATCACGGGCCGCCAGCTGCGCGTCGTGTTTCCCGATGCCCTTTTGGGCCTCCACGGCAGCCACGAGCTCGTGCTCAGGCTGACGGGAACCAGCATACGGAGGCTTCCCGCTGGTTTGCTACGCTACCTTGCCGACGTGCGCTACCTGACGCTGGACTTGAGGGGAAATTTGCTCTCGTCTATCGGGCCCGAAGTCCTCAAGCCTGCTGACTCTGACGGTGTCTGGAAGAGCACTCAACACTTGGCAGGTATGTGAATGAGAAAAAAAAAAAGAATTGCAATTCAGTAATTCAGCTCATTGTAGCACTGCAGGGTATAATAATACAAAAACCACTAATCCACGCGGTACTACCCACAGATATGCGCCTTGCTTCCAATTGGAGCAGCTGCATAGCACGGATATACCAGTTATCCAAGCATAGTCCCTAAGCACCATAACCATGATGTGCCTATACACTGTGCATATACATCTTTACCATGATAAAGGCCAGTAATACATCGACCATATGGCTAGGTCATTGACCTTGACAGAGCGAAATCACCTCCGACGCTACCGTAGACGTCTGGCAAGTGCCGCAGTATGGGGCAGCGTCATCAAATCAATCAATAAAAGGAGACATTTTATTGTTGACAAATGTGTTTTATTTCGGCCAACTACACAAGGTTAGCAGCAGCGCAAAAACTGCGAAAGTCCGTTTTCGATCAATATTCGTACTTTGGTCGAAATTTTCTTAGTTTATTTGTGTTATACGTCCTCGACAGCAATTGCCGTGCTTTCTCAGGGAACTCTGGAGGCAAGAGGCACGTACAGAACAGATGCATATGGCGGAAAAGTTCACTTCAGTTCCTTTAGGGGCACTAATTTTTGGAAACGAAAAGGTTACTGTTCTTAGGAGAAAACGATTCAAACGTTCCCAAAATTTTGCAAAGAGAAGTAGCAGAAAATAGATATACCGAATGTGTTTAGGTTTACAAAATAACGGCTTGAGAGGCTAGTTGGTGCTGCATCGTATTCAGATATGTGGCGCAAAAAGCACAAACACAAGAGAAGATACACAACACACGCGCACACTACCAACTGTAATTAGAATTTGAAAACACTTCCTCTTCACCACGCTTCCTCTTCAACACTCAGGCACATTTCATCTTCCTCTTCTTCTCATCTTCCTCTTCTTTGCCAGGGGGATAATGGGTTTACAAGCTCTTTGGGCTTAGTTTTGACCTGTGCTCATAATAATGCATGGCAATTTCACGCGTCCGCAGGGGGAATTCGGCTGGAGGATAATCCCTGGGTATGTGACTGTCAGCTGCTGTGGCTGAGTCGATGGCTGCGGCGCTGGCTGCGTGAGACTCTTCGCGTACAGATGCTTCACTTCGACGCAGCCATCTACGTGCATAATCTTGCGCGACAGAGTGAGTGCACGTACCCGAGAAGTCAACTCCGCGTACCACTCATCGACCTGCAAGAGGATGACCTCCAGTGCATCTCAGCCGTCGGACGTGTGATCGCAAGTCAGTTCTGGACTGGAGTGCTAGTGACGATAGCAGTTTGGTGGTGCAGCTCGTGACGTAATTGCATATGTTTTGATGGGTGATAAGCGATTGCTCTGGATGTGTGCGGGTGTGCGTTTTGTTGGAATTGGCTGCAACGGGAGAAGTTCCTGCACGGTGTTTGCCAAGATCTGCAACAACTTTCGTACGTCCACTCGTTGAAAGACTGTGGGTGAACATGTGGCGTTTGATTGTGTCGCGAACAAAGACAAGTGCTTAATGGAATTTCGCGGGCGTACTGACAAGACTGCGTTCGTTGCTATGGATGAAGGACACCGGCGGTTAGTAAAGGTGGCATGACGAGCTAACGACAATCGTGGTCAATGAATGCTTCCATTGATTTGTCAGAAAACTGGTCGCGTACAGTAGTGTTGACGAAAATTTTAAACATTTCTGGTGATTGACGTCCATAAACTGTATTTTAAGTGATGTAAACAATTTCATTTATGATTCCTTGTTCATGTGTGAGAAGGATGTTCCGAGCCAGCATTGCTGCTTATTGGGTTGATCTGCAAACCACAACGAATTACTTCGGCGGCCATCTCGTTAGGCAGTGCCAGTGCAGAACGTGAGAGAGGTGTATTACATCGCTGTCAGCGAAATATTTTGTTTAATTTGCATAGTATTAAACAACAGTACGAACGAGTTACAAAATTATCAATTTATTTTTTTTCCTAATAAATAAGAGACATTTACTACCATCAAAAATTATCACAGTTTATTTACACATTTTAAACGTTTTACATGTTCACAATGTCGTGAGTGGAGTTGAATGTCAGCTGCTTTTTCAGAATGTATATATATCTTTATTGGCAAGATATGTAGCCAAATTTTTATGTTGTTATATATTTCATGTCGAACATTGTTTGACCATGCTCATGCTCTCTTAATTCTAGAACCCACAAGGTTTCAATATTGTGCCAAAGACTAGAACCACCTAAGCAACTAGAATGATACTACAGATATCATTGTGTGTTTCATTATTTAAAGTAAAATGCGGTTTTGGACCGAAATTTCATGTGTAAATGTATATGACCTAAAACATACATATCACGATATCCTTGATCATTATAGTACATTCCATATAGTGATATATACGAACAAAACAAAAATAATAGAATAGCCTGAAAATATTAAGATGTGCACGTTGGAACACGATTAAAAACTATTATCCCAAAGTAACTGAGGCTATACGGGATGCTGCAGTGAAGCGCTTCGGCAATTTATAACACGTAGGGTTCTTTAGCGTGCATTGATATCGTGGATATCGCTGTTTCGCCTGCACCGAAAAACAGCTGCATTCGAGAAAGATTAACTGAGTTAAAATCATAAGTCTGTGCTAGTAGTGATTCCGGTCAAACCTGCCTAAATGCTGTCCACAGAATAATGACAAGAGCGTGAAAATACTAAGCTATCAGCATAAATGGCTTACCGTGTTTAATATGTAACGCTGTAAACACAAGCTGCGAAAGAGCGTTTTCTGACCATACATTGAAGTACGTCGAACATGCTCTCCAGATGGCATTTACTTGTGCATAGCGATGATAAAGTACGATGCATTTAACATGACGATACCTTTAACGCATTTGTTTTGCTTACATGCTGGAAAAAAATTTGAACATGTATTTTCCTTCCATAATTTTTTATTTAGCGTTTAGCTCTTCTCTTCGCGCTCTGCGTACGTCGTATCCTGACGTCGAAAATATTCGCTGCAATTAAGCTGTACCTCTCTAATATTGACACTTAGGCCATCGAAGCTGTCTATAAAGGAAACCGTCCGTGATAAAACATAATGAATGAAAATAACTAATAATCCAATGAAATAACAAAATTTAATGAACAATCAGAAATTACTCAGGGAAGTTTGGCCCTCCTAGCGGTGAAAATAAAAGGCGACACCTCTTCTACTAAGACTTGTCGCATTAAAACATACCGCTAGCCCATATTGTCGCCTTGTCTGTTGACAGGGGTTGAAAACAGCATTAGTCTAGGATCAGTTGAGCAAATTATTCGTACTCAGTAGTTCAAAACGGGTCATTTAATTTGGCGTCAAAAGGTCGCTGTTCTTTTGTAAATAAGGAAGGAATTTTTGTTCCTTATTTTTTAGAATATTCTGCGTATACAATATGGCAGTATCTTTTTTTCCTAAGACATTTTGAGGTCATTAGGGACTCTCACTTGATGCGAATGGTAAAGATGCAAATCTCAAAACCAACCATAGCGGTTATAAAGCGATGCGCACCAGTTCGACCTACTTGATTGCTCAAAGTGCTATTCTTTGTTGACTTCAACACAGGCAGGAGCAGATTGATTTAGAGTGCTACAGCTATGTTACTGTGGGAAAAATAAAGCATCACCTTCATTCAGCGGCTTCGGTTGTGCATTCCTTTTGTTATAAAGAGCGCGTAGTGCTTTTTGGCAGTTCTTTTTATGAAAATGGCCTGCTTTTAATTTTCGCTTTCTTTTTTCCTCAGCGAGCCGTGCAAGTGCTCTAGGGAAGCCCGCACACCGGTATTAATTAAGGCGAATTTAGGCTGCTTGCAATCAGACCTTGCGAGAGCGCACCTTTGAATTTACGGCTGCAATTTCGATATGCTTCATCAACACTAGAACTTGAGGCACAGAACTCAAGACATCGAAAAAGGCTCAGAATAATACGAGTCAGTGCCATTAGAATAAAGTGAAAAAGAAAAGAAACGGACGTTAGACGACAGCAAAGCTGTGTATTGCGCTGATTTCCGAGCATGGACTTTATTATTTTGACAACACCTCGCCTCGCACCAAAATGCAAGCCTGGTATATCTCTTAATTCTGCATGACACTTTTCTCTATCTCTGTTTTCTCACAAAACAGTACTATTATACAATGAGCCAGATATAGTCATCCAAGAATAAAAGGCACTCAAGACGCCCAGATGGGTACTGCCTAAAAAGAACCCTTCGTTAAAACCTTGTCTCGAATGCAAAATTTTTCGATCCTAGTGCATCCTTGAAAGCAAAGCAAAAGGAGATTTCGGGCTAAGCCGAACACTGGCTAGTACGAATAGATTTACATGCCGGTGCTTTGAATTTTTTGCCAGCGGGTTGTATGGGCATATTCTGCTAAAAGTTGAAATTCTCCTTCCTTGTAACATAAGAACAAGACATAAGAGCACGATCGATCTTCAGGCGCTTGCTCTCTCGATTTGATTTTTCCTAAGTCTTTCGCTTCACCCAAACGAAGCAAACGGCTGTGAGAGATGGGTAGTTTTAATCGCTCTCCATGATGGCTAGGTTAAAATACGTAAACGGCAACGAACTCCGTGCGCTTTCGGGGAGGGTACAATTTCAAAAACTGGGAAACATTTGAATAGTACATAGGGGGCATAGATATAGCAAGACATATTTGTGACTACAAATATTGAGGAACATACTGGGTAACCTCGCGATAATGCTAAAGTGTAACTGTAATGAACAAAACTAAACCAAAATCATTTCTTTACAACGAATGCAGCACTTCACTAAAGAATAAATATACACCGGTTTTCTACACGATAGCAAGACGAGCGAGTTGGCTATACATTTCCGAAATTAACAGCTCGAATAACGGGGACGAAGCGTAGAAAAACTCAGTGCAAGCGCTAAATTACAATAATTTAATAATTACACATTCTGCCCGCTGCTAATTTCGGTAGTTCAAAGACATTAGATTTGATTATGCAGTCACGCAAGACATATATTTGCCTATATTCCTCAGCAAAAAGTCTCCGCTGTCCAGAAAACTAAAGGCGTCTATTAGTGAGTGAACAATTGATTGCTTTAGTTTGCTATTTTCCTTTGTGATTCTCACAAAAATACAGCTGCCATAAAAGTATAACACAAACGAAACCTTTGTGGACCTTTTTATCTCTGGAGTCGCAGGTGCAATTCGGTGCAGCATGGGACAACACTGTGTGTCCAGGCTCTGCCCTTCGTAGCAGGACCACAGTACGAAATACACTCAGGTGGGAGGGCGGTGATTGGCTACTTTCACTTATTTCTTCAAACGTCATTCTACGTGACCAAGGATAGAGTAAGTTGTGGCGTGCAGCGTGTCATCTGTATGCGCTTCCCTTCTGCTTTTACTCTTTATTATAAAGATCGCGAAAAATGTTTTGGGTTTCCCAAAACCAAAGTATAAACGTTTTTGTACTTGAAATTAAAGCAAACATTAAAAAACCACCAATAATAAATTACGCTGCTGAAATTAGAGACATGTAGTCACTTTACGAAGGATCCTGTTTATGTGCAGTGTTTTACAAATTAACCTGTTGAAGGTTGTGTAGTTACAAATAATTCGATCTCTCTCGAAAGGCTAGCAAAGCGGGATGCATTAATATGAAAACAGGAATACTATCAAGGGACAGGAATAAGGTTAGCGGCAATTGATGACCTGCGCGGATAAAAATAGAGGGGCAAATTTCAAAACATATACTTTAATGATACAGTCACAGTGATGGTTTTCACACTTGGTCAGTATAAGGTAGCGTGCAGTTTGCGCATGGTAAAAGAAGTTATTGCGTGACTACATCAAAAGATTCAAGAGATCAAAAGATCCAAGAGGGCACTTTGAACCAGCCCCGCCGGGCTGGTGCCGTGGTAGGAAGCCCGACTACTGTGCCGGAGTTGCCGGGTTCTAACCCGACCACTGCGGCTGCGTTTTGATGGAGACGAAACGAAGAGGCGTCGTGTGCTGTGCGATGTCAGCGCACGTTAAAGATACCAAGGTGGTCGAAATTACTCCGTAGCCCTCCACTACGACTCCCTTTCTGTCTTTCTACTTTCACTCCCACCTTCCTCCCTTCCCTTACGGCGCGGCTCAGGTGTCCACAGAGCAAGTGTGACAGGTACTGCGCCTTTCCCTACCTGTGAACCAACCAACCCACCAACTTTGAACCACTAAAATGGGATGAGGCGAAAACTATTTTAGCGCAGTGGATAGTAGCCGATTGATTCAATCATTTATAGGAAGGGAAACGCGCGGTAACTGTCTCACTTGTTTTCTGCGGACACCTCAACCGGGCTGTAAGGGAAGGAAGGAAGGAAGGTAGGAGAGAAAGGGGAAAGAGATAAAAAGGTGCCATAGTGGAGGGCTTCGGAGTAATTTCGACCACCTGGGGATCATTAACGTGCGCTGACATCGCACAGCACATGACGCTTCCTCGTTTCGCCTCCATCGAAACGCAGCCGCCGAAGTCAGGTTCGAACCCGGGTACTGTGGATAGTAACCATCCACTACGGCACCTCTCTCTCTCTCACTCCTGCCTTCCTCTCTTCGTTTGCGGCGTGGTACATGCGGAGCCCCGGCCCCGCCGGGGTGGTGCAGTGGTAAGATGCCCGACTACTGTGCCGGAGTACCCGGGTTCGAACCCGACCTCGGCGGCTGCGTTTCGATGGAGGCGAAACGAAGAGTCGTCGTGGGCTGTGCAATGTCAGCGCACGTTAATGATCCCCAGGTGGTCCAAATTACTCAGTAGCCCTCCACTACGGCTCCTCTTTCTCTCTTTCCACTTTCACTCCCACTTTCCTCCCTTCCCCTACGTCGCGGTAGAGGTGTCCACAGAGAACAAGTGAGACAGTTACCGCGCCTTTTTCCCTTCATATAAAATCAATCAGAATCAGAATTGTGACCGATACTGCGCCTTTTCAAACCTGTAACTCAGTCTAAAAACGCCGCTAATGCCTTTGTACTAACCCTTTCCAGACATCTGGGCCTGCTTCTGTTTACTGTGGTGCTGCGTTCGAGGAAGCGCCAAATGAAAGGAGTCGCACGCGTCCTGGATCGGAAGCCCGGCGAGGTCAGCTCCATGTATGCATGAACCGCCTGGTGACGTCATCACCTGTCGTGACGGCACATCGCGCGCCCCTTGGCGAACACAATCAGCATTTCATTGAAAGCATCAAAGTTCACTGGTGTTCTATGATTCGTTCACAGGATAGGAAAGGCGCAGTATCTGTCACTCGCGGAATCGCACTATCATCCTCACAATTGACAAGGGGAATTACGAAGAGCGTTGAACCGTAAGAAAAATAAGCCATGGACGGCGACACGTAGTAAAGGGGCGCGTCAGGACAAGCGTTGGGCTGCGGTTGATGCCGCAGCGAAAAGGCCCGAAATGTCCCTTGGTCGGACAGATGCTCTTGTGCCCACTGCCGCCATGTTGGTGATTCCGAGCTGCGCTGAGGAAACGTAACGCCCTAATGTGTTGAAAATCTTTATTTTGTAGTGTCACACCAACGCTCGGTGATTGTCGACGGTGACAAAGACGACGAGCGTATGTCGAAAGGCGCGTGCTAAAAAAAGAAGACAGCAGACAAAGACGAACACGCAAGAGACTGACGCGCTAGTGAAACGGTCGACCTGAACACCGACCTGAGCTTCAACGCACCCTTACATTTGGTGGAGGCTGCTCTTCGTTCCCTCCTCTCACGCTGGAGCTTCGCAGCCGCACACTAGCTCCTCCATCCGCTATGCCTGAGGCAACAAGCCAGACCGCCACTCCACACTCGACTGATCCCACCGCTTCCCCTACCATCCTGTGCTCTGGTGGGCTTCGCCAGCGTGACCCCAGCTTTTTCAGTGGCGCCGACGACCAAGATGTAGACGATTGGCTATCCTCCTACGAACGCCTAAGGGCCTACAACAAGTGTGACGACACCACGAAGTTAGCCAACGTCCTCTTTTACCTGACCGATGTAGCAAATTTATGGTTCCGCAATCTCGAACCCGACCTGCCCACCTGGTCGGCCTTCAAAACGAGCTTTTCCGAGGTGTTCGGCCGCCCCGCTGTTCGCACACTGCGCGCCGAACAACGCCTCGAGCCCGCGCTCAGAAACCCGATGAAACGTTCACCAGCTGCATAGAGGACATTGTGGATCTTTCTAGACGTGTTGATCCTTGTATGTCCGAGGCTGACAAGATCACCAAAATCCTGAAGGGAATCTCCGACGATACATTTCACATGTTGACGGCTAGAAACCCCCAAACCGTCGTCGAAGTGGTTCAGCTCTGTCAGAGTTACGACGTCCTCAAGAGGCAACGAGCTTCTACCCGGCGTTCTCTCGTGAACGATCGGTTATTCGTACCTCCGACAGCATGCGGTCTCACTTCTGAACCACCTTCCCGAGATCAAGGCCCTTATACGGGATGAAGTGGCTCGCCAACTATCGCTCCTCCCTGCTCCTGCAGCAACCACCCCATCGATAGATTCCGCACTTCGACGCACCATCCAGGAGCGAGTTGCAGAAGTTTTACCGTCAAGCTCTCAAATTACGCCTGTGACAGCCCCGTTAACGTACGCCGCTGTCGCCGCCAGACCACCACCCTGCTCCGTCGCGTATGCTGCGCCGTTACCACCGCCCCCACCTCCGCCCTGCCCTTATCTGCCTCCTCGACGTCCGGTCAACAATCCATGGCGGACCTCCGACAACCGCCCAATCTGTTATTCATGTGGCGTTTCTGGCCAGGTCGCCCGGCTTTGTCGCCAGCGCACGCAGTCATACCGCAATGGCCCCCGCCTGTACAGTTACAACTACAGTTCAAACTTTGAACCTTCCCCTCCCCCTGTCCCTGCTGGCACTTCTACGGACTCATTTTATCCTGACCGCTCCTCCCACTCCTCCCGTCGATCGCCGTCTCCCCGCCGTCGTTCCCTCTCGCCGCTGCGCCGTCGCTCTCCTGCTGGCCCGAAGGAAAACTAACAGCCGCAGTTCCGGAGGCAAGAACTGCGTTTTCCTCTACTTGTGCAAGTCCTCCGTCTTCCCCGGCCAACGTCATCGAGGTGTTTGTTGATGGCGTCGCAGTTCTCGCTCTTGTGGACACTGGCGCCGCTGTGTCTGTTATAAGTGCCAACCTTTGCCGCCCAACTTGCGTCCATATACCATGGCCCATATCGGGTTATTTGCCAGACCTCTCCGGTGAACTACGTTATAGAACCGCTTGTACCGACACCGGATATGCGTCGCCGCGGGCGTGAAACAGTGCACGTTGACCACCTCAAGCCCTGTTACGACCCGCCTGTTGTGTCCACACCATGAGTCGGCAGGATTCCTCTTTTTTTCTCCCGGGGAAAATTGTAGTGTCACACCAACGCTCGGTGATTGTCGACGGTGACAAAGACGACGAGCGTATGTCGAAAGGCGCGTGCTAAAAAGAAGAACACAGCAGACAAAGACGAAGACGCAAGAGACTGACGCGCTAGTTAAACGGTCGACCTGAACACCGACCTGAGCTTCAACGCACCCTTACAATTTGATTTTTTTTCACCTTCTTGGCTAATGCATAAAGCATGGATATTAGCCTTACTGCACCTTCAATTTTGTAGGAGTTTGTTTTCTTATACTTTGGCTCGCCTGCAGGCCATTTATTTTCTTTAAGACATCTTCAGTTCTTCTTGCAATAAGTATGACCTTGTGGCAGATACTGTTGAGATATTCTTTCTCTGACCAGTTAGTGATTCCGATATTATGTCGTTATTTTAGTGGTACCAGGCCTGGTTCCAATATCGGAAGAAGACAACAGGTGTTTAGAAAATGCGCTAATGAAAAGTAGAAATTGCAGAACATAAGAGAAGTCAGGGTGGCAGCACTAAATAGCGGTCATCACCTAGGTTTAGTCTTCACAACTTAAAGGACTAACCTTAATGTACAGAGAAAAGGATTTCCGTAGCCGTCCACTACGGCGTCTTTTATAGCCTTAGTCGCTCTGAGACATTAAACCCAACAAACAAAACCATTAACTAAGATTCCTGCTCTGGCGGTAGTTGTACACTCGAAGGATGTGTCACATGACATGGCGTCCCTCATGTCGTGAAATCCATTGGCGCTGATATCCAGGTTTGATAGTGTCAGGAGACGACACAGTCAAAGCGTCGCAATTCTGACACTCCATCAGATCCTGAACATGGTCCAAAGATGTTGCTTGATACCATTCTACAGCGATATCGCAGCCCCGAGAAAAATCTGCAGCGCAAGGCTGAAAGGACTGATCAGTGTGCCGCCATATATATGTGCTGCTCCCGAAGGCTTTGTCAGTCTTGTATTGTTAGCATTTAATAAAATAGTACTTGTTTATGCGCTATTTTTGGCATGTGTTGTTGCCATGCCCAAAATAGCACATAAACAAGCACATGCTATGAAATCCTAACAAATAAGGCTGAGAAAGCCTTTGTGAGCGTTCAGCGCTTTTGATCCCCGTGGATCATATTTTATCACCAGAGATAACGTGGGAGGCTGCAACATGGGTGTCGGGTTCTATATACCGCTTATATTGTTTAGGTTCACACAGGAAAACATAAGACAGCAGGATGTTAATCATTGCAATGAAGTCGAGAAAGTAACGTTAGAACCAACAAAATAGAAGCCATATATTAAAACAATGAAGGATCCAAAACAAAAGACATATATATGCAAAATCAAGCACTCATTATTCTATGCACCAAGGAAAAGAAGCGGCTCTTAGAACTGAAGCAGCAGCAGCAGTCGGTTTCACAGGCGATTATAGAAATAAAGAAAAGATCGTAAAAAGTAGAGAACCAAACTTCAGTATTCGAGCACTGGTAGCAGGACATGAAAGAGCTGCATGCTACAGTAGAGCGCCTCGAGGCTTGGCGTTGCATTAAGTATGCACTGTTTGTAAAAGCATGTGCTGACCGAGAGAACAATGGTATCATTCTTCAGATAGAAAGAACAGCTCGTACAGACGACAGCTGATTCTTGTATGAGTCTGGAAAACCATTGCGAGGCCACGTGGATAATGACGTTTGGAGCGACGATCGCAGTCTAGTCGAACAGTAAAAAAGCTAGCAAGGCGATATTAGTAATAACTTATGTAATAGCCAGCAAGTAAGTGTGACCGTTGTGTTGCTGCCTCCATGCCCGCTGAAGAACAAGTGGTCCGGCTGCAAATTTATAAGCACCACCTCGTATGTTTCAGATGACGGTTGCGGCAACATCTTTTCTCTCCTTATGTTCATTTGTGTTGTAATAAAACGACGCCTATACTAATACTATGACCCTACAACTACTGGCGCTGCGCGTTTTTTTAAGCATGCGATTCACCTCAAATATTTTTATTTTTTACCTGGTTTTCATTAATGTTGGCCTCATCTATATGCATGTGCCAGCAGCGGAATAGAGGGACAAAGCAGGAGTTTGTGTGCAAGCAATAAAGAAACAGTGAAAGAGGCGAAAGGCGGCGCGCTAAACCTCCGATTTGAGGGACTGACGTGAAAGAGTTAATGACGGCCCCCGTGTAGGGCAGCCATTGAGCATTCTCATTCGAGCAAAGTAATGTAATATTCTACTTTCTAAATCATTAATTTCTCATATCTTCTTTGTTATTTGCGTACACTCTGCAGGATGCGGCCTTAACTACAGAAATATGTGAAAGACCATCCAGAATAGGTATCAAAACTCAATTTAACCAGTTCCTACGAAAGTGTCTCCTACATAGCGTGTGTGTCGCGGTATCCAAGGGTCTTTGAATATTTAATCCCCAATTCCCTATCCCATCAGAAAGGAACTACTCCATTTCGCGGCTCCTGCCATGCGGCTCGGGTATGCGATCTTGTAATTTCGCGAAACGCTTAAGCAGATCAATGCTCGGCCATGTCACTTGGCAAGTACCGACGGCCTGCGGCATTCTTGTGATTTTTTCTTCATAGTCTCGACAGCGCCGATAGAAGACCTTCTTGAGACCGCAGCCGTTGAAGTCAGTGCGCTAAACCCCAAGCCACGCAGGGTTCTATCATAATTTTGTCGATGCTTCCCGGCCTCTCCTTATATTGCGCGTCCAAGATTCTTTCATCATGGAAAACAGGATCTCAACCCACTTTCCAAATGCATGACCCCAACATAGATATACGAGCAAGGTTCCGTTAATTCTAGATATTCATGTAAGTAGACAAACGTGCCGAAAAACAAAATACATTTATTGTCTCCTTGTGGATGTGGCTTGGGGCCTATATAATTCTACGGACTACGTCCGCTCAGGGTATCTGCTAGGAACCAGGGGCTAATTACTTCGCTGAAGAGCCGTGTGGCATTTCTTGGTGCACTGTTTTTTTTTCGCATTTGAAAGCTACGAAGGAACCTTTCAGCACTCTTCTGTCCTTGTTTAACGGTATTAAGAAAACAATGAAAACGTTTTCGAACGGCAGCGCCAAGGTTGCACTGAAGCAATGACTTTTGTTCTCTTTTTGCTTCAAACACACAAACACCTTCTCGGCGATTCTTGTAAGCATATATCTTGCGCACGTTTTAGAAACTAACGTGCGTGGAGAGCTTCCTTGCTTGACGCTATACTTTAAAAGAACCACTGCGCCCTCAGAGCAGAGCCAGCAAGGAATATTTTCCATAAGAAAGATAATTCAGTAGTACCCTAAATCCTACAGAAACTTAGACGCAACTCCGCTGTCATCATTTTCCTTCCACCTATGCACATTGTTTTCTCTTTTTTTTTTTGTGTGCTCAGACGTTCTCGCCATGAGGTGTTGTTCTGCTGGTCATGCTAGAACAGTACTTTTTTTTTTAATAAGAACAAAACGTACATAATAACATTCATCACTTCGGAGTCAAGACATCGCTTCAAACTGCCTTGTTTTTTTCGTTTCACACACTAAACAAGATATACGGTCCTGAAATTAAATGCCCTTAAGAAGGCAATGTCAGTCTACATTTCAGTATAGTACTTTATTATGTAGTGAAACTGCAAGTATTCACAGTGCCCCATGGGATAAGTACCTTCGAAGTAAGTACATGTTGTTCTAAACAGCGTGTAACTAACGAGCACTATCATGATCAAGAGTGCCTTTCGTGCAGCAAACAACAAAAAAGCATCTTGCATGCGACCTCTCTCCTCTTAATATTTGCTTGCTGTACTGAGACGCCGAAGCCAGTCGTCAATCTGATCGGGCGACTGTGGTGTGCTCCAAAGGGGTCCCGGCTTATTGCCTCCGGTATCGAGAGCCCACTTTACGCTCCCGGGGTTTCGCTTAACTCCCCTCGTGGGAAATTCGAAATGCAAAGGCAGCACTCACCGAATGCCTGTAGTAACGTACCCCCGTTGGATCTTCCCACAGCTGTAGCGGCGTCGGTCCTATCCCGAAGAGAACAGAAAAGTTTGCTGGGGCTATTTTGTACTTCCAACGCCATGGATGGACACAGTTGTCTGCACTATCACTGTCTGGTGGATTCTTTCATGCTCTGAAAGCGGCTTGTGCTAGGTGTTTCGTTTTTCTTCGATGGACTACATGTTATGACTCAGTGTAAAAGCCGTACGATCTGGTTACAAAAAGTGAAAAATCACACGCAAATGACTTTCAATCGAAGTTGAAGTGCCTCGGCTGAAGAGGGTTTTGGCTAATCTTGGCTGGTCAAATTCTTTCTGATATATACCTTGCTCGCGTCAATGTTACACCAAATATTGGGCAGGTCACGGCTGAAACTATACAGCATAAATCTCCTTGTATGTAACAGAAATAAATACATCTTAGTAATCACTTCTTAAATAGAAACTATGATTTGCTTTTTGAACAGAATGACTAATTTGAGGCCTCCTTAATGAAACATATCGTACGAAGGCTTGGCGCGTAGCACATTCTAAGTGAACGTAGCCAATATTCCTACTGTGAAAATAAGAAATGGTAGGGAGAAATAAGAAAAAAAAAAATTGTGGGCGTCTACTAGAGGATAGAACAACTATGACGTGTTTCATCATTCCTGGAAGAAACACCTAGTGATGAATGAGCGTAACTTAGGAAGCTTCTCTAATTTATACACAGGTTGCTTAGAATGCGAGATTGAAAAAAATGAAGGCTTATGTAGTATACAGTAGAACCTCTTTGTAATAAGTAAAATATTTCGAACCGGCAAAAATGATTACCATATCATAGTCTTCAAAGTGTATATTATATGATTTCTGTCGAAATGGCAAAGATGCTACCTGGTAATTAAAATACTTGAATGATAATAAAATGCTAATTAAAACACCAAAATACCTTCTACCCCTCTGTTATAGTCTTTATATATCGTTCTTTATTTTCAGTTACCAATTTTTTGTCTACATCTTGTGGTGTTACAGGTTTAGCAATAATGCAACGAGGCCAGGAATACAACGGAGTTTGGTTAATGTTATACCCAAGGATTTTATTTAACACGACGTCGTCTTCCACTGTTTCTGTCATTTAAGTGGCAGGGGATGAGATATACGTGCGGCAGCCAAGCGCGGAAAAACCGAAAATGCCGCGCCTCTACTTCTTGCAACCGCTTCCTCATGCTTGGCTTGGAAGCGGTACGAATTCTCGACAGTATCCTCCCTTCTTAACTTCTCGCTGCACCTTTGTTCTCTTTCTCAAAGGGCTGCGCTGATATCTTTGAACGTTCGCAGCCAGCTTTACTTTTTTTCCCTACCTGCCCTGTGATTTTCCTCACGTCTACAACGGTGACGTAAAGTTGGCTTCTTCCGAAAACTGACAAGCCTAGTGAGAAAGCTATTGAAAAAACACTGCCTTATTTATTTATCTGTAATTACTGAGAAAACTTTGGTTCGCCACTCTGTGCAGCCCGTGTTCGGCGATAGAATTTCCTGGGAAGTTGATTGCCCTGGAAATATGCAATTTACTATACCTTTATTATTTTACTAAAAATGAATTCGTTATAGCGAGGGACAATGTAGTCATGTAATGAAAAACTGGGACTTCACCTATTATATATAAAATGTAAAACAACATTACGCACGTAATCATTACAGTGAATATATATATATATAATATAGTATGATAAGCAGACCTAGGAAGACCAAACACAGAATATATTCTTAACATCAGACGATACCTCATACCTCATGTGTCATATTTGGACAATTTTCCCACCATCCGGACCATTATATCTCTATGCGTACACGTGTTGTTGCGACCACTCCCACCCAAATCAAATTTATTTCTTCATTTTTTTTATGATTTGCTTTTTGATATTCTGATAAACTATTGCTTCTTCTTCTTCTTCCTCTTCCTCTCCTTCTTCTTCTTCTTCTTCGTCTTCGTCGTCGTCTTCTTCTTCGCCGTCTTCGTCTTCGTCGTCTTCTCGTCCTCGAGGAACAGGGGGGTCCACAGGCCACGGACCACGCGGCGAGCGGTTAGGCCTGGCTTAGTATAGCTTTCGTAATAAAAAGTGTTTTGAGCTCAGATGGTGATAAGCCGGAGAACTTGCTAAGTAAAGGGGTCTAAGAAAAAACATAGGCGCCCTCTAAACGCTTCTGTCGCGCGCGAACATGATATGAGCCATAGATAAGCGCCGGTGTTTTGTGCGCAAATAACCATATGTGAACGAATGTTGAGCGTTCGTTGCAAATACTGTTGAGTATTCTTAAATGTCTCAGAAGCAAAGGAGAACTGTCTGCGAATGCTTATCAGCCCCTTTCACTTCTGTAAGAATATAGCCCAATTGTTGCAAAGTCCTTTTGTCTTCACTCTAGGATGAAATAATTGATATCCTAATATTTATAGGCGATTTGCTCTCATGACCTCAACCACACTTACGTGATCGAGTTTCCGCTGACCTTATAGCATTATGTGCTTTTGTTTTGACACCAGCTATTTTTTTGGCGTCATAATGTTCTCCCTTCACATATGTGGGGAACTCTGTAAGCGCTTCATCAGTTCTAATTTCTAAAATTCTAATTTCATTTTTTATGACAGTTGTTTTTCAGTGTAGCAGAGCCCCGAATATTAACACACGTACTCTGTTCTATTATTTTGCTGTGGATATTTTAGTTAAATGTCACGTTAAACTAAAAAATCTGTAATATTATCTAAATGCCGCCAAGAATTTGTATAAATGTTCCTCAGTGAATTTATGTAACAAAGCTCTGGATGGCTCCTACAACTGTCCGCGTGCTGCGTTTTCCTCAGGCTCCCCCATATCAGGGTGAAAGCAAACAATATCCAATAGTTTGAATTAATTAACGAGTGAGGCTGACACCACACACTACGTTTGCAGCTTATGCATTGAAGAAAAATTGCCTTTTCCCAAAGCGGCTGTCGCAATAAAAGAGGAGAAGGGAATATACAAATAAAGAATGGCTTGTAAAAGTGAAACTCAGGCTTAACTGGCAGAAATTTCGCACTGTTGAGAACACAGCTAGCTCTATTTTTCCGAACTCTTTTTACAGAAGTTCTGAGTGCGCGAGTGTTGGAGCCTTCATGCTCTGCCTGTCCGCCTCTCTATCGGTGTACGTGTTTTAATAATTCACCACTTAAAATGGAAATATTGCCCCTCCACTTGCTCTTATAAAACATGTCCTGTGCGATGCTAATCCATCAGGTTAACATTGAAAGAGAACATATGCCTCAATAAAATATTTCAATTTTTATTTCCGAGAAAATGAGTGAGTGCTTTTTGTTTTATTTATTATGATACCATATCATAGCAAATTATTGTAAGGTTGACCATGCCAAAGTAGTAATTACTATATCCACAACAGCTTTTCGAGGAAGCGATACGATTATTTGTTCCGAATACAGTTTGCAATAACCAGCTGTCCTGTACACTGCGTTAAAGGCAGAAGAGCAAGATATCGTGTACTTACCTTTGCTAATCCTCACCACGCTTCTCGCTCAGGCTTCTCTGGTAATTATGGCCGCCCTGTCAAATTAGCTATAAGCACCAACTGGTAATGGGGGCTGTGAAAACGTCTAATTTACAGTATAGACAGGGATTCATATGGGCGTGGTCTCGTGTCCGAGACTGGATTAATTCTACTCTTCTTGATCTAAGCTGGAAATCTCGTTATCTCATATTTCTTGCTCTTTTCCCTACTCGAATTTCCCTGACTCTTGTGGAGAGGGGGAGGGGCGTGTTAGCAACGCTCCAATTGACAGCGTCTTTGTTCAGGACAGGCGCTGGAAAAAAATTCACATTGCTCTGCGGCGCCCTTTCTCACTTCACAACTAAAGCGACCTGCCCCATCCTTTTTTTTTTCTGACTTCTGTAAAAGTTTAGCTGTCGCTTTTGCTGGGCTCATTCGTGTTTTAGTTCGAAAACACAACATTGCAGTACTATATCTCATTCGCTGTTTTTTCGTGTCTTTGAACGGAGAACGTTTGCTTTTTAAAGGTCACTTCGCCTTGCTTTAAAAAAAAAAAAACCATGACATTTTAACCTGATTGCGTTCACACCGAGAATAAGTGTATGGAAGCTACGTTGATCCGCGCCGCGGTTTTCATTAAATACGCTAGTACATAATGCGATGAAATGCAACCACGAATCTTCTGCTAAGCCTTCACCCAGCTTAGAGAAAAAAAAAAAAAAACTACCCAATTGGGACCTATTTGAACCCAGGGATTTCTCAAGGAAGAGAATATAAAAAAAAAGTAACCTCGTACCTTTCTGCGCAGCCGGTCCGCCTGCATGTTAAATGGCACGGCGCACTGTCGCGCTGTCAAGGCTCCAACAACTTGCTTTAGTGTGCAAAAATTTCCGAGGATCCTACTCGGTTTCACCCTGTTAAAACCATACCAACGCTCCTTCCTGCACCACACAACTGGCATAAGAATGCCTTTAGAGTTCGCATTTTCTTCTACGTCAGCTGAGTTTACGTTTGCTTTTTTTGACGACACGGCCTATAATGAGCAAAGGAGACAGAAATAACGGAAACTTCGCAATGTCAGTAACAAGCACATAATTCAAGTCACTAACGTACGTGCTCTGGCTTATGTTGGAGGAGATTGGCTACGTCAGGCACTCTGCGACGCACAGTTTTATGTTCTATGAAACTTTACGTGCGACGAGTCACAGAAACCTCGCTGAGTGAACAGCTTTTTCCCTTTTGCGGCGAATGGTTCGGCAGCGGCAGCGACAGCCGCAGGCAACGTTGGCGAGAACATGCAGGGCCACAGGGGTGTTGTATGTACTACAGTGCCGGAATACCCTCCCACACCGTGCATGCCAATGTGTTTGATGGTATGCGCTTCAGACTAAAGTTCAGGACTCCATTTTAGTGTGCAGTGCTTTCTCAATGCTCTCGTATTTTTGCCACTGCTTGGTCGGCTTCATATGCCACTGATTTAAATGAATGCATCAGTGTAATTTTCCCGAGACATATATAATGCAGGCGGAAAAGGACGGCTGGTAGTCCTCTTGCTGGAGCGTAACTCGAACGGGATAAATACGTTATTAGCGCAGAGCGCTGTATCGGTAACTTTTAACTCATTTTTTTTCTAGTAGCTTGGGTGTGTAGCCTGTTTTCTGACTAGGTTAGTTGTCACATTTATTCTATTAAGATTAATCGCTCATGGTGCACTCTATATTCGCATTTGCTGCTAGCCTGTATTCGGAAGTATGCACAAAAGAAGGGAAGATAACGATTACGCTTCCAACCAGCGACTTCTGTTTATAAATTATTGAGGTCATAGACGATATTTTTTACCTTTCAAATATTTTGTTGCGTTTGATTCTTGGTAGACAGAATATTTTCGTTGCTTATCTATGTTGGCTTGGCAAATGATGTAGAGATAAAGCTAGGTTTGGTTGAATGTCATTCACAATTTAACTTATCGTTTCGTTTATTTTTGTGTCTGAGGCAAATCATTGACCGAAATAAACAAATAAAAACAAATAGTGTTTTTTCCTTCTTTTATGAAAATTCTTAGCCTTGTCACGAAGGCAAAATTCTAGTAGCCGTGCAACAGTGCTTAGAGAGATGTGCAATAGACATTTTAGTACAAGTTAACATCGTAGCATTGCCAAGTGCACCGGCGCAGACAAGGAGACGGCGGCGAAAAAGAAATTGCTCAGTTGCCTGCTTCATAAGCACCGCAACCAGGCTGCTAGGCCCCGCTGCATAAATATAAACAGTTGAGAAGGGGCACATAAAGGAGCTGCAGTAAAATTGCGAAATACACTACAATGGTTTAGCAATCCACTTTGAATCACCAACATATCGAGGAGGAGGAAGAACATTTATTTCCGCCGAATATGGTGCAGCAGCCACCTACGTGTCCGCACGCAGGCTCCGGGGAGGCAGTCTGTCACACCGCGGCCAGAGGACACCCGGCCTCGTCTAGGAGAAGAGGTCTTCAGCCTCGGCCGCCAGGCGGACGGCGAATCGCTGTGTTTTTTCGTCGGAGCTTCTTAGCGTGGTCTCCCATTCATCGCTAGTTTTAATCGCGTTGCGCCCTGGGGCACGAACGCATCTCCATATTATATGATCTAATGTTGCCACGTGGCCGCAAAATTTACAAATTTTGGTTTCTGCACCGTCCCTCTTCCGCCCTCTGGCACCCGTCCAACTCCTCCACAGGGGCGAAAAGAAATTTCGAGCTTGGAGTCTCCTCCAGTCGTACGATTCCTTTTTACTCAGGGATCTAACCGGTGGCGGATATATCCTCCGGTCTTTCTTCAAGTTGTCGGTTACATCCCTAAAGGTACCTATACATTCTTTGGTTTTAGATGTTGTGGAGGCGTCCGCAGCACCCCGAGGTAGCGAGGAGCGGGCGAGCATGTGGGCAGCCTCGTTGCCGGCGAGACCGGCGTGTGCTGGGGTCCAGATTATGGTCACGCTTTCGGCGAGAGACGACTCGTTCAGAAGTTTTGCAGCACGATTGCTGACTCTACCCTTGCTAAAATTTCTAACCGCCGCTTTGCTATCGCTGATGACAGGCGTGAAACATATCGAGGAATTTTATATTTAACCCAGTTTTTTTTATTCATTGCAGTCAAATTAGTGTTTTTTTTTTTGTTGGCAAGTTTTTCGACCCACCTCCCTCTCTTCCCATGCCTGTCGCTCTGCTGTTTTAGGCCCAGCCTTTGCCTCCATTTTACATCCGCATTCACAGGCCTAATCGAAAGATTATGATTTTGCTGTTATGTTACGTGATATGACTGTGACGTGATTTGATGTGACATGTCTGTGATGTGCCTGTACTAACTTCACTCATTCCACTCTCACAAATTTATATCCACTCACTCCTTTCCCCCAGTGCAGGGTAGCAAACCGGTTTCTTTTATGGGTTAACCTCCCTGCCTTTCCTCCTCATCTTCCTCCTCCTCCTACAGCCGCCTTGCACTTAGCTTAGAGATAAGCTTGCGCGCTGTCTCATCTGGACGTGGTGTGCTTGAGGTAACATGTGCTACGTCGAACGCGGCTGGGCAGAAGATGTAATCAGCTAAAGCTTTGCTTGTGATATTTCAGGATATGGACCCAGGTGTTTGGAAGCCCAAAACACAAACGGCAGCAGTTTGTGTTTGGCTTGGTTTGTGGGGTTTAACGTTCCAAAGCGACTCGGGCTATGAGCGATACCGTAGTGGAGGACTCCGGAAATTTCGACCACCTGAGGTTCTTCAACGTGCACTCTCATCGCGCAGCGCATGGGAGCCTGTCTTTTCGTCTCAGTTGAAAAGGTGCTGCCGCAGACGGGAGTCAATCCTGCATCCTTGGCACAGCAGTCGAGGACCCTAATACTGCACCGCCATGACACGGCAATTTTCGGTTCTCATCAATAAAATTTCAGCTCCTTATCGTACATTTTCGAAATAGAAATGTATATCCCTCATTCGTATTCTTGTACTGGAGACTTGATATTGTGCAAAAGAAAGTTACCTCTTGGCATTCCTTTCAATATTCGCACAGGAGTTTACTGGTGTGAACCGGAATAAGAAATATATTATTGCGAAATCAGTACTCCGACAGCCAAAGCGAGACCTTGGTGGCAGCAGCTACGCCGCGAAGAGGCATAGCTATGGTCTCCTCATAAAAACTCAGCCTGTCATGGCATTCTAATTCACGTTACCCCTATGCCACGGGCAGGAGCTGCCATCTCGGGTCGCTCCTTTCATATGGGAGGGTGATATCAGAATCAGCCTGCCAGAACCGTTTCCATTCTCGTTACCCCTACGACACGCCGCCATGTCCATACGGCTAGATTGAAGCGTCGACTTATATGTGGGCTAGTAGCTTACGCTCTCCCGTCATAATCTTAAAGGATGAGCTTAAGTGTCCCCAATAATGTAGCACTTTACACTGTTACGGCATGACAGGGGAATAATGTAGCAGGCAAAAGAAGCTTCCGCCGTTGCTTTCGCAATTCAACTAGGGTTATACCAGAGCTAAACCAAAACTAATTTTTTTTTCTGATACCGTTAATGCAATCGCCGCTTTAATGCGTTAATGTAATCGCCGCTATAATGCATTTGCTACAAAATACGACCTAGAGAAATTTAGTTTTAAAATAATTCTAGTACACAATAAAGGAAATATTGTGAAACAGAAACTTAAGTGTATTTGTGCTTGGACCTCCGCAACTTGTGGCCGTATGCTCTGATTGCGAATGAGGGAACGCAGGAGTTGCACTATGGCATTTCTAAACCGGAATAATGGTCTTCTCAAGTTCTCCTTTTATATTCCTGACGCGATATTGACGATGCAGTATGTGAATGCAGAAATATGAGAAACACTATTAAAACGCATTTTATTTTTGTCAGGGACTAAATCCTTTGACAGAATGCGTAACTTACACTGATGATGTAAACCGGCAGCAGAAGGTAAATATGGATGGCACAGAAAAATGATGCAAAAATTATGCAAGGTAAATGTACGAATACTCGAACTAAGAACGGGGAAATGTTAGATGTAGAAAACAAGTGACAAAGCCTACTGGAAGGAAAGTTGTTTCCTTGTCAATGTCGTAAAAATAATGAGATTAATGATCTGCTTGAGTGACTGGCAAAAAAATAGATATTGCAAATCATCTTTTTCTTGGCATTGTTTAAATCCTGGCTTGCATCTTTCTATTGGCTATAGTCCGAAACGCGCTTCTGTAATCACCACAGGCTACCTGCACGTGGGCGGGGATAAGGCAGACTTTATTAAATCTTAATGCGCATTCGTTTAACTTTCATCTATAGTCTTCCCGTCCATTTAAACTGAGGCCATATCGCCGCCCCACACCGACCGATGCCTTAATGGTTTTTTAGCTTACTGCTGTGCATTGTATGAGGAGAGTTAATATAATCATTGTAAAGATAAAAGTACAGAGGAAAACTATAATCGAAATCAGAATCTTTACTAACCTTAATGTCAGAAAGTGACTCACGGCTCCACGGTACTGCCTAGTAGACAGCTCCGGTTTTCGATCGCCTGGAGTCCATTAAAGCGCATTTGCTTTGGAGAGTAAATGGGTTCCTTATGTTTTGTCTCCACCAAACGCGAGCGCGTACCGCGGCTAGGATGGAACTCGAGCCTCCGGGACTAGTATTCAAGCGCTTTATTAATAAAGCCTACCGCAGCGCTGCGTGAACTGAATGAACCTTATGATTTTTTTACAGAATGAAGACAGCAAACCAGAAATCTGCGTACAAAGAGTTGCCATCTGAAATTTCGGGCATATCTTAATAATCAAAGAACCAATTTCGTGCGACTTTCTTAGCGAGAGCGGCAGAGGTGAAACTGACATTGAAGCTAGAGGCTTTTGAGTTTAAACAGATACATTTTCATTTCCGGTTTGGTTTGGTTTTGCTTGTGTGGTTTAACATCCCAAAGCGACTGAGGCTATCAGAGAAGCCATAGTGGAAGACTCCGGAATTTTTTACCACCTAGGGTTCTTTAACGTGCACTGACATCACACAGCACACGGGCACCGAAAAACGGCCGCCGAGTCCGGGATTCGATCCCGCATCCTTAGGCACAGTAGTCGAGCGCCCTAACCAAAGCGACACCCTGACAGGGTTTCCACTTTCGCTAAGGCTGAAGTTAAGAGCGATAATTTTTATATGCCGCACATTGTTCGTCTCCCCCCCCCCCCCCCCCCCCCTAATATGCATTTTCAAAATAACTTTTGAAGATCATCGAAACGAAAAGATAAGAAAAACATTATGCCAGGCTTCAATAAGGACACGTATGTACATGGATTAAAAAGAAAGTTTCAAAGCAGAAAGTTTGATCTTGAGGATAACAGCGCGGAACACAGGACGGGAGCACAAGATTAGAGGACGACACAACGAGCGCTGACTTTCAACCACGTTTATTTTGGAACACCCTCAGCTTCTTATACACTAACGCCACAGACGCGTACAGATGACTTGCACATATTAGCAAAGTTAAAAAAACAAAAGAAAAACATAATATTAGATAAATAAATACACGTTCCACATAACCTTTTCTTGCATACAGCGTGGTGCACACTCTGAACACTCATGGAGACGATTGCACATTCAGCAGTTCGATTTCTTTTTGTGTTAACAGCAGGGACGGTTTGCTTACACATCGTTCCTGCAGTCTAGCTATCTCAGCGGCTTCAATTATCTCCCGAACCAGCGCCTCATTATGTTTTGCTAGAACTTTACATTGTGTGAATTGCACGCAGCAAGTTTTTGACGCGCAGTCTCTTACATGGATCCCCAAATGCCTGCTTTTTTGTTCGACGTTGTTTTTGTGTTCTTTCAGCCTGTCATTTGTGCACCTTCCAGTCTGTCCTACGTATTCCTTCCCACACTTCAAGGGTATGGAATAAACAACGCCTTCCGCGCACTCCACAAATCGACTCTGGTGGTTTGTTACGCACCCCTTCTGCCTTTGCGATCCATCAGCGTTTACACGTCGGCAGAGGCTTTTCAATTTTTCAGGAGCAGTAAGCACAACATTAACGCCTGCTCTACGACCGATCTTTTTTAAGCTATGGGAAATGTTGTGCACATACGGTATGACCACAATCCTGCGCTTGTTTGTTGTCTCCCTGTTCTCGTCACCTTGTTGAGCACCGACACGCTCCAGTCTTAACTTCTTGTTCAAACGTTCCGCAACAGAAACAAGCAAAAGTGATGGGTACCCAGCTCCTGTAAGGCGGTCAACCTGGCGATGAAAACTGGCCTCCATGGTGTGAGTGCATGACTTCTTGAGAGCATTTGACAAACAAAGGTTTGCAACTGCTCTTTTCACAAGTTTGGAATGAGCCGAGTTGAAAGGGAGTGGCGCCTTGTCACCTCTGGGTTCATAAGCCCAGCAGACCTTCCCTTGCCCGAAATCAAGTCTGAGATCTAGAAATCTCATAGACCCCTGTACCGGGACTTCGT
>JAJIZL010018644.1:376580-475327 GCA_023969395.1 Amblyomma maculatum
ACGAAGTCCCGGTACAGGGGTCTATGAGATTTCTAGATCTCAGACTTGATTTCGGGCAAGGGAAGGTCTGCTGGGCTTATGAACCCAGAGGTGACAAGGCGCCACTCCCTTTCAACTCGGCTCATTCCAAACTTGTGAAAAGAGCAGTTGCAAACCTTTGTTTGTCAAATGCTCTCAAGAAGTCATGCACTCACACCATGGAGGCCAGTTTTCATCGCCAGGTTGACCGCCTTACAGGAGCTGGGTACCCATCACATTTGCTTGTTTCTGTTGCGGAACGTTTGAATAAGAAGTTGAGACTCGAGCGTGTCGGTGCTCAACAAGGTGACGAGAACAGCGAGACAACAAACAAGCGCAGGATTGTGGCCATACCGTATGTGCACAACATTTCCCATCGCTTAAAAAAGATCGGTCGTAGAGCAGGCGTTAATGTTGTGCTTACTGCTCCTGAAAAATTGAAAAGCCTCTGCCGACGTGTAAACGCTGATGGATCGCAAAGGCAGAAGGGGTGCGTAACAAACCACCAGAGTCGATTTGTGGAGTGCGCGGAAGGCGTTGTTTATTCCATACCCTTGAAGTGTGGGAAGGAATACGTAGGACAGATTGGAAGGTGCACAAATGACAGGCTGAAAGAACACAAAAACAACGTCGAACAAAAAAGCAGGCATTTAGGGATCCATGTAAGAGACTGCGCGTCAAAAACTTGCTGCGTGCAATTCACACAATGTAAAGTTCTAGCAAAACATAATGAGGCGCTGGTTCGGGAGATAATTGAAGCCGCTGAGATAGCTAGACTGCAGGAACGATGTGTAAGCAAACCGTCCCTGCTGTTAACACAAAAAGAAATCGAACTGCTGAATGTGCAATCGTCTCCATGAGTGTTCAGAGTGTGCACCACGCTGTATGCAAGAAAAGGTTATGTGGAACGTGTTTTTATTTATCTAATATTATGTTTTTCTTTTGTTTTTTTTAACTTTGCTAATATGTGCAAGTCATCTGTACGCGTCTGTGGCGTTAGTGTATAAGAAGCTGAGGGTGTTCCAAAATAAACGTGGTTGAAAGTCAGCGCTCGTTGTGTCGTCCTCTAATCTTGTGCTCCCGTCCTGTGTTCCGCGCTGTTATCCTCAAGATGCATAACCAACATGCCCAAGCTGCTATTCTAGAAAGTTTGAGTTATTTAATACTGTGAAAAAGTGAAAAAAAAAAGAACTTAGCTGGAAAGGTTTAGTGTCCCGCGCGCATAGCGCGTTAATCAGTGATATCTGTTTTTTCACTGGTTTAGCCGTTTAGCCACGCACGTGTCTTCCAGACACTGCTTTCTTCACGAAACTCAAGACGTGAGCTTTGTGGCTGCCTATGGGCCTGGTGCGCTGCAGCTTTGGCCGAACATGTGGCGCCGTCTGGGAGGCGCCGCTGTAAAACGCGGCTGTCTGGATCCGCAGCCGTGGGTAGCACCGACGCTGTGTTCCGATTTCTTTTTGGGTCCCCATAAGAATAAAAAAATAAACACCGACTGAAACAAGGGCCTGTACTTACTTAGTCATTTCGAATCTCATATCGCACCCATTGCTTTTCGTTAAGGCTGCGCATTTCCCACGTTTGATTTTTTGTTGTACAGTACTTCACGCTAGGTTTTTTCAAGCATGCACGAGCGATCGCTAGCACGCGAAAGTCACAAAATAAACGGGTCTTTTCTTTTTTCTTTACTTCTGGACCCAACTTGAGCTCTAAAAAGTTGTGACAACTACTAAAAGTTGTTGTAACCAGAGCTGGCAGGCCTTCGGACACGGCCAGTGTCGTAGAGAGCGCGGAGCCTTCCTGCCCAACGGGAACTTTTTTTTTTTTTTCTAACGACTTCCTAATGATAGTTTCCAGCTGTTCTCGGCACTCGCTTTTGGGAAGCCTAGCCTGACGTAGAAGACGTAGAAGCACGACATGGAGAGCGAAGCACATTGCAGGCGTGCGCGATTTCTGACTTGCCACACGTTCATGGTTCCCCGCAAAGAGAAAACGTCCTTTTAAACTAACAGCTCGATCTGCTCTTGTGCTTATGGGTGTCATAATAGTTATATAAAAAAAAAAAAACCATCGGGAAGCAATCGAAAATCAAGTTTTTTTTTTGCGGTTTCCTTGGAAATCATACGAGAGCAATGTGTCGCATCGTTAACAGTGGCACCCGGCCTTGCAGATGCAACTGGCATCCGTGATATTGCGTGGGTTCGCCAACAACTACATACAAAAAAAAATGAATTACATATGTGGTGAAGAGATGCCGAAAGGGCCGAATAAAACTTACCTCCAAGCTGACGTTGTAGAAGGCGGTTTTCATTTCGGCAGCGCATTTTCTGAAGATATCCGAGGGCCCTTCTGCACTGTGAAGTTCCCCGCGCACTCCATGCACGTGCTGGCTTCGTACAGTTTCTTACCGCGCACCAAGCAGTTATTCTTAAATTAAGTCTCAACATTCCCGATCGCCCGAAATCCCCCGAACAGCACGCGCTGTGGAGCTTGCTCAGCCATGGCTGTTTTTCCGCGCACTGAACCGTTACCACTCGTTTCGACGCATCGAGTAGAAAATAAAAACTATGGTAGAACTGCCGAGCGCCGAAAAAGCACGTGCACGCAAGGCCCGACGCCTTAGGGTACATCTCCATATACAGCTTGCTCGTCCCGTCTTGGAGCCCAGCTCTCGGCTGTCGCTTCTGGGGGGTCTAGCATGCCGTTTCCGCATACACTGCCACCGAGGGGAAAGGCCAGTGCTGCGCATTGCACACTGGCTTAGTTTTTGTTTTATTTATGTCTTTACTTTCAAAGTGCCATATTGTTCGGGTTCCGAATTCCTACTTCAAAGAAGAAAAAAACCCGTAGAGCCGCCAGCAGAAGCGCTCGCGCGCCGACGATCCGCTGCGCCCAAAGCGCCGGCGGCTTTCTACCAGACGGGTCTGGCATGAATGGGTAGCGGCTTTCTTCGCTTTGCTTTTGGTTAATTTTTCAACACACACACATGATACATGTGTCTGTTATGTACGCGTGTGGCAGGAGGCAGGAAATGACCGACACACGTTTTCTTCTAACAAGGTTTCTGCCGAGAAGAGTAGACTTCGCGTTCACCCCGCCGCCTCTCTCCGACGAGCAGACCACGGCCGGTCTCGAGGGAGAGCGCGTTTGAGACCACGGCCGGCCACATATGGGTGCGCCGGCGGGAGGTGGCGCTACTTGTTCCGGAGCAGTGGCGCCTCCATACCAGCGCACTAGGCCCATAGGAGTTAAAAGCACATTGCTCGCTTCTTCTTATCTTGCTGATGTTCTCCTTTTCCTGGACCTAAGCGTGAAGTGTACGTTAACCTTTCGCGATAGCATCCTGGAGAGTTGTTTCGCCGTTTCCCAAGGCCTTGTTGCGCATTTATACATCGGCTTCAGAACCTCGCACATCCACGGTGTACATCCACTGGTTTCTTCCCGTGGCAGCCACCTTCCGGCATGAGCGCTTCTCGGCCCCTACTTGTAGGAAAAGAGAAACGCTTCGCTAGAAGCTAAACTGGTGGTTTATGTTGAAATAATTTGAAATTTCATTCTATTTAAATCTATTTAAATCAATCAGAATGTAATCAACAATTTATTTACGTAATGTTTTAAGTACGGCGTAACAGCTGACCCTGCAGGTCCCGGGCAGAGTGGTATCTCTACAAGCACTGAAACCCTTTCAAAGTTTTCGCTGGAAAAAAGGAACTGGTTTATTTGTTCCGTCAATTCGGCACCATATAGCATCAGTCGCTTTCACCGCGACAGGGTACGATAGTGTCTATATTGACCTCTCTCATTCGGTACAGGCTATTTGCGCCTCTTATGTAAATTGGTGTAATGGCCTCGTGGGTTGAACATTCGCGGTGCATTTTGTGGTTATTCGTATCGATCTCTATCGCCGCTGAGCTACCGCAGTGTCTCATGTAAGCAAGCTTTCTCCTGGAGTAAAAAATGTCTGGACATTTGGTCCCCGCCTATGAAGAAACACTGATGTATCGAAGCAATGAATGCGCCTTCTGTAGTAAAGCTGACATGTGACCCATTTGGTGCTGACAAATTACTCGTCCGAATTTTCAGGGCCGCACAAAAAGCCTCTTACCTTATTGCAAAGTACAAACTCCGTTTTTCAAAAGCAGCGTACTGGGATTTGGATGTTGATAAGGGGTCATACTTAAACCAGACTCCTGAATCCTGTGCAATATTGTCGCAAAATCTGGGGATACTCTTAAGGGGCGTACAACAATCGGAGCTGACATCATGCCGGGGTTGTTCACAATGACATTCACCAGACGTCGATGCATGGAGCCTAAGCTTTGATTATGAGAAATAGCTTTGACGTTTCCTCAGTAAACAGTTGGCTGCAAATTCCTTGGGACATACTGTGTGGTTACTTTATTGAGTACCTTTTTTACTCCTTTGTTCTGAACACAATGGAAAGGTTGACGTACAAACATTTCGTCATGCTAACACACTCTACCTAAAAAGCAAGAAATGCTGCCCAGAAATGTCAATTTTTATCTCAAAGACTGTTTCAAACAGATGTAAAGAAAGCTTCTACCGGATATAACTCCAATTGCTGTTGGGAAGCGAACTCCGTCCGTGCTTTTACGAACTTTTCAGGCATACTGCAGCGTTGGTGAGTTAAAGCCAAGTATTCCTTATACTTTCTAAAGTGTTGCGTTATGTTGATGGGAATCCGTGCCCTACGTGCTATCTGTGTGCTCATGCACAGTGATGAGAAGGGGGGGGGGGGGATGGGCGGTGCTGCGCCCTGTGTAATTCCTCTGGAAGCGTGAAAAATGAACGAAAATGGAAGATGTTCAGCTGTTGGCGATATAAGATTAACCGGCTGCTTTTATGATGTTCTTCTTCTTATCCCTTTTTTTTTTTCAAAGGAACCTTATATCTCCGCTTACTTACCCAATATCCTATGGTGCGTCGTCTGTGATACAATACATGCTTATCAAGCAGCGTGGCTCGCCAACTCTCCCTGCGTCATGAAAAAGAAAAAAGGAACAATACTACACCTTGAAGAACATAGGCCGTGGAGAGTTGAAAACACAGTGCCACAGCACTCAACATCCTTGACTTCAGAATTAATTAAACAACCGAAGGCCTTATCAATTCGTTCATTTATTAATGGGAAAGCATTTCTTGCCTTATGAGTAGTGTGGACAAAGACGGTCGTAAGAGAGTATCCGCACGAGCTCTCTGATATTAACAAGAAATAAAAAACATTGAATCTAAACACAATATTTCCTTTCCCCGGTTCCCCTGCCCAGCGCGCAAACTCCTACTCTTAGCCTAATTCTTAAGAGTGAGTTTTTACTTTCACTTATTATAAGGTCAGCGGAGAACGCTGAAGTAAAGTGCAACAAGGGCACCAAGAAAAAAAAGTATAGAAAATGAAAAAAATAAAGAGCGGGGGGGGGCGGGGGGGGGGAGAGGGGGGGGGGGGGGGAGGGGGAATTAAAGCGTTTAGAATTCTGTGCATGCAAATTCGAAAACAATACAAAGGCAATGAATTTCTCGCTATGCACAAGCGTGGAGCCATCAAGCAAGGTTGCCGCAAAATACCGCAGCACGGCATTCTAGTCGACTAAGCCTTAATTTATCTTAGGTCGGACGTCTTATGACAAGAAATTAGAAGGAAAATAAAGTTGCACACGTTGGAAAAGCAACGAAACACAGAAAGATAAATAACAGAACTAAGCAGTGAGCTTTTGATGTTTTCGCATTTCCGCACATCAGGAGACTTTGACCGCAACCCAGGAAATTTTCATATATTTTCGCGTACCAAACCAGCCCTCTCAGACTTGCTGCACCTCCTTTTTAAAGGTGCTTGGGGGCTCTTCGCGAAGCCCCTGAATTTTCAGCCTTCAACAGAGCGTCGTTGCGCAGGCTATCACCTTGTTTTATGCGCATAATTTCGGGCTGCCGATCCTGGAACAAGATGCCAACTTTGGGCTTAGCTCTCAAATGTCGCTGACTCACTGAGAAAAATTGATCACATCAAATATTCCTGCCATTTTCCTGATTCATTGAATAATGAAAACTTTTAATGAGCATATAATCACCAAACATTCGCAGGAGCTGGGTGGTCGGTGCCCCTAGTCCAGGGCTCCGCTGGCAGCAGCTGACTTGCGGACTAGCTGGATAATCCAGGCTTGCTGGTCCAGGTTGTCGCTGGTCAGGGCCGCCTCCCACTGCTCGTGTGTCGGGCATGGCACTATTAACGTTGGGTCAGGTTTGTCCTGGCATTCCCAAGAGATGTGAAAGAGTGTGGGCCTTGCACCGCACCAAGGACAGTAACTCGTGTATTTTGTTGGGCTGATTTTATTTAAAATTTGAAGATTAGGGAATGTGTTTGTTTGTATTTTTCTCCAGTTTATAGCGTCTGAGGAAGGAAGGTGTTTGTGTGGTGGTGAGAAAATTCTTCTTTCTAACCGTAGGTGTTCCAGCCTGTCGCCGTAGGGTCCTAGGAGAGGGGTGAGGTAGGGATGGGGATCCGCCCGGTTTGTAAGAGCTCGGGCTAGATCATTCGCTACCTCATTTCCTTCTAGGCCTTCGTGTCCAGGTGTCCATGTAATTGTGTGCGTCTGGGAGATGGAACGTAATATTGCACACGCTCTTTTGTGAGGTTTTCCGGCCAGGTAGTCCCTGCAGGCTGGTTGGGAGTCCGTCACTACGTGTGATGACTTATTTTGGTTGTCTTGTGTTTTTATGGTGATGGCTATTGCCAGTGATTCCGCTTCCGCAGGATCCTTGGCATAGATCGAAGCCTGAATAATTGGCCTCTTCTTGTGGTCAACTGCAGCTATTGTGAACTTGCCAGGTTCGCCGTAAGCCCCTATGTCCACGTAGACAACTTCCGCGTCTTTAGACAATTGTTTTTCCAATGATTTGACTCTGGCTTTCCTTCGACCCTTCTGTAACTCATGGTGCATGTGCCTGGGTATCGGGTTCACATAGATGTTGTTTCTTGTGGATGTCGGAATTCATTGAATAAAAACGGATCCTTGGGAAATCGGAGACTGCGCAGCTGCTGTCATCTTCATCGCACAATTAGTCTCGCACTGAGGATTTTGCGCGCTAGGAAGGAATAAGAACTGGTTATAAATTTGCTAAAAAATATTCATAAGTGCAAGCTTGGCGGGAAAGAACTTAGGTCGGTAGACGGTGCGATCAAGAAGAGTGAAGAACCAAATGCGCCGAAATTATATAATTTTAACTCCGACATTTAGGACGACTGCGATAGCCAAAATACTGAATGCTCTTCGATACTGCGTAGTACACATGTATCCTCCACCAGGTCAGTGCTGTCACAGTTACCCTTCTCCAACAGACCTGCCGACATGACAAAATCGGAAGAAAGAAACTGGCGGAAAGGTGTATTTGTGCATGTTTTTGAAATGTAATATTCTGCTTCCTTGTGTTCTTAGATACCGGGGGTTTTGCTTTCTACTTACTTTGTCTTACTGTACGAACAGCTAGTAATAGGAACATATTTTGCTCTCCCGGAATACGCATACCGGTGAGATTGCCAGTTGAATGCAAATAAATAGACTGCAAATACATTCCTCCGGATCGTAATACATTTTTCAACAAATTTGCTCCAACATTTTGTCGCAAAAGAGAGTAGATAAAATGCAAAACGTGTATTGTGTTTTCACGTCGGAAAACTTTGACGTTACATAAAAAGCAACTGATGACGAAACAGGTGAATCTTTTATAGAAGCGACAAGCATGTCTATGGTGAAATCAATGCTTCCCTCATGCGACGGGATTATTTGATTTAGCTGAAAGCGCCTCATTCGAACGTATAGGAATCGCCTTTTTGTTGCGCCAGGAATGAGATTGTTTCGTAACATCGGTGGCCGTTACAGATAACTATGCATGTGCTGCTGCACTATAAAGAACCGTTGCGTATCCAAGGTAGAACGGGAGAAAGAAGATGGCTACACAATACTGAACAAGAGATGGGGAAGCCTCAGTTCGCAAGTCAAGCCAACGTTTCGGCAGGAGTACTTGTCTTCGTCTGGTTGGATAGACACGAGGTATCCATACAGGATTATCGCTTTAGAGTGCGAAGTTTTCGACGTGCATTTGAAATGCCTCGTGTTATTTAAGGGCAGCAGAATGCACAAGTCAGGAGTTACGGCATGCTTCTCATAAATTGGAATGTACCAGTCAGTACCAATTCCACGTTCAGCACACCGATCAGTGCTATACCTCGGAGACAACCATTTGCGGACGGAAATATATTTCTTGATATGCATTGCTAAAAACCAGCACCTTTATCCTAAATGAAAAAATAAAAAAATATTGTTTGTAGAAATTTTAGAGCCGTTTATATTTTTTAAGTCGACGCGAATGCAGTAAAGGCAGAGTTTTTATTAAAAAAAATCTAAAGTTGACTACTATACCCCTATATGCGAAATGAGAGCGCAGCTTCTTAAGCATATTTGCGATATACTGATGCAAGGAATTTGAGCAGAGCTTGTATGTATGTACGTGCAGTTACAGAGCACTGTTTATTTTCTTTCACGAGAAAAGAGAATTTCTGAGAAGAGCGCCATTAGCCATCAACTGTAACATGAATCTAGCGCCGAACGAGCGCATAAGAGCAGCGCTGTAAAGATAAATTTTAAATAACATTTTTCATAACCGCGAACTTCCTTTCAGGACTGCTGCACTAGCGTATAATGAAAAAAGCTACCTTCAAAGCCTTATTTATTGGACAAAGGCTTATATAGCAAAAAGTGAAATCATTGTATCAACAGCGTCTGATCAAGATGGGTGATGTAAACATGATAACATATTTTTGCCTCCTTAGCCTTTCTTCTTCTCCATAATAACGGGCAATGCGAACGCTGACAACGGGAAATTTGACCATATTATACAATGTCGTCAATAAACGAGGACATTACCAACGAGGGCAATGAGAGGGCTAAACTATTCTAGCTGTCATTGTAAAAATATCAAACACCTGGTGACGTAGGGTACCTTTCAAGAATGCGGCTGCTTGTATACGAGCGTGCGCGGTACTTGTTCGTCCGCGTGCGTTCTATGTGGGGAACAGGACGGGAGCTGCAAGGGATAGTTGACCGACGGGTTCCAACAGGAAGGACAGGGGCTGAAGATCAGAGCAACCCCCCTCATGATGAAAGGAATGGGGAGAAAAGATGACAAAAGAAACGTATGCGACCTCTCCCCGCAGCCGGGAGGAGGGGTTCCCCGGGGGGCTTCGGCTTTGTGGCTGGTCGGCATCGGGGAGCCCCGCTGCTTGACTTGCGCTTTCTGCTTGCGAACCAAGCGAATCACCAGGAATCTACGGCGGCATAGTAGAAGCAGAAGCATCGCTTTCAGTCTTTCCGTACCGCTTTTGCTACTGTTTTGAATGAAATGCAATACTAGGTAATGTTTGCACTTTACAGTTCACTGCACTAGAGCTAACAGTGGTATTTTATTTTCGAATGACAACGTCCAAACGTGCTTTCAGACGTGCGGATTATGCCAAGCGGATCAAACCTGCAGATCACGTTGAAATCCTTCTAGCGGAAAGTTACAGGCAGGGAATGACAGCCCGCCTCTGCTGTAGGCATTTATTAGAAACGGCGGTGAGAAGAGGCGAGAGAAGGAGCGGTTGACGGGAGTGTAGCTTTCGTTATTTCTTTAAGCTTGCTGTAACTCTTACCAATTCAATTCGGGAAAAAGCAAGAAGCCACGTCTGCAATATTTTGGCAGTTAAGCATCAAATCTGCAGCTTTATTATCCTTAATGGTTACGAGAAGCTTAAACTGAACCTGTAATAAAATATCAGTGAACTCTATACATTCATTTGCCACTAATTCAAGTTTTGCAAGCTACGCGTGTAAAACGCAAACGGTTAGTGTGTTTAAGGATATAGATTGTGTTAGCTATTTTAATTTATACGTTGCTGTTAGCGTTCTCAGGGTCGTTAACGTCAGGACGATAACGAAAGCCTTCTCTTGAGGTTTTAAGCTTCTACCAATGAATAGTAATATTCCAGAAACTGAAATCCCGCGTTGCACTTTAGTTCCTATAATATTCAGCCTCCTAAATGTAGAGGCGCCTGCTTTACATCAGTGATTCTACTTGGGCCATGTAGTTAAGTTATGAGGAGCTTGTATACTTCACAAGGCCTACATAATATAATGAAATCCCGAATAAAGAAGCAACACTGCGTCACTATAGGAACAGATAAAACATAAACTACTATTACAACGCACCGAATATGCGTCCACTTGACCAGGAGCGTTGAGACACAGATGTTTATTTAAATGTAACAGTATATTTATCCAGAACGTCATCCGAGAGCGCAAGCTTGCGATGCTACAAACCAAAATAAACCGAATTTATTAAAGTAACTTTTTAGGTTGCGCACAAAACTACTGGTAGCAGTATCAAAAATATTGAACTAAAGTGTACGAGCGATAGCTCAGCTTTGAATTATGTTTTTTCGGATTCTAGTTGTCAAGGCTTTTCACAATTAGCAAATTAGTGGTAATATATTAAGACCGTGAACAAGTGTAGATCATTTTCATTAGTTATACTTAAGCAATTCAGTGTTATATGACCTACCGCTCAAGCTCGAGGTTAAATTGTAATCACACCTAACAAATAAAGGCAAATATGGTTTACAATTTGCCCGCTTCTACTGTGCACAGTATCGGCTATTCAATGATATGCTACTAGAAGCTTTGTGTGCAGTTCTTTTTTTAATGAAATTTAAATAATTCGCCGTAATTTATAAATGCTTAGAATAGTCAAGCGGATTTATAACAGAAATAAGGTATCCAGCAATATATGACTTGCTGATGTGCCAAAAACGTACATTTTTGAACACAAAAACCTAAGTTTAATCGATTACGGATTACAGCTGTCAGGCATGTGGTCATAAACGGTATGCCACGCGGTCATCAACCAGTTAACCATTTGCGAGACTTGTGGGTGACAGATTTGTAGGTGACTGACTTAGTCCCAGTTTGAGCTTCACTGAGCGTGATGGTCAGGTTGATGGAACGAGGTGTTTTATCGTGGCTCACAGCAACTCTTAACTAGATGGCGTGGGCGTGTTCATATGTTACTTTATCTTGGTTTGTTGTTATAATATTGCTGGCCACAAACTAAAGTTAACGATATCCATGTTAGTATGTTGGGGGTTGGACGTATTGTGGTCGACATGGACTCCACCACATGACAAGGGACTTGTGCACAAAACGCATTGACTTCCATAATATTCTGGCATTACCAGCAGGAACGGAAAGTGTTTCAGTGACGTCTCCGCGCACGCGCATTACTCTTTGCGATTATGCTTAAGAAGAAGTCCTTGCAGAATGGTGGACTAGCTTGCGGCTGATGTGCTCTTCCACAATGGTTTTTTTTTACTGGTAAAGCGATGCATTTCGGGAAGGTTATCAGGGGCAATTTAGCACCTGTGGTCACGTGGACTCTGCACGTAAGACCAGTCTGAAAAGGCGGCATGCGGCCTGCTCAGGATGATGAAATACAGTAAAGAGAACAGACTACTAGAAAAACGTGTCAACAGGTTTGCTAAGTAGACCTGCCCTTGCAAATAAAAGCAACCAATGCTCCCGGCGATTCCCTAAAAAGACCTAATGCAAGCTATCTTGTGAACGTATTAATAGTGTACCTGACCGTGTGGTATTCTTTTTACAGCAATAAAGAAATACAATTCCAGCTAGGAGCGGAGGCAGGGCTCTCTGCAACAAAATGACCTATTGCTTGACCATTATCGGTGACGTAGGGTATTACTCATTGTTGTCATTGCTGATCAGTACTGGCTCGCAACCATGAGGCCACAAACGAACTTAAACTGCGTCCACTGAACCTTCTTCGTAAGAAGGCAACTAATAGGACGAGACACGGGGAAGGCGCACGGACTCAAAGAAGCTGATCCTCTCTGCATATTCCATGCCTACATAGTTAGTCGTATCCTCTATGCGACCCCTTATTTTAGACTTACCGCGGGCGAAACTCAGCAGTTAGACGCCGTCATCTAGCAAGCGACAGGAGCGGCTCTGAATCTATCAGAAAACAGAAAAAAAACGAGAAACTGCTCGCCCTGGGGCTGCACAATACAATACGCGAATTAGGTGAAGCACACCTTCAAGCCCAATACATACGCCTTGCTGCCACACCCTCAAGTCGACAAAAATTGCAGAAACTTAGCAGCCGGATCCCTGCCTACGACTCAAAACTAAGCACACTTCCATCCCACATTAGGGACTCTCTCTACGTCAAACCGCTGCCTCGAAACGTGCACCATTTGCGGGATAAAGGGCGCACAATTGCACGGGAGAAAGCACTACTTAAGTGCACTTCGGGGACAGCCCAGATGCTGTCTAGGTAGATGCAGCTGTAGACAACCGGGGAGCTACGACCGTAGGACACCAACCAAATACCGACCCCTTCAGTTTCGAACTGCCACCATGCACCACAGCAGAAGAGGCTGAAGAAGCCGCCATCGCCATGGCCCTGACAGACACTATTGCCAACTACATCATCAGCGACTACAAAGATGCAATCTCAAAATACGCTAGAGGCAGGGTACACCTCTCTGCCGAATGTCTGCTAGCCACACAAATCCCCCTCTACCCCCGACGCGTTGAGCTCATCTGTGTACCTGCGCACTCGGGAGGTCCCGGCAACGAGGCCGCCGACTCCTTAGCCCGAAGTGCAAGAAAACGGGCAGACGCGAAAATAGGGGGGGGGGGGGGGGGGGATTTCTTGAAGCATGCATGCCTTCGCTGAGCTCACCGCACACTTCAGCGCCGAGCGGCAACAATACCCACCACCACGGCATCTCTGGCGACAACTGTAAACGAGGACCCTCCCCATTCCCACCCTATTATTTCACTATCAATCAATCCCGCCAACCTGCCCCCTCTGCCAAGCCCTGAAGCGATTCTGGTCCATATACTACTAACCTGCCCGGCACCTCCTCCCTGGCGGATGGGTGCCACCCCCCTGGCGGATGGGTGCCACTCCGGGCTTGGGAAGACCGGCAACCACACTACGCTCCAAGGACCAGACGAAGCAATAGATCGCAGTACGCCGGGCTACCGACGTCATGGACAGATTGAACATCAACTTTTGAGTGCGACGGGTTCGTGCGGGGACCCGGGGGGTCAGGAGGCCCCGAATACCTTTGCGTCAATTAGTCTTTTGTCCTCCTCCTTTGTGTAACAAACAATTTTGTATTATATTGCAGTGGGTTTTTTGGCGCATAAGCAACCCAGGCTTGAAAACCGTCATCGAGTAATTGAAGTTAAAGGATGTATAAACTGCAGCGTCTTCGGCCTTTCTTTTATGTACAAATCAACCAACTTTCTTATATCTTGCCGCAGGATGCTGTTCGAAGCGGCCTCTTTGTTTACGAAATATTCTTTTTGGCACTCTGGTTAATAAATCTAAATTTACGTAAAGCTTTTAGAAATTTAATTTGTTTATTTCAAACATTCTGTCTTATTAGAGGTTTTTGGAGGGAGCGAGATTGTTTTTAATTGCCGTTGGTTAGCCGTGAACCTCTATGAAATGGATGGCCATCGAGTTAAATGACCCTTGTAAATCTCTGAGTCAGCTGGACAATCGCTGTTTAGCTCGTCCACAGAGTGAAAGGACATGTAATAAGCCTATGAGCCTGCTTCCATGGTCTAGAAAAAACAAAAACAAATTGATGGGTGTAGCAAAAGAAACTGGAAAGTTTTAGCTTTGAGGTTGACAAGGGCTCGAATTACGGTATCTGCTAGCTATCAGCAGTGCTTGTGACCATCACAATGCAGCTTTCTGTAAATTTTTTCTGTGTGATGTTAAATGCTCGTTCTTGAACGTTTCAACAAATAATAATAATAATGAGTTGCTTAGCAAGCGATAAAATATCTCGGATAACTGCTGAAATACTGTTTTAAATTGTTGTCCAGGGTAGCAAGGACAGTAACTCTCATTTTTCCTTCTCTGTGCTACGCCCTCCTTGATCCCACATTTCAGGCATCGCCGAAAAAAATATATTCTGCTGTTTTGGACTATTTGCATCGGGCGTTACAACAAAATCCAGAACGTTTTAACAGATAAGCATGCAGAACCAATGTACTCTTGTCACAGTGTCATTATAACTGACAACATAAATGTAATACGAGTGCCAAAATGAACACAAACGCTAGCAAACGAGAAAGTAAGAAAAAAAAATTTATACGCTTCCGGAAACACGCCCATAGAGTTAGCCCAAAGACAGTGATGGTCTTCCTCAGTCGGAGCAACCTGCAGCTGGTCCAGCATCCCTCCTTCCCCACCTTTTATTACTCCCCAATGTTTTCCTTCCCAAAGCAGCCAGCCATCGCCTAAACAACAGCCTAACTAACGACGTCAAAAGATAAACGAAAACCTCGAGACAGGCTGCATGAAATAAGCGCGAATTCGGGGTGACAATCCCCGGCGGCCTGCTGCCACTTGGACAGCGAGCGTGAACTTTCGCCTTTTGTTTTTCACGTCACGTAGGTCCCAATCATCATGCGCCCAAGACGAGGCGAGGTTCATACGCGGAAAAAGAGGAGTTGAACAGTTTGACTGTTGGAAGACTGCCTCCGCTGCAGAACGGCTGAACGCGTCCAAGTCGAGCAGCACTCTTGTGCATTACTTATGTTTTTGTATTTGTTTAGGGAGCAACTGTTCTTTTTTCCCCCTCATTCTCCTTCAGCGAAAACGATGTTAAAAGTTTGCGAAGAACTCTATTTATTTCTGCAGAAGGCATAGCTTTAACGATTTTTCTCTCCCTTGTTCCTCGTTCGCCAAGCAAACTATTTCTCTCAGAAGGGCAACGAAAAACACAAAAAATAAAAGAATATAAAAACTTCCATACAGAGAAAACGGAAGACGATGCCAAAATGACAGATAGGAATAAGGAAGAGCTCTCTCGCGGGAAATTAGGAGCGTTTGCCTGATTGTCACGTTTACTGATATTTCGGTACAACCGGCTTTTTTTTTTCTTTAGGAAGCACTGTGTGGATTTGCTGCACAATTACTGTTGATTCCGGGACATTGCTCCGGCAACGTGGTTATTTCCTGAATGACTGGTTGTTAGCGCGTTTCTAGCGGGGTTGTATATGTCGCTTACGGCTACTTTCATCAATCGTTTTAGAGCACTGCTCCTATACGCGTCGCCGTCGTCGGGGTAACCAAGTCAAAGTAATGAGAGACACGATATAAAAAGACTTTCTCGGAAGAAAAATTCTCTTTGAGGAAAATAAAGAGTTGTTGTTAGCTACCATATGTATACGTAAAAATATTTCCCAATTTTGTTGCCAGGAATATTGTAATTGTCCTAAGAATAATTGGTCACCTATACTAGACGCTCTCCACAAACTAATCTGTATTCATTTCTTTACTGCAATTGGCTCTTATGGCTTCCGTTGAACAACTCGGATGTTTATGTTCATAATATCGTTCTGCATTTCTTTTTTTTTTTTTTTTCAGGAGTCTTCCTATGGGTCTTTCGAATAATCACCTGAGCTAGACTTATCTGGTTTATCTTTTGGTTAGTTCGTCTTTTCTGTTCAACTGTTTTCGTCCTGCTGTTCACACTGTGAACAAACCTGCCACTAAGAATTGTTGCATGTCTGCCAAAGGATGATAATTCGCGCCTGCTGAGATTAACGCGTTATCTTCTATAAATGTAATTTTCATTGCTAGCACCAGGTTTAGTAGTTTGCCAATTTGAATGTATATTTTTTTTCTGGACATCTTTTAGACACTTCTCGGTTCACTGCCGAGCTTGATTCCTGACACAATATTAGTTTCACCTGCAATTATAAAATGAATTGTTTTTCTAACACACACGTTGGTCGACCTTCCAGTAAATGACGTTAGAAAGTTCGCGAACACCACGTAGCATACAAATACGCTTTCTTTGACCGACGACAGCCGTGGAAGTGGTCTTCTAGCGCTTGCCTAACTGCTGTTCCTCCACTCTCCACGCATCTAGTTAATCATTCGTGCCGGACTTAAGCATCCAGTCACGGCCAACATGCACGGTGTGAGGACTTCAATTTAGCGACTTCTGTTCTTATACACCTGCGGCTCTCCTCAGCTGGGCTGGAGTGTAAGAATATTTTTTCACTACCAAACCCGCTTACTACTTTGGCCATGGCCCTCACCTACAGCAAATGCTATAAAACATCGACCTCTATCTACTAACACCTAAAATCAATCTTGCTGCAGCACTGCATAGGTTTTCTCCCGCCGCATTTCTCAACAAGCGGCACGGATGAGAGTGCCATCAAAACGGTCAGCCTTTTGAGCCGCATGTATCCACGATCGTAGCTTGGCGACATTGCTCTGTTCGTAACTTTAGGAATGAGCTTGGGAAAGGGCTAACCCAATTAAGTGTACCTTACATGTTGAGAACAAGACAGCTGCATCAGTTTAGTGTCAAGCGGAGGAGCACCCGCTTGAGGCCGAGACCAACCATGTCCAGAGGTGTTTCCAGTGCCTATTGGGGAATTATTTTTGCATACGCATTCATCAAATGCCTTCATACGCTCGAGGATATGTCTCTGCGGCTGAAGGAATGAACGCAAGCGACCAATTGAACGCCTATTAGAACCACATTATCCTCAATGTCTTTAGCAGAGGTTTCTCAAAAAGGGAAGGACTTTCGCGCATTTTTTTTTTTTCATTTTTCCTGAGTAACGCATTTTGTTAAGTGTCTTCCCTAAGAAATGGGTGCAACAGAGAGCAGTCTTGGGATTCAGATTCGTTGCGTCTTGTTCAATAGTGTTTTGTGCATGACAATATTACTTAAGAATTAGTGCAGTCATTACTACTTTGTTAAAAACACACCCATGCTGCGCTGAGGAGCAAAAAACCACAGCCAAATGAACAGTAGCCACTAAAATTCCCCTAAGAAAGAAAAGCATTAATGAGCACGGAATAGCCCCAAAAGTAAAGCGATTGGACGAAGTAATTTTCTTGAGGACAAATGACCTTCGTTGCAGACTAGGTATGTCTAAGTTGATAGTAAAGAAAGTCTGTTAGGCAATGAACACCACTAGTATTGTGTAACGGGAGTAAACACGAAACACTGGGAAAACACCAACAGGTTGCTCTTTTGTCCAGAGCAGCAACAAGAAATGCTAATTTTTCATCGTTTTTGGTGTTGTACTCACGGCTATGCTACTGGCTAGCCTCATTAATTACAGCAAATCAGGAGTCGAGCAGCTCCGTCCCAGCTTTCGACTCAGTTCTGACAATGGTTTCAAGATAGGATAAGCCATTTATCTTTTTGTGATGAACAAGGTACCTAGTTGCCAATGCATCAGCTTAAATACATGCTGAAGACAAATACAATAATGGATTTGAAAGAATGATGAATAATGCTAAAAGCTATTCAAGAGGTTACCATCAAAAACAAGCGCCTGCAGCTGAAACCACATAGCGATCACTAAACACGTCATGGGCTTTCAGTGCACGCCGCATACATGCTGGAATCAAGAAAAGCTAAATAGCTAAAGTGTTTCATCGAGAGCTAAGCGCATCTTTGTAGCGAAAGCTAGAATTCCTTTCATGCTTAATATGCTTATTTAGGACGATTATATAATTTTAGCTATGCCTATTGCGTTTTAATAATGGGTAATATATGTTATGACAGTACATTGCTGATATGTAATGTGCCTCTCAGTCTTTTTGCTTGGCTAGACAAATTAGGCTTAACAACGCCTGAAAACCTTAATGAGGCTTTAAATGACTTAGTCTGGTCAATGCGCGTTGAGACAATTTCTGACTTCAGTTTCAAACCTCTGCTTTACCAACGGAGTATACAAGGCGCTTAAAGTCCCGGCTCTATTCGAGCAAGATGAAAAGAAATAATACGACGATTGTTATAAAATTTACTGAAACAATGTGCCCCAATTTTGACATAACAAAGCTCTCTCACCATAAAGAGGATTTATTGGGTACATACTTACATATAAAAACGCACATTACTCACAAACCAAAGCGCTATACAGAACACTATAGGTTAAATATACATAATAAACTAAAAAAACACAAATCCCCACAGAGGGGAAAACAGTATTAACGGGGAGGGTTCTAATAACGGAGGACAAGCATCGCAAGTCTGCTACCCCGTACAACATAGAAGCGCGTGTGCTAGAGTCGCAGAAACCGCGTCTCGCCGTCCGTTTCTAACTGTCCAGACAGATACTTCCAGACGACGAGGCGCCGCCTCTGCAAGGCTGGGTACATTGCTCGGGCGGGAGTGCGGCGCGCCTCAGCGAGGCACCTGCGATGTCAAAACAAAAGCAATACCTCAGTGAGCATAAGGTGTTCAAAAGGGGTGCGCTGGCGCCTGACGCCGGGGTTTGTACGGACGTCAAACATCCGATATGCGAGCCGCCACATTGTTCTCGCAACTACGCATTCGAAAAATACATGCGCGAGGCTATCGGGATCATCACAGTTCGCACACTGGTCATTGGGCGCAATACCTCATCTGGCAAGGCGCTGTCTCGTGGGGAGGATGCCCCAGCACCTAAGCCAGTCAAAATCTCGCACTTCCTTTGGCAGCCGACAAGCTGCCCACGATCGCCATTTGGGTACAGCCTTCTCTTGTTGCTCTTCAGCTGAAAACCTGTGAACGGCTACTAATTCGCTGATGCGTATGGCTAGTAGGTCACCTACATTAACATCTGACAGGTCTGCATCGATAGTCGACTTTATCTCGGCAACCTCGCGGTAAAAAGGCAGAGGTCTGTCCGCCTGTGGACAGAGGTATTTGTCGGGTGCAAGCACACGACGCGCCGTGCTCATCCAGTGCAGAATGAGTGAGCGACCAGGGTAAGACTCGTCAGCTAATAGCCTATCCAAGAGCCTTAACGCGAGTACTCGAGCCACTGTCGGGATGCACGGCAGGCCAAGGCTTCCCCTGCTACTCGGAAGGTGTAGGATGTGACGGGCGACTAGCGCTGTCCTGCCATCCCAAACAAAATCCCTATAAGGGACGCGAGTATGATCCCCACACGGCGCGGGGTGGTCGCGATACGCGCCACACAAATGGTGAAAGCACACGCTCGTGTCTTGACGACACTAACTTTAGCATTGAGCGTGAGGTTGAAACGCGTTGCGTCAGAAAGGGCGTGCGTGCCTCGCGAGAGAACTACGTCCCATGTCCGGGGGGAGACCCCGCTTGGCTCAAAAAGCACGCCAAGTACACGCACTGCGTCAACAAACGGTACGGCGGCGGCTAAAAAGCCCCTGAACTGACCAAAGCGTAGTGCGTTACTTTTCTTGGGGTAAAGCTGCGCTCCAGAGACAGCTGCGTATTCTGAAAAGATGTTCAAAAAAAACAAACAAACATGAAGCTGTCTTTGTCACGCGCGAAGAGGGAAATGTCGTCCGCGTATGCAGATACAACGACAGTCTCCTGTCCTACTGATGGAAAACATCGAATACGCCTCTCCACGGCGATTCTGCCGAGCAGCGGGTCGAGCAAGGTATGAAGAGCGCCGGCGAGAGCGGGCACCCCCTGACGCACTCCCGCGTAATCCAGCGCTGGCAGACACTTTATTGCACTCACCATCAACAGAAATATATATCTGGTACTTTACTTCAAGCTAGAAAACCTGCATAAATACACCGAGTAAGCTGCAAAGTTTGACAACATAATATCAAGTGTAAAATATTGATGCTGCCATCGTGCAAAGATTTTCTTTTGTTCTTCACAGTGCACAGAATTGTTATAGCAAACGTACCGATACAGTGCAATCAGCAATTGAAAGTTGCAGTTAGATGAATGGTGCCTTCTGTATCTCACAAGCTACTCGTAGGTCTGAAAAAAAATAAGGTTGCAGCTAAGGTTAAACCAACTTAGATGTGCGAAAGCAATTATTTCGGCTTAGTTATTGGTCACCATTTCTCCTTTTTTTTTTTGCTCTGAGTTTCGATTTAGTTACGCTCTGGAACATATACACATAGGCAACGTATTCACGTTTACGGCATCTCCTCTCGCGTTTCGACCCGACGGTCTGGCGCAGTGGTTTCGGCGCTCGACTACTGTTCCCAAGGATGCAGGATCGAATCCCGGCCTCGGCGACCGCTTTTCGATGGAGGCGAAAAGCAAGGTGCCCGTGTGCTGTGCGATGTCAGCGCACGTTAAAGAACCCCAGGTGGTCGAAATTTCCGGGATCCTCCTCTACGGCGTCTCTCATAGCCTGAGTTGCTTTGGGAAGTTGAACTCCACAAACCAAACCATCCTCTCCCGTTCCAACTCATCCCGCTGGACAAGGCGCATTTCTTCGGCTGAGAGACCCGGCTCACTCGCCATCTCGGCGGGGTGTGATCTATGGCAGCAACAGTGCGTTGCGCCAATGCAGGCAGCAATGGTGGGCAGTAAGATGCTGAGTCGCATCGCGTCGGTGCCGACTCATTGTTGATGCCGCACGAGCGAGACAATCCCGTTGTTGGGCTAATCCGGCAATGACCTCAGTCTCAAGGCATCTCATTAGAAAGGAATTTTGCCAGCGTCTGTCGACGCACCTAATAATGACACCAGGCGTTTGTTTTGCGTTGTTGTGACTGTAAGAAGAAGGAAAAGAAAATGCACGAGCCTGCTACTGGCTCTGTAGCTGAGCCACCTCCGCTGCCTCTTGCGGACAGAAGAGAGAAAGTAGAGAATAAATAAAAGAAAGAGGGAGAGAAAGACGCACGTCGCCACAGCCGTGGTACACAACAGTATCTTAGGCCAAGAGAAATGTTTGAAAATGGGTGATAGTACAGGTAAACACGATACTTCTGAATATTTCAGTTGAGCAATTTATAAGCAGTGATTTTTGAAAGTGAAATATGATAGTTCGAATCTACTCCTTCTGGTCTTGCTCTTCACGATCGTCTGAGTTCGTTGCTCCATTAGATGTCTTTTTGAAGCTGAGCAAGCTTTGTGGGGACACTTAGGCTTTGCGAGACACTTCAGCAGAATTCCTTTGGGTCTCTCAGAATGCCAATGCTGCCTTCAGCAAATTGCCAGTGTCACAAATGTCCTGCCAAAAAAAAAATGTTGCTCGAAAACCGCTCCTGTAACCAAGACGAGCCCCACAAATTTGGCTCTTCTCTAGGCTCAGAAAAAACATTACAAGGGTTCAACGCTGCTGAACCAAATATTGAGCGAAAGCATTAACTGCGGGGGACCGAGCGCTCTTCTTGTTTTCTTTTTCTTCTTCCTCAGCCCGCATATAAAGCCCCGCTTTAAGGGTAACGTGAATGCCAGGGTCCCAGCAGGCTAATTCTGACATAACCGTCCCATGTGGAACGAGAGACCCAAGTTCGCAGCTCTGCCAGCCCGTGTGTCACGTGGGTTGTGCGTCACAGCGTCCCGTGGGTAAGACGTAACTGCGGCCGGGTCACGCGAAGGCTTGAAAGTGCGAGTAGTATTGAATAATATAGAAATCCGCCCCGTTGCTCTGGCCGAACATTCGTCTTGCTAGATTCCGTCTGTATAGAATATGTGGTAGGATAATAAATATTATACATTGAAGACGGCAGACACCATAGAGTGAGGAGTGATGCACAGTGCGAGTATTGTGTCAAATATAGAAGGAAGAGATCAGAACGGTATCAAGGTGGAGCAGATGTCCGCTGCTTTTACCACATACCAGCCTAAAATACAGGACAAAGGACAAAGGAAATTAATTTCCGTCATGTTCTCAAATACAGTGTTCTTGATTATACTGTCGGCGAGATGGCTTTCCTAATCGCTAGCACAACACAATCAATGTTATTGTTTGGAAATTACAGAAAATAGCTGTGTTGCGTTCCCTACGCGAGCCTTCAAGGCCTGCGTTATGTGCGTTCCAAAATGCACCAACACTCTTATATTACATCAAGAACAAAGACAGGCTCCTTTCGATTTCTGCTATGACAACAGCGCCAACTTGCCTTCAAGGCAAGAGATGTTTCTTCTGCAAACAACGGACGGGCTGCTTCGACCGGACGCCACACAACTACCCCATCCTCTCGCACCAAGACCCGAACCACCACAGCGCTTCTTCAGTGCAATCGATATGTCTCATCCAGAGTTTTTTTCTTCTTAGAGAGTCATCAATACACTATTGATCCAAACAAGTAACTCCGCTCGGGAAACAGCTAAGCGTTGTTTGTTCCCTTTAGAAGTAAGGCTAAAAACCATATAAGAAAACATAACACTAATAATCTGAGCGGAAGGTTGACAAAAGTTTGATGAACTTTGGACGTCTGTCAGTAAAGTCTAGTGCATGACGCAGCGTTCGGCTTGTTTAGAGATATTGAGGCCCACGGAATGGTGGTCGCGTGGTCATTCGCACCCCGAAGTGGTGGAACGACCTCTGCCTGAATCTCTCAGCCCCCCTCTGCATTCGGTTTGTACAAAAGGTGCGCGGTACTAGGTGGCGCCAAGCTGTCCGCGACATCTGGCACGATACTGCAAAGCCACTCATCCACATTGATTCGATGTGGGCTTCGACGCAACGCCTTAGCCGTGCAATCTCGATATGCGTTCATTAAAATATAAACATGTGGTAAATACTGCAAAATGTTATAACCCATATATGCAATAACGACTCCGCACCTTCTTTGCAAAGCAAGCGTCCATGCTCGCTTGTAAACGTGATCGTGTATGACGAGTGAAAAAACGAGCGACCAATATTTAGATTCTGTGAAGTGCGTCTGCTCTTTCTCTGTTGCATATATTTTGCTTCTTACAGGGTTCAGTGTGGATTAGCCAGATATTTTAAAAAGTTATTGTATAATTTTATCCTAACGTAGCCCTGTCACATTGAGTACTACTGCCGGTCGAAAAGGGTCGTCACTTCGCCTTTTTTCGATGTACACAATTCAAGATAGAATAGACGGACCAGGAAACATCGTGGAAGAGTCGAGGCTTCTTTAGAGCATAGAATCAGGCTTGTAAGGAAAGTGCCAATGGTGACCGTATTTCATATTTTTATTCGAGTTATGATTTGTAGGTAATTTTGTACACGTGGCAATAACAATATTCTAATAAATTCTTCAATAGAAATTGAAAGGGGAAAAAAAAACGTCAATAAACAGGAGGGTTTCCGCGACTGTCTTTGGCACTTCCTGCGCAAGAACCAAATCGTTGCTGAGAAACTCGCCTACGAGGACATGTGCATACAGGTTGTGAGAAGGTCACATCATTTCTACTGCGAGGAGAGTGCACTGACAGAGATCGCTGCTAAGGCAAACTATACATCTCTCCGAGAAAACCTCACGCAGGTTGGATTGAATTTGGCGACATATGCGATCTCGGTAACAGGGATTGACGTACAAGAAAGGAAAAAAAGAAAATGAAGTTTGCTCTCCTCAGTGCTATCTGTCGCAGCTGGTGCCTCTTACTTTGTCACCGCACGCTACGCGCACTGGTAGCACGGAGAGGTATAGAGCGCATCGGCCCCCCTGATACTGCTTTTACCCCCCTCTGACTAAACTGGTGCGCCCAACTTACTGTCACTGGGCAATGTGCATAGCACACGCTGGGCTGCGTGGCATCGGCTTGCGATAAGTGACTCTTGCTGTAAGAAAGTTGTCACATATGAAGGCGGTAAACCGCACGTCCACCCCAGGCCGGAAATACGGTGCAAATATTGTTTTCGAGATTATCTTGTGATGAGCGCCTGAACAAGGAGGGGGGGGAGGGGGGGTGTAATCATACTGATTCACGTCTAAGGTCCGTATGACCTTAGGCCTAACCATGCACCTACACAAAGCTTAGGATGTGCTGCTAACCCATATGCCAAATGCACTAATGTAATACACTATATTACCGGTTGGCGCTGTGGGTAAATAAATAAATACGTAATCCTAATCTAACCTAATAAATTTTCAATTGCCGCGAACATCATCTCCTTTAAATACACATTGGTTACGCGATATGAGTGCCACATCATAAAATTAACCGGATGTTCACACCAGGCGTGGTTTACCTAACGAGGTGCAGTGTTTTAAAAGGCGCCGGCCGTGCAGCGATGGAAAATATCCTCAGACTGACGAGACACATTTGGCAAAGCACACCACGCAGATTTTGATGAGATACCGGTGAGAGTGATGCGCCAAAATTAAGCGTTCTCTTCCCCTTTGTGTTTTGGAACTGAAAGCCCGCGGTTTGAAATCTTTAAAAGAAGAGTTTATTTGGATCGCACTCGCAGTGCGGTCAGAACAAGACCCTGGCCAAAGCTGCGTGTAGAGGCGGGAGCTGAAGAGTGTTCTTTCTTAGTCCTCTCGTAGAGCGACGCAACTTGTCCACGACAGGGCATCTAGCAACAGCTTTGAGAGAGAGCGCTCATTCTTTGTGCAGGAGCAGCACTGCAGCTCTTGACAAGCGTGCTGTGTATCAGCGGACAAAGGGTGAGCTTCCACGAGGCTGCTTCATAAGCGGCGCAGAAAAAATCGATATCGCCTAGAAGTCGATCACGGCTAGCGGCGAGACTTCTTCCCCATCGTCTCGTTAGCCTTTGTGATTGCTGTTTGCTCCTTGTGCAAAGAGCCTCGTTGGGCTTCGGTAATTGATCCACCGGAACCCTAACAGGTAGTTTCTCAGCTGCTTGCATACGCATGATAAGTTACTGTAGCGTATTGTTGACGGCATGTCTGCGCGAGCTCTGGCTGATCGATTCACAAAGAACAGATGACAGACATGCGCGCGCTATTGTTATTAGAAGGCTCATTTTATTTATAAATCAATCATTGACATCAAGATTCATTTCCATAATGAAATCCACAAATTCATCCGCAAACGTGGTGTCAAGTAATTGCCATTCTTGCTGAAGTACGATTTTTCAGCGACCTGTGCCACGCCAGGTATGCATTAGGTATAATGGGTATAAGATTCCTTCGCGTTTGATGCCTTTAAGACTGAATTGCGCTTGAGAATACGGTCGTTGACACCACTTGTGCATGCAAAAATATTGCTCGCATGACATTTCTTGACTACAGCAGTCCTCACACTGTAAAAATACATCGCCAACCTTATCGCCAAGATATGCAAAAGAAATCAAAATTGAATCAATATCTGCCGCTTGTTTAATTGAATGGGCTACTCTGGTCGCTGTCGGGCGAGGTGTGGTAGCCACCTAGCATAGATCTACTGATGAAATAAATGTTTTGTAATCGATCAGTTATTTCAACAGCAGTAATTATTAAAAGGTTTTATCACTTCGAAAACTGATTTTTCATACTGAATTGTTTGAAAGTAAGAGCAAATACAGGCTGGTATAGTATTGAGACTATATTATGCAGTAATAAATTTTTGCAGCGGAAACAATTTTGCGCCTTTTAACTAGTTTCCAGCTTCATGGAGTAGCCCTTAACCTCAGGTAAGAATTAATTGGCAGTAACAAGAACGCTTAGAGTCTAAAATGAAATTCAGTTAAAGCAGTCTTTTGTAGAGTTTGTGATGAAGGGCACAGTTTTACGTTCCGCACACTCACACATAATTGACAAAAATATACAAAAATATGTAGAATACATATACTAATAATGATGAATAATGAACCATTAAGATAAGCTCGTTATTCTGCTGAAAATAAAACTATCGTTAACCATCGACAAACAATTTCACAGAAAAATAACTTATGTCCTGTTTCTAATGGCAACAAAATTAGCGGAAAGAAAAGTAACTAACAGCGACTTTTTTTTTTTAATTCACATTCTCACCTCCTCTTCGTAGCTGTTTTCTTCAAATTGGAAATATGTAGCATTTGATATTAAGGTCGGTCATCTTGGTGAGCTCGATATTTGTTCCTATAATTAGTTCGCGGAGGAGCCTTTTTGTCCTCTTGTCGACTATTCGCGAATTGCTGTGTTTCAACATTACTGCCATTTACGCGGAGATAATTCTCCCCACAAATTGAAGCAACCTTAACTACAAATTTTATCAGCCATATTTCAATACTGCCTAATACAGAGAGGGCCTGTTAGTCTCCGAGACACACGGCTTACCGCTCAAGGGATGAAAACTATGAGCTGCTATAGTTTTAGCAGCCACAGGTAATTTTTACTAGCGCTCGTAAACCAAACCAGAATGTGGCAGGAAAGTCCGGTCCACAAACGAGCATAATATAGAGAAATTATGAGCCAGTAATAACGGAGAAGCCCATTTAACATCGGCATATACCCATGAGGCCTACTGAAGCCAAAAAAGATATATCAATATAAATATTTCCTGAGCAATGTTTCTGGAAGAAACCTATAATCTTTTTGTCTTTAGTTTCCGTAACCTTCTCCAAAAAATTCTGGAGGTGTATGTGTTCTTTGCCTCATTTTTCGGAGTGAATATAATGAATTCACTTTGATAAATATTCAACAGAAGCCTATTATTACTTACACGTGGCTAATATTTTAACATATTTATAGCATTCATCGACAGCCCATGCAGGAAGGGTGCATGCCCAAAAAATATTAATGTCACGTGCTCACATAAATATTTATAACAAATAATTATTTCTCCGACATCATTACCATAAATTAGGCCACAGCGTTGAAAAAGAAAGGTTCTTTGAACAACATTTCATTTACTTCTTGCTTTTGTTACTGTACACAGGTTTAGAATAACATACTCAAGCCCATTTGTTAACTGTCTCTTGACATAATGGCTACACAGCGAACGTTATATATGTTTAGTTTGTTAATAGCATGTCGTAACACGCTGAATAGAAAGATTTTCGCACATCAACAAACAGCCCCAAAGTGACTAGGCTCAAAGGTATATATTTTTTAGATTATGAAAATGTCTTCACTAGACTCACGTTTTTTTTTTTTTTTAAACCTAGCAAAGCCTTTATTGGACAATGAAGTTACAATCTTACAGCACTTTCTGATAATTTAATCAAACGCGCAGAATGAAAATTGGCCAGCTTTTTTTACATCTGCTGCAGCGTAATCCTTACGAACAGGGCACATGACTGCTATTTTCCAGCCATCAAATATAACTTCACCCCAAAATATTTAAGTAAATACACGGTACGACACACGTGTTGTTCGCAACGCTTAAATTTCATCAAACCAGGTAGTGATGTCATTTCTTTACTCAATGACCAGCTCATAGATGTTTAAGGAGTAATTGGTGAGAGTACGACAGGTTATCACCTTGTTCTCGTTCATCCTTTTCTTGGTGGCACACTGCCCTTGTACCAGATGGACATTTAGGGCGGCGGCTTCTCTATGCTTGGTCAGCGCGCGTCTGGACAGGTTAGTGTTGTTTCCACTGTTACTTTTTTACTACTGGAATTTATATTTCATTCCGTACTCTTGTAGGCTCTTATTTTATTTTGAAGCCAAAAATTTAGGATAGCGTTCTGCAGCTAACTCAGCATCGGTGTTGTTGCAGCTGTGGGCGTTGTATGCTTGTGTCGTCACGAGACCACGTGATATGACTGAGTTAGCAGCAGCTTCCAACAGAGCAGTTCCATAAAATGAAATGGTGGCGTGATGCGAATAAACCCTCCAGACTAATTTGGGCACGTTTTCCTTTACGGGCAGCTCGCAGTCGAATTCATGCGGCTTAGTTAAGTGTTCTTTCGTATTAATAATGGGTGGTTTTGCACGTGACGTATAGTAGTTTACGAATATGCCAAGACGTTTTTGTGAGAAATTAGTGGCCTAAGTTAGGGGATCAACGATTAACAGCGTGGCAACGTTCTTTTACTTTGACCAAAAATTGCGCAACGGAGCTGCAGACTGGAGCGATTTCAATGATAACGTCGCGCGCTGAACCGAGGAGCCATGTGCCCCTCAAAAAGTTGTTAATACCTCCTTGTAGCAATCCGCCTTTGGTTTGTGATTTCAGTGCTACCTGATTTCTGTATCTTTTAGAAAGGGGGGAAGTAACCCCTTTAGTCATATTTTACAAACCTAATTAAAAAGAGAGAGGACGAGGAGGAAGATGATGAGGAGGAAAGGCAAGGAGCTTAACCAGTAAAAGCAACCGATTTGCAACACTGCACGGGGGGAAGGGGATGAGTGGATATAAAAGTTGTGAAAGAGGGATAGTTGAAGTTAGTACAGTCACATAGCAGACACGCCATATCATTTCACGTCACATCATCTCATAGCAATCTTTCGATTAGGCCTGTGCTTCTCATAAAGCGGAGCAGCGCCTGGGAGGCCTTCACAGCAGACGATCGCCGTGGCCAGGGACCTAAAATCCTAATTTCACTCAATGGGCCTCCATCTACGTGCTCCAGCGTACGGCACAGACACTGCCTTTGCTCACTGTATATCGGGCATTCACAAAGAATGTGGCCTATAGACTCGTCGCATCCACAGTTTGTACATGTAGGGCTGTTTGCCATGCCTATCATAAAAGAATACGAGTTTGTGGATGCTACACCAACCCACAGACGGCATAGCAAAGTTTCTTCGCGTCGGGGTAGGCCAGGTGGAAGGCGGAGCTTCAGTTCAGGGTCCAGGGATTTTAGGCGGCTATTAGCAAACTGGCCAGAATTCCACAAGGAGAGTGTGTGTTCCCGCGCAAGTGCGTGAAGCCTGCCCGCTGCGTCTGCTCTGGAGAAGGGAATCAACACACAATCGCCGTCTTGGTGGGCTGTTCGTGCGACTTCGTCCGCCCGAAGATTGCCCGCTATGCCGCTGTGTTCTGGAAAGCGGCTCTTCGCCGTGGGGCCCATGAACAACTAGTTGCGGAAATACGAGAAATTCATCACGGTGCAATTAATGGAGGACATGACATCATCTTCCAGTAAAAAGAGAGAGAGAGAGATAAAGTTCTTTTAGGAGCTGGCGTGAAATATTCGTCCTTGTTCGCTAGCTCCTTGGAGACATTGTCAAATTACCGCTTAATGTCCATTGCAAGAATTGTGCTCTTGCTCTTTTTTTCAAGGTGGTCAATAATTATGATCCTTTTTGAGTTGAAATAGGATGTCTTGTGCTGAATAAAAAAAAATAATTTTTTAACGATGTATATTTATTTGCCCGGCTTTTCAAAACTGAAGTAATTCGCGTAAATAATCAAAGTTCCTGTACGCTTCTGTAGTTGTTTATGTACGTGTGGCTTATAAGTAAAAAACTGCAATATTTTCTACATGTCCAGTGACGCATTCAGCGCCTTATAAGGGATGGAAAACTAGCAAGTAATTGCTTCAAGAGACATGAGTATTTCGATGTGCTTGGATGCGCCACCACCACTTGTATGTGTGCCTATAATGTCCTAAGCATAACTGTCAAGGAGTGGAGGTTCTTCGTCCACACGGTGATGGCATGCATGCTTAAAGCTATTCACATGAAGAACAGCGTTTGAAAACCTCCATCCCGCCTTTTTTATCGGCATTGGTAGCACGCGGGCAATGTAACTGTTAGTATAAATACAGAAAAAAGCTTTAAAAGCTAAAATAAGTGTTTGTTTTGCCCTTTCCTCCAAAGTTGTTAAGCTAAGAAGTGGTCTCTCTAAGTCATCTCAGATTACTTTCCTTTTCACTGAACGTATTTGGTTGCATTCGTCCCAGAAAGGCTGAACGCAAAGAAACTACTGTTTTACTTGGAAACGGCCCCAAGGTCTTCGTCAGGATTCGCCTTTCAGCTTCCCTGCACACCTTTCAGCTTTCACTGACGCGTGCGAGCCTCCGAACTCCAACTAATGTGCCATCTCTCACCTCCCCTCTCTTCTGACACGTCGCGCCGACGCCTCTCGCGTGAGACCACTCACCGGGCGTTCCATGGCAGACGCTTCAAGTTTACCCCGGAAGAAGCAAGCCATCCATCTCAGTTCGAGGAGCGGGGGCGCTTGGTGATTTAATTAGGGGTCTATCTTGGCGTCGACCGCCTCCTTATCCTGGGTATCCCGATTACTCGGAAGTTCGAGTCAACAAACAGGCCGTTGCGTTTCGCAGTTTGCGCTCTTTGTAGCCGGACTCACGAACGACGAGTGCCAGCGCTGTAAGCTCGAGTCAACGTCAGTGAACCAAAATGTTTACGCTTCTCGTTTTCTATTAAATCAGTACCGTGTGACAAAGACCCCACAAAGGAGATACTCCAAACTACTTTCGGTTGGCAGTCTTTAGGTGCTGCTTAAGCGGTCATCACAAGTTTGGCAGCAATATGCTTTTTATGGCGGGCAGTACTCTAGCAAACTGTTGTTAAAGCAATCTTAGGTTCACGTTGTTTTCAAGGCACAAGATGCTCGCGAGCATTTACCGGCGTTGAAGTCTTCAACGGTGTTGAATCTCAGAAATGAAAATGCTAGCATGCAGATGTCGATCCTGAAGGATTATTGGCAGATTAACAAGTCATCAAACCCAAACATGCACCAGGAATTGGACGCCTTCGCTGATAAACTACATCCTTTGGCAGATTAATAACTTAAACGGATTACATCATTCGTGAACTTTTGTCCTTATAAGTAATACTTTATAAGAGCTTTTAGCTAAGATGTTCACTGATGTGAGGAAATATTGGCCCCAGAAACAATATGATACGGAATGAAGAAGAAAGAATATACGTAGACCACTGTAACATCTTTCTAGTTTCGATGCCCTGCTTTCTTTGTTCTTGATGCCTCTTTCATTTATGGGAATAAATCAGAGAATCAAAAAGCTTGTTTTACAGCGTGAGCTGCTTCTATTAACGAATAAAAGGGCCCTGCTGGAGAAACCAGTGATGCACTTAATCTCTGCCACCTACATGGATGAGTAGAGGGCACATAAGAAAATCTCCTTTGAAACGGGGTGATGGCTGCTTACACCGTGCTCATTCTCCCCCTCACATTTTATTGTTGCTATTATTTCATCAACTGTCTCATCATTTCAGTCAAGAATTTTTTATTTCTACGCTTCAAAGCTTATGCCATTGTGCTGCGTTTCAACCACCCCCATGCAATCGCTTTTTGCCAACTTTCAATCCCGAACCATTAAAGAATCAGAAGGGGTGACAGCGCCTGCATCGGCATCCGGATGGAGACCATCTCGTTCGACCATAGGGTGTTCAGAATATTTTTATGGACTCACTGCATACTGGAAATGTGTCTTCTTGCCAAATTCCGTGCGATCATCTAACAGCGCGTGTTCCATACTTACTCTTTGGTGGACATGGAACCCCACACTACGCTCTTGGTTCACAAAGCGTCACACAGTTAAATCACGGTCAGGCTTCGCAGGTAACTCAGCTTTTGCAGATTTGGTCGCGAAGAAAATCTTTCGGTCTAAAAATTGAACAAACGATCCGAATCAGCTCGTGGTTTGAGTTTTTCTTGGGCAGAAAAATTCAGATTTTGTTGCAATCGCCATACCAACCGTACTAAAAGAGCCAGATCAAAGATATACCCCGCAAATGACAGGTAATTCAATATCCATTCTTATAGTGAGCATTGTTCTCCTCTTCAGAGTGAATATTTATGTGTAAGTGCAGACGTTTGCTTTTTTTTTTTTTGATGGCACACGAAGGAGTCGCTCTATTGCAACACAAGCAGGTCTAATGACCACAATTTCTATAGCCTTCAAAATAATCATAGCAGTGAAGCTCGAAGGAGCTGTGTCACTGATAAAGCCTTAATTCTCAGAGGTGCTTTCAATATTTCATTCTCGGGCGCGGACTCTAGGGAAATTCAGGGATGAAATTTAGGTTTGAATGCCCACGTTCACAGTAGGAAGAGCTCTTGATTTTTTACACAAAATTTAGAAGCTTCCGAAAGGTTATTGTTAACAGGACTGCTTGAAGAAATAAATGTAAATCTCTAATCGCTCTGTCTCTGTTGCCATCGTCCTAAATCTAATTTCTACAGGCCTGAAGAGTTCGGAAAAACGCCTACTAGTCGTCAACCAGTCTCGGCACGTTTTAAAACCAGCCCCTACTCTCGTAGTTCAAGCATCTGTCACTAATTGCGGAGCCGCTTTGCGCAAGGAAGAAAAAAAGTAATTTTGTGTCGGCCAACTGGTGATTTAGGATATCGTCGGCTTATTATTGTTTCATTCAAAACTCACTTCTTTATTCTGAGTGCAAGTGGAACACACGATTTGAATCTCAAAAACGTAAGCTATGCAAGTGGACAGTTCTAATGGTAGTTCATAAGGCCTAGAAAATGGGTATGAAAGCGGGAAGCTGTGGGGAAATACCTTTCACTTTAACTAACGTTACCTTCTGGACAAGATATTTTTAGATGCGATTAATCAGCTAAAGAAATCACTACATGTCGCGCCAAAGAGGCATTTCATGCTTGAGCACTACTCTGCCCTCGTTGAGACTGACGCTGTCGAAGAGGAGTCAGAGTTGGTTAGCTTTTGGTCGCTGTTTTGCAGGCAAGTATGATGTCATCCAGGACCAAGAGCAGAAACGCCAGTCCTCGAGCGGTCTCGCATATGAAATGCTGGGATGCTTGTGAGCCGTCTTCCGAGTCGCCAGGTGTTATCACTAGCTTAAGGAGGCGGAAAATTGCAGTTGTAGCTGTCACCAATGCCCTTGTTTAGACTGCCCTTTTGTCGTACCCATTCATCAGGTAAGTTTCCAAAAGAACATATGATTCGGTAGTTATAGTTTTCTATTGGCGGTATTGAAGGAGCCTGAATCACCACAAGACAGGCAGTTTTATAGGTCTTGTTCAGGTTTACTACGTCGCGCTTGCAACCACATGCAAGCTGCGATTATAGCAATCTTCGGCAAATGTACATACTTCGAGCTACCAATATCAAGGCTCACTCCTGCAAATCCTCGCATGTGAGCAGTGCACGTGGCTTACTAACTACACTAAGATGCGTTATCCTGTTCATAAGATATAGCACTGTTTTATGTGGCATAATGCGCCCCAAAACATTTGGCCAAGATCTGTAATATTTTGAGCCGATTCGAAAAAAGCAACTGCCAATAGAAAACAAATACAGGGTTGACAAATCCGAGCGACGTAATATTGTCTTTACGGCCATGATCAGCAAATATTGCAGGCGGGTTGAATTAGTTCAAGACATCTTTCCCCAGAATTGCAAAGCGGACGTAGGCTACATCAACCACCCATCATATCAGGGCCCTGAGCTCAATGTCTGCCGTTATTGACCAGCTCTGAAATGATGCACTCGGTGTGTATCATTTTGAACGCGTAGAAAGCGCCTATGAAATTGTCGCGTTCGTGATCTCTGACTGTTGCAGCGACAAAAGGAAGTTATTTTCCTATGGCAACTTGCATGCGAGTTTCTGTGATTTAGTCGATGACAAAGAAAGGTCGATCTTTACCCACATCTCGGCTAGCGACTGGCCAATGCGTTTTCTCGGCCGCAAACAAAGCTGAACGCAGCATTTAGGTCTTTGCCAAAAACAATGGTGATTCCAGTAGCCGCGACTATGAACTTCACGTGAAGCTGCGAGACTGCACTCTTGCTTCACGTGATAAAGAGCAGGTCCCTCACGAATATTACTGGGCACTGCAAGCGGTTGTAGGCTTTGAAACTCGGGGGTGAAGTTTATCTGAGTTTATTGTGCCGCCAGTTAAGGCAGCTGGTAAAACACATTGGATGCACTTGCAGAAGCGATGGGCGGGGGTGATGAAAAGTTGCAGCTATCGATAGGGTTAGCTAATTGCAGCAGAGCAACCAACCACTATGTTATACTCTTGAGATGAAGTACCATGTTGAGGTCGACATGCTGAAAGTGGGCCAGGTATGATTTACTTTATTTCCAAGCTCATAACGGCTCGTTGCTGCCCAATTTTATTCTTTTTTTTATTCTGTACTGTGATCAAGTACAGATCATAGCAGGGTAGGAAAAGAAAACGAAATACAAGCATAAAACACAACTCAAATTCATAAAATTCATCACATTTGCAGGTACTTTTCAAACCTCCCTACACTATTCTCAGCAACAATCTCGCTGTTAAGTTTGTTCCACTCAGTAATTGTCCTCGGAAAAAACTAAGATTTAAAGAAGTTATTTCGCATGTTCAAGGGAGTTATTGTCAGCGCGGGCCTTTGTTTCGTGTTATAACCTGAGGAGTAAACAAAATGATTCGAAATATTATTATTATAGTGACCTTTTATGAGCTGAAATAAAAACTTTCATCGGCAGACACAATTCCGCTCACTGACTGGGGGTAATCCGCTGCGTTTCACGAGCTCACTGACAGTAGAACGGCCGTATGAGTTGAACAAAAACCTAACTACCTCGTACTGTATTCGCTCTAGTTTATGAATGTTGGTTGATATGAAAGGGTCCAAGATAATTACGGCATATTCTAAGGGCGGCCAGATAAGGGAATTGTACGCTAATAGACGAACACTGGAGGGGGCAGACTTCAGTGAGCACGTCAAGAAAAAAAAAAAAAAGAGTTTGAGCATTGAATTTGTTACAACAGTATCTATGTGTTTATGTGTTTTGTCCAGGAAAGGTTGTTAGTAATCCGCAGGCCTAAATTTTTATACCCCGTTAAATCCATTAATGACATGTTGCTAGTACCGTACAGAAAGTGAAGATGCCTCTTCTTAGGTGTAATTTTCATAAGAACTGTTTTTTACACCAGGCAATCACTTTCGCGCAATAATTATTCAGACACACTTGGTGATCAACTGAAGACAGCCCTTTGTACAAAATACAATCATTCGCGTACAGCTTCACACTGACAGAAGGACCTGTAAGAATGTCATTAATAAATATTATAAATAAAAGTGGACCCAATACAAATTTCTGGGACGCCAGACACAACCACGGTGCTCTTGGATGAACTGTTGTTTAGAATAAAAAATTGACACCTGTTCGAGAGGTATGCACTTATCCATGTATCTAGTTGTTTTTTAAATATTAGCTTAGTTTATGTTAAGTGATACCTTGTCAAAATGCCTTACGAAAGTCCATAAACATAATATCTGTTTTATTTTCCTGATTAATCGACTTAGCAAAGTCATGCACAGTCACAACTAATCGTGTACTTGTGGAAAACCCAGGCCTGAACCGTGCTGAAAATCTGTAAGAACTTTGTTCTCTTCCATGAAACCTAATATATGTTAATGAATTCAGTGCTCTAAAATCCTTACACGATGTCGACGTTGGGGAAGTTGGTCGGTATTTCCCGATATGCGTGTTTTTCGCAATTTTGTGCGAAGATTTATTCGCGGCTGTCCTCCAGTCGTCCGGTAAAGAACCTTCGCGTAAGGACCTGGTGAATACATTAGATACGTATTTCGCGCACCACTCTGCATAACGCTTCAAAAAAAAGCGTTTGGTTTATAATCGGTGCCTGGTGATGTTTTAACTTCACGTTTCAAGAGCAAATTAAGGACACCAGACTCTGAAACAACAACATCAGATATGGCAGGAAACGATACCGAAAAGCTAGGGAGAGAACCATTGTCCTGTGAAAATACTGATTGGAATAATGTGTTGAACGCCGCACAAACAACACCCTGATCCCGTACACATTTTCCGTTTGCTATAAATTCATTCGTGGAGAAGATTGCGGTAGTATTTGAAGCCAGGACCTCTCGGGAGAGGTTCTAATAAACGAAGGCAGCAAAGTTCCAAAATATTATTCCTTGTCGCAAGTTATTTTCCGCTTAAGATGCTCGTAAATTTCTTCCACGACTGGTTTTAAGGATAAGGTTCAGCTCACATTCTTCTTTAACCGTTTAGGCCTTCTCTGCAAGCGTAACGTTTACCGAGAAATCCATAGAAATTCATACTATATTTCTCAACGAAATCCATAAGTCATTCACGCTTCCGGTGCTATTTGTAAAGTTATCAAAACATAATTCAAGCGTGTTCAAAATAGATTCGTCGTGTGCGCGTGAAAAATTAGGAAATAATATACACTAGTTTCATAACGTGGTAATCAATGCTTTAGAGCAAAGGTGATTCATCTGATGAAATATTCTCCACGTGTTAGTAGTGCACACATAAACAATTAAAGCACGCAGCGTTTTTTGAGTATGTCCTTACTTCGGCTTCAAATAGGTATGATCTTGCGGCAGAAATGAGGTGCTCTAAGGAGCTGGGTGGGATAGATGGGCCGTTCTTTTTTCTTTTTTTTTTTACCAAGGCTTGGAGGTCCCGAGACCAGTTCGGCAAGAAAAGATACCAGATCCTTCTTTTTCTTTGGAACACATGCCCCAATTGCAGAAAGCACCTGGGTTGATCCAATCCTGCAGGATTCCAGGTAGGCACCCGACTAGGGCGAGAAGCGTTCTTTCCCGGATGACGTTGAGCGGTGTACAACTCCATAGGAGGAGTTCAGCCGTCACTTTGGCCGGGCATTCCGGGCACTGAGGGCTTCGGTGTGATGATGGGTTTATCGAATGATGGGCTTGGTGGTGAAAGAAGCTTGCTAGCCTAGGCTTAGCGGAGATGGACGGTATCTATCCCACAGAACGTGCTGGGTGGACGGCGATACATTCTTACTGGGATAGCCAAGTGCTGCAGAATGTTCCAACGATAGCACTGTGCACGATGTCATATCTCAGATCTAACCATAAAGGGCGAAGTTGGATGTTCAAAGGCGCAAGAGCCGATGAGGCGGAAACGACTACAGATCTAAGCAAAGGTGTGGAAATAACTGGTGGTAGCGAGGCCTGGTATTTGTGCCTTTTATTTACCAGAGATTACTTCATGTACAGGAATCCACTTGATAATTAGGATGTTGCCCTCCTATCATCATCTCACGCGATACACTGATCATTTCACAGGATACACTGAAACATCACTGTTAAATCTGCTTCCCCACAACAATCGTTTTCTTCACCATCAAGACCTGCTTTTTCGCTATGGTGGCCTTGCCCCCCTCCTCCAGCGACCGCGGACACGTTTTGTTGTACGACGCTCTTGACCCCCTCCTTAAAGAATGCCGTATCATTCACCGCATCGCAACCTCTTACTATACCCTTTAACGAATAGCCTGACAGAACGTTTCAACCGTAGTCTGAGTCTGACGCCAGCCATTTAGTATGGGGGACAAAAGTCCGTGAACAACACGTCTCCTTCTTGTTTAAGACCAGAAGGACGACTTAAACGGCTTATAGCCTCAATTATTTAGCACACATGAAAGAACTAAAGCTCAACTTTCGCATTCACAAGTATGGTCCAAGACTACTGGCCGATACGAAATTTATGCGCTTTGGTCTCAGTTTCCGTGGCCTACTGACTTTTGTCCCCGATTGTATATGAACGCCGATTCCTTCAAATGGGACCAGATTCTCTTCGTCGTTTGTGCATACAACACTATGACATAGACCACAAATGATTCCCTCCTTTCTTTCTTCTTTACGGGCGCTTGCTGGCCTGCACAATGATCACTCTCCTTTCCTACCGCCCTGATGTTTCCGAATTGAGGCTACTCTCCTAAGCCACCAAGTATTCAGAAGAATACCGTTAGCTAACCCGCTCGCTTTCAGCGGACACCTAGTGACAAAAAATACCACTATGACACCGCCGAGTCTTCCTTATATCTCCTCAACTCCCTAGTGTGCCTCTGGGTTTCTCCCACAACTCCCGGCCTTTCTAAGGTACTGCTTTCTAAATATCAAAGTCCCTAACTAGTCCTTCAGCAAACATCTACCGTCTGCTGACTCGAGTCACCGTGGCCGTGGAATAGTCCATGTCAGCCGAAGGGAGCCCTACTATGACCTCTCTGTCCTACCGGCCCTTTAATCCACCAGGATGGCTCCTCTTCTACCGGGGGTGGAGGGGAATCATATTATGTTAACCGTAATCGCTACAGCCACCGGCACGGACCAGCATGATTGCCTGCCCGAAGACGAAGAAGCTGGCCGCTGTGTCGATGGTTTTTTATGCCTGACGCTTCGCTGTAAGTTCCGTTTGACTAGTGCAATCCATCTGAGTTTTCTAAATATGCTCACCACTACAATGATTCGAACTTGCACGCTAGTCTAGCTCTCCCATGATCATCTCCAGCTGGCTTCTTTATCATTCCCTACGCAGCTAATAAAAGCTGCGGTTAAGCATTTGCCGCAAAACCTTGCAAGCTATTTTCTAAGCAGCCCCAGTTGTGATGCTGGTACAGCCTGCATAAAGTCATTTATCGACTGCTTCAAGCAGCTGTCGCGGCATAATTAGCCCGCTGAACGATACTTACAGTGCGTGCAAAAAATACGTTCTCGAAGCAACGTGCGTGAATGAAGCTGTGCGAAGTGTTGTTTATAGCCCGCGTAATTACTTTGCATTAATAAATGTTCTTCTCTCTCTCTCTCTCTCTAACAAGAGCTATCACTACCACGTTCATCGACGAAATATCACCTTGCATATCCGCACCACAAGTGACCACCTTTCGCACGCAGCAATAAAAATAACGACGGTTCTTGGATTCAAATCAATAAGCGTTCGATTTGTTGTGACAAGTGGGATCAGATCTGTTACTTGCCCCAGCGCATACCGCCATGAAATACTGCGGGAAATGTTTATGGCCTGTTCTGCAATACGCTAAATCCGAATACAGCAGTAAAGCTCTGCAGCTTTATCCTTCGTTGCCGTGTCGTTGAAATGTTCGGACACAGACCTTGATGCAGCTTTTGATCCATTTAGAACTGAAACCCACGAAGAGCTTAAAAACTTCGAAATTCATTTGGCTACTATCTTCTCAATAACACCAAGCATATGAGTACATCCTTGATGATTATCGTACAAGAAATACTGTGGTATAATATGTGATTTATATACGGTGCTTAAACAGCCACAGCCTACTGTCAGATGAAAAAAAAAAAAAAAAGCATTCTTTCTCGGTAACTGTGACGCTTCGGCCCCAGAACGCAAATCCGTAAACAATTTTCAAATAAAGCTTTTAATGTCATTTGCAGCCTACCGCAATCAACCAATTTTGCCGCGTTCCTCTATTTCCGGTCCCTCACGCGGGTTTCCCTCTCCTCCCTGGCCGTCTGGCCAAAGCAAGCTGAATTCCCATTTATCCACCACGTTTGGCAGGAGACAGGTCCTCTGGTGGAGTACGTCACATATGTAAATCATGGCGATGCCTTTTTGAGATATTTCTTTCTTCTCTGCGTCGCATTGCTGAATCGTGTGCGTCGGACGAGCGGCAAAACGCACAGGGGCCCCGGCGACGTTTCATTCGGAAGTTGAGAAGGGAGCTCCTTTCCAATCTTGCTCTTTAGCTGAGCTTAATAGGTACTGAAGACCGGACGAGGGGCTTTCTCCGGCGCTCCTTAGGAAATCAGGCCGGAGCGCTTCTATGTGTTCGTGTGTTTTCAGGTCGTAATTAGATGAGAGCATGACCAGAACAGCAGGCAGAACACAATAAAGTGTGCATGGACTGGGAAAAATAACTAAAAGCCTTTTTTGTGTGGCTCTGTGCTTGAGTGTAAACGACAGGTGCGACGGATAAGCGGGCATCGAGCGCCTAGAACGATTATTGGGACGCCTGCATCTTACTGGTCAGGGAGAGAGGAGGACCAATAGATGCCGTCTCGGAGTGTACGTTATTCCCATGGCTCTCGAGCTAGCGTAGATAATGAGGACGCTGTCTTTCCGAAGAGGAACGCGAGAGATTTGATTTATATTTTGCTGCTTTCCGGCGAGCTCATCGCTGTCGTATTTTGCACAGACTATATCGTACACCTGATCGAAGCATTTGGCTTGTTTGCTTAAAATTCTATTATTGATCACTGGCATTTTCTCTATAGCAAGCACTGGCTGGCTCGTAATGGTTGCCTCGAGGTAAAGCGTGATCACCGAGAAGAAAACGTCAGAGTGAATCACGAGCAGGTAATTTATTTCAATCAATAATTGAAAAATATATGTTTGGGAATAACCAGATTTCCTCAATATAACACGGAGAAAGCTACTTAAAGTTAGAAGGGCACTGAAGTATGGCAAATGCGTATTCAATTCAGCGTTGGACATCGGCGCTTACCATTTCACCAGCACAAGGTGACGACTCAATTATGAGCACCGTTTTGAAAACATGATGCTGTCATCTGAATTCTGCGATAAGGGAAACAGCCTTGATGTGATACGCCAAATGGATTGATAACTTTTGTATATGCAATTGATGTATGCAAATGCCCACTTGTTCTCTGACAGAAGTGTCTATACAAGCAAAAAACGCGAAGTGGACTGGATGTTCATTTCGGCTGGTACGGGACCGATATATGTTCGAAAACTTGAACAAAGCGATAATGTGAAGGCATAAATCATTGTTGAAATTGATCGACTGACCTAAATCAATTGTACGGGCAGTGGTGAAGCATCTGTCGCCAGGACTTTCTTCAACTCAACAGCTCCTCTAATGATAAACTAATAACAAGTCTGAACTGTCGTTCAGTGCAGATATTATAAAGGAAAAGTAAATAGTTTTTTAAATATTTGAAAATGTCTTCCCGTCTGTGTTCTCTCCAGCATGATGTCATACGGTGGTGAGTTTTTTTCTATGCACAGTGCCGCTAGTGAACCACGTGTGATAAAGAGGCTAAAGTATTCTATTGGCCTGTTTCTGTGCCTAACTGGAGGGAACTTCTGAGAAAACGGGTTTGTGACCCCCACTTGATTAACACAAAGGACACAGTCGGCTTCAGCGCCAAGCCGGGTGTAGGTGACGTGCGAAGAAATGTTTTTATATAACAAAAAGAAATGATAATTAGAATTAAACTACTTCCTTTATTCGGCGCAACCTGTAGCGAGAATTCGTCTTGACACTGGGGTCCAGCAAGCCTGTTTTCGTTTTTCATCGTGCTGCAGCTGAATTAAACGCCAGATTTTCCGCTGTGTCCTAGATATCTATTTAGGCGGACTCAAGCTCTGTGAAGCGCTAAAGAAAATAATGTGGGTATGACATCTCTCCACTTGAATTGAAGGAAACAGTATTTTAATATTTATAACTGACAGGCTCCTCCATAGTTGTAGCAGCGAATGAATGAGGGAATAATTACCATCATTCGATCCATAGCTAAATAAGGCTGCAACTATCCTGTTCCTGAGAGCATACCTAGGAGCCCTTGCAAAACAAGACTCCGCTAGGACAGGTCTTGAAGTACAGTACCCTAATACTGATGCCAGTTTAAGGTCGGAAAGATTCGATACCATAAACGACATCGCAATCTTCTACATCCATCGTTCCACAAGATGCGCATGCATTACGTAGTGTATATGATGCTGGACTTACTACTGTGCACTTTCTATGGAGAGTGGCCTAAAACGCTGAGGAACTGGGTACATTTATACAAGTACTAGAGAACAGGTGCTAGAAATGAGAAGCACCGAATAAAAAAATTTATGAAAAATGTCTCCCTCTACCCAATAACGATTCCTTAATGGGCCTTCGACGCACAAATGGTCGTTGTGATGCGGGGAATGCTATAGGAGCCGGTATGACACGTTACGACAAGAGGAGGGACTGATATCGAACAACAGTATTGCAGCCTCCCAAGTCACGTGCAAAGTCGCTTTTAACGGCACATAAATTCTCGAAAACGGTCGCGCAGCCGACCATGCAGGAAACGTGGTGTGACTTCGGGAATTGCCAGAGGGGATGGGATGAGGTTTAGAGATGGGACTTTAAGGCGGCGATATCGAAGCTGTTTCGCGATAAAAAAAAAAAAAAGAAACAGGAGTAAACGACTTCTTTTAAAAGCTTTCTTTCGATTGTGTTAAATTTCTTTCTTCCTAAAAGAACTTTTAATGTCCTAGATCTTTACGCTCAGAGGCAAAAAATGCGGCATGGGTGCTCAAAGTTATCGGAACAATAAATATCACACCAAATGGCAGAACGGAGGCATGTTCAACCACTACAAATTTGCTTACAACAATGCTAATCGGTGGAAACAATTACCGTAGGAGAAGTGATTAATTAATCGCATTTTTGAAGTCTCCCAGCAGGCCTGAACTCAGCACAATTTGTGCATTTTATAGCTGGCTATACGAATTTTAGGAATTATTTGCTCGGTTAAGTGGGGGTAGATATGTCTTATCGCTAAGAGCAAGCAATCTGACAGTGCTGATTTTGTTTGACATGGCTTTCTTTTATCGGTAAATATCAGCTCGCCTACGACTGCAAACAAAGCCGAAATTAAGTTTTACCATGCTTTCAGAAGTGAGCAAAAGAGCAGCTGGCAAGGCAGTACAGAATGTTCAGATAACTATTTGCATGCCTTGCTTCGCTTGACATGCGAGTCTTAAGATAATTAGCATTACTGCAATGACATATACTAAGCAAAATTTGATGACTCCAGTATATTACAGGACTAAAACGAACAAGTACTCTTTCTTTGCTAGAATAGTAGAAGAATGGTATTCTGTTCCGCCAAAATTGTCCATTCCAATGATTTTACTAATAACCTGATTATCACATTCCACGTTTATTTAGTTTTTTATACAATGACTTTTGAAACTGTTTTCTATGTATATGTATTTTTATTAGCTTCTGATCTTCTTTAGAATACTCCTGCTTGGGCCAGTGTATTGGCTCGCAGTATGTGTAAATAAATAATAAAGAGAACAAACTGTCACAATTTCAAACAAATATATATACGGACTCGGTTTCCAGGAGGACTGTCCTATGTGTGGCCGCGAAGCGAAAAAGCGCGCGAGTGCAATGAAAGATAGTAGTTCACTTCCAATATTGCCGCTAAGAGCAAAAGCATAGAAAAAAAAAGAACATAGAACTTGCAGCCATCACCTGCCCATTCACCTTCCTAGGCAAAGTCACATCGCACTTGTCATCAAGGAACTGGTTTATGCAATTATGTTAACCCCAACCCTAATGTAATACCCCCAAAAAGGGGGTCATTAAAGAAATAAAAATCAAATGAAATGAAATGAAAAAGACGACGGAGTACCGCCCAATACCACAAGTAGGCCACGGTAAATTTGACGGAAAGCTTTTCTTTTTGTTCCTTATTCTCGAATATTTGCCTCCAGAGCAGGCCGTAAGCCGCTTTATGAGAGGTGCGCTTGTTTGCGTGTGCCGGGTTTGCATGTCAAGATAGGTCACGAACAGACCTGCACTGCTCTGTGCAGTCCCTGCGAGAGATGCTTCCGCCGGAATAATGAACTTTATACGCACAAAGAGGGAGGCGGGTGCGTGGGGTGGAGGGGGGTGGCATCACCATGGCACTTGGCGGTCCTTTTTCCTAGATTATAGCAGTTAAGTTGTTTTTAGTTTATTCCCAGTCAATTTACTAAATTAAGCCCGTAGGTGTGTGCATTACAGCTCTCCATGGAGACTGAACTGAACACGATGCGCAGGTGGCTCTTTCTCGTTATTCAGAAGTGCTCCATTTGCAACCACAATCTGGCTAAAATGGCTACGTCGAATTATTGCTCTTGAGAAACGCGTCCGACCATATTTGTTTTGTTTGTTCGATGTTTGATGAGTACTTAATACCGGATTGTGTATATCTCGAAGCGCTGATTCTAGGGTCATCCTGAGCTCTACTAAGCATATCAAGTTTCATTTAGCTCCTTGCACGCTGAAGTGCTTTTTGTTGTCACTCCAACAGCGTGAGTGATGTTGCCTGTAATTGCAGAGACTCGAGACCAGTGCATGACACCAGTCTTTTTTCTTTTTGAAAATGGCTGTCTTGTCTTAAACAGTCTTGCGGTTCTACGTGATTATGGGCTGTGCTAAACCGCTTTACTGGGATGTTTGTTTTGGCCGTAAATAAAGCGTTGTTTTAATCACTTTGATGACGACGTTTGGCTTTTACATTCCGTCCACTGATTTACATTTAGTTCGACGCTGGTGAACGTGTTAGAACATTGGTATTTCAAAACACTACGACAAATAGTCACCTCAGACAAGCGCAAGCCATTCTCCATCCCTTACTTCCTGCTTCGGCTTGCGTCTCTATCGGATCACTCCAAGTTACGTATACTGGTCTGTATTTTAGACGCGAACAGGGATATCACCACCGGCACAGGAAGCAGGTGGATACGTTAAGATTTTCCCAGGATCTCTGGTTTTTGCCAGGAGAGCTCGAAGGCGGGTCACAAATTAGACCACTCAATAAGGTTTCTAGAATTCAGAATCTAATAGGGTTCCTCGCCCACCTGTGGGGCGCTAAAGCTCGTGACTCAAAAGGGCTTTATATGGCTCGGTTTTCCGTCGATATCAGCCAGTGCCGATGTCGAACCACAACCGCAGGCTTTCTACCTGAGCCTTCTGGTCGTGCCCTGCGCATTCCGCATCATTGTTCGTGCTTTCTTACATGCTAATAAATCATTGGCTGGCTACGAGTTAGGTGAAGGACCTTACTCTGCAGCGAACGCTTTTGGATGTTGCGGCAGGGCACTGCGTTGCACTGAGATTTAGGAATTGGTTAATTGTTGTGAAATGCTGATTACTGCATAATACTAACTTGTATTCTCAATCAACTGGGCATTTCTTCATACGAGGCGGGAGTGCAGGCGCGCGGTGAACGATGACTGGGCTCCGCAGTTTGCTTTAGCCCGAACACGCTTCTTGAGGGCGGCGTGCCATCTATACAGCATCAGTACAATCACTGCATAACTATTGCCGACTTGCGGCAGTTGCTGCCACGGCCGTCACTGCTTCGCATCGCCACTTTTAGGACCACTTAACTAACATTGTAACGCATTAAGCGCGTTTTTCTGACCTCCTTTGCGGGTAGGTAAGATTTGGAAGCAAATCTTCCGTATCGTAGCGTATCATCAACGTTTGACTGAGATAGGACGCGCGCTAACTGCTGACGTCATTTGTGTGGATGCTGCTATCGGCTTGCCACTGAAAAGACAATGCGAATGAACTCCACGCTGCTGAAAGGGTGGTAGTTAATGACCTAGCTCGGTATGATGCTTTGTAAGGATGTGAAAAGGATGCGTATTTCTCTAGAGTAGTTACGATTACCTTCGACACGAACGGTATTTCAGAACCTTGCTTAGTAACACCGGTGTTTATAATTCATGGAGGTCTCAGGTACGCAATGTGCCGGAACGCGTTAACTTCTACTCCACACTGACTTCCGACGAACCTGTCCGTAGACCTCCTTGTATAGACTAACAACTATGGTGGGTGCTGAGGGAAACAAAAAAAAACATATGAATATTAAAGCAACAAAACTATAAAATAAATGAATAACAAAAAATGAAGGGAAAAGTAAGTGAAAAATGACGACGGATCTAGTGTCGTAACAGCAGGAACTACATTCGAGCTTTCACATTACTTCAGTGCAGTTTCTGCAGTGCCTGTATTTTTTTTTTTTGTACACGCAGCTTCCCGCTCGGCTTGTGCAAGAGCACAAGTACGCTGCGAACGCTGGCGGTGCGCCTCAGCTTGACTCGAAACCGCGTTATATTGGCGAAGTGCGACTTAGCATATAGCAGAAAGAAACACACAATCCGTAGCACCGTCCATGTTGTGGGACATTAGGCTACTACCTCCTGAGGTGCAGCTTAGGCATGCCTGTAGTTGTTCGTCTATATCAGGATAGCCTAGAAAAAGAGATGTAATCAGAGGCAAAACTAAAAGCAATGAAAAGGGAGAACGAAAGCAAGGAAAACAAAATGTTGAATTGAGCATAGAGACAATGCATGTAGCTCATGGACGCTTCTCACAACCGGGAGGAGGACTTAGGCCATGAACTCAAATGAAAGTTTATAAAGGTGTTGAGCGCATGCGCGAATAAGAGAAAAATGAATAGTACATTTCTGCCTGCTTCAGGTTTGTGTTCTATATATGGCTTGCTGCACCACAGGCCGAGTCTCAAAGCTCATGCAGGCATTTCTTAAAGAGTAGCAATAACCTTTTGCTCCTTTTAATCCCTCGGCAGGGAACACGATTATAAAAGGGCTTTAACATGGTCAATTTTCTTCTATAATGCTCAATAAACTTGCGTTTAAAGGCGTAATGTTCCCTAATCGGTTAAGTTAAAGTGAACAATTTGTAAGAGGATAATTTGGATTGCAAAAATTTTTCGCCACTCAAGCAGGTGTAAGGGAGACGTACTATACGGCCGCTAGTCCATGGCTGGCGGCGAACTCATTAGCCGGCTCGATGGCCCGCAGTTGGATGTTTGGGTCCGCACTGACCAGCACGGCTTCCCACAGCTCGGGAGAAGGGAGCTGTATTATTTCTGCCGCAGGCGGATTATTTGAGCAGTTCCAGAGAATGCGGTCGTGTGTCGCTTTTTCGCCGCATTTATTGCAGTTTGGATAGTACTGGCTTAGGTACATAAGAGCAAGCACTGCCGGATTTAGGAGGGAACCTTGTTGTAGTTGGCGCCAGGTAACTTCCTGTGTCTTCTATAGGGATAAAGCTTGTTGACATCCGAGCACAAATCATCGCTTGAGAACGTTTGTAGCGTTCGTTTTGTAAGTGCCAAATTACTACAGTATGACTCCAACGTCAGAAAAATACCAGTGTTTTGAACTGAATAAAAACAAACCGTATCTATTCTCAGCAATTATCTGGAAATTTGGGGATATTGCTTGTGTGATGTGTGATTTCTTGTGTTTTGTGTGATTTCTGCGAAACGCAAGACTTGAAGTCTTCGCTCGGAGCATTTTAATCTCTATGAAATAGATTGTGAATGATTAGGGAGTTACATGACAATTGATCAAAGACTTACATAACCCGAAAGCATTTGCATTGAGTTTACAGTGCATAAATTAACTTGTATAATTGCTGATAAAAGTGGTAAGAGGATCATATTAATTCCTGAGAATTATGCGACCTCAGGACAAGTATTCAACAAGTCACAAAGGAATTCCCTCTTAGCGAGCCTCGGTAATGCTCCCTCTGTTCTTTTCTATTGCTTCTGTTCCATAAGCCATTAAGTAAATTGTAGCCTCCCGCATGTAGCGCAGATCCCAAAACACTGGTGGCCAAAGAGAATAAACAAAATGGGAGGATTTACTGCAACCGTGAAATCAATCGTGAATACATACGATTCGCCGTACAGTGTTGCACTGCCAGCACTCCCCTACTGCCGACAACGACGGTTATTCTAGGGTCGGGTTTCTCATCGTGCATCGGCAGTGTGCAACCAAGCACAGTCATATATCCAGTCGAGACACAAGCGCGGGTTGCGACAATGGCCAGAAAAGAAATATGGCTAAGATTAAAAAAACGTTAACGAGAGTTCACGTATTGTAGAAAAGATTCTCAGAGGGTAAATGATCGCAGGACTTTCACTCGCTGTCGAAAATGTTGAGCTATACATGGCAAAGGCGCCTCGCCTTGTTAGGTAGGAATTAAAAGGAAGAAAGCGGTCGTGAAAGCGTCAGTAGAACATGACTTGAGAGAGGACATACTTCAACGAACAGAAGAGAGCGCAATTTGCAACTTTTGAAGGAGGCAAAAGTTGTGCACAAAAGATTTTATTCAGGAACAATGCGAGGGGACATGCTGCTATCTACCGCAGAAAAAGGGAGGTCGTTAACTGTACATCTAAATAAATAAATATCATTCTACAAGCAGAAAACATTATTGATGTTAATATAAGTGTAGTCATGCGTATACGGTCCTTTGATTGTCATGTACTCCTCACTGGCGGTGCCTGTGAATCACAATTTTTCTTTCTTTAAACCACTGGCCACCTGTCATTACAGACAACCTTGTGCTTTGTCTTTGCTTTTCCTATCTGGCCACTGATTGTTTAGTAAACTATCAGTTTTTGTTTCCTCCGCACTGCAGAAACGTCTTAAGCCTTTCCTGCAGTGAAAGTCTTAAGCCCTTCCTGACCCTCTTGCAGGAACAGAAATGAAAAACAAGAATTGCAGTCAACTCACACACGGAAGCCTAATCCGGAGGTAAACACGCGCACCGTCACGCATCTTCCCTGTCTCCCCAAACTTTCCAAATCCATGTGATCATCAGCCGAAGGCAGCCGGGACAGAACCTTCCCCTGCTTCCTGACCTCCCCTTCTCTTACTTCCGGCCACCGATTCCGGCCTCTTCAGCGTTGGCGTTTTCCTTTCCACTCGGGGGATCAGAGTGTCCATGTAGACCTTCCCAGCGTACCCCAGCGCCCATTCAATTTGATTGATGCGTTCTCTTCCAAGGGCTTCTCTTCGGTCTCCCCTTCTCGTGTTCCCTGCGGCGGTTTGCCAGCGGTAGGGACGCTCTGTTCGTCGGCGCTGTTTGTCGATCTATCTATCCTACCCTTTGCGCCGCTTTGCCGACGAAATACCTTTTGAAGATTGGTGTGGGAACGAAACACACTAATGTTATACTAACTAGGCTTTACCACATACCTCATGTTACTTTCCCAGGTTCACCTCCAAAGCCTCCTGCGTGCGTCGGTTGTACGCTGCAGTGCGGTGCCGTAAGATTTTGAATTTTGATTTGCATTTTCAAAGCAGTTAACATCTCCGGTTCAGTATGGAGTCATCAGTTCAGTTGTTATAAAGTATCTCACAAAAGTGGTGATATCATACATAGTAAAGTATAAGACGCCAGCTGTATTCATAAGAAAAGTGCCTGCGTGTAGGCTCATCACTGCCAAGTGCGGAAACCGGTTAACAAGGGGTCATTCCGACACAAACATGTCAGTTAGAGCAACAAGAAATGTTTCCATCATAGGTGACGCTGTCAAGATTTTCATATTTGAGTTAACCATGGTACCGGAACAAGTATTACAAAATTTGCGTATCTGCCGCATAGCTGCAATTAGGTTTTCAACACGGACGCAGGTTCTCTTAGTAATACCTTTAAGAATTCTAACCATTTGTTGCTATTTAGCAATTTATGGTATAATTTCATTAGAAGCGTTTCTAATTCGACAATCTCTTCGTAAACAATTTTTAAATACAGGCCTTTTACAAAAACCTACCCAGTTAACCAGCTATCGCGCTAACGTGAAAAACAAAATTGACTCATAAACTGTTTCTTGATTTCAAAAAAATAAAAATATACGAAAGAAATATTTTTAAAGGCTACCTACAGGTGGAATGCACGCAGAATCTGCATAAAATTGTGTGCCTTAAGGGAGCAAGTTTGCGCGAAACAGAAAACAAACAAAAAAAAACACAGGAGGGGAGGACTCGACGACACACTCAAAAAAAGGCCCACAGCATGCGAAAGGTGTACTGAAGTAAACCTTGTTACTGAGCTAAGTGTTGCATAGTATTACGGGAGCGCTTTCTCCTGCCTGCCTCTCCTCCCTTTAGAGGTTTTTCACTAACTTGTTCCCATAAGGCTATGAAACAACTAGCCCAGCAACAAGTTTTACTACAGAAATATGTCCACTGTTCGATTTGATAATACATTTTGATTGTCTTTTTTCTGGTAAAATTTCATCACAAGAATGTTTTCTCTAATAAACAAAGCAGTTTTCGTAGGAGAGCAGTCGCTGAGCTGCAGACGACCCAGCATATGCTCTTTAGCATATAGCGAGATAGGGTGATGAATGCAGAGTTTGGATTAGCGTTATGTATTCCACCAGATATCACCTAGCCTGACATGTTCTGAGGGTATGACGCGGTGGTGTAGCGCCTTATTCACAAACGCGAAGCATAAATATCGTGAAAGTATGGTTTCAGCTGTTGCTCCATTAAATGTATACGAAAAAGCAATGAACAAGGGCTGGTGGGGAGCAGCGTTTCGTAAGCTGAGCCACCTTTGTCGAGAAGAGTACTTTGTCTGAGCCAACAAGTAAGCTTGTCAAAACGTTGGCTGGACTTGCGAACTGACCCAGGTAGCACAGAATGTGGGGCCCCAGTAGCTCCGATGTAGGCAAGTGGGGCTGGGGCAACCATCATAAAACCTGCGTCGGTCCCCGATGGGGCAAAAGTGGGCAAGCCCCATTTGGGCTTGCCCCTGCTCTTCCTGCATGGGTCCCATAGCAGCGTTTCTTAGGCTAATGCAGAGCACATTCCTGCATCCGGACCACAAGGGTCCCTTGCCGGATATTTGAGGGCAATCCAACCTAAATGTGGGCTTTTTATGGCAAAGCCCTCATAGATCTGAAATGAGGCCGCCCCCATTTTATCTTTGTGGGACCAACATCAGCCGTAGAGGGGCAAGAAAACGGACATACCCACATGCTGCCCCAATAGGTCCCATGTAGGTTACTTGAGGGCAGGTGAAATATGAATAAGGGCTCAATTTGGGCAAGCCTTCGTGAAGCCCAAATGAGGCCGCCTTAGCTAGACCGCTTTAGGTCCCACATAGGCTGTAATGGGGCTGGAAGGCGGGCGTGCCCGCATGGTACCAAAGTCGGTCCTTTGTAGGGACTTTGAAGGCCCGTGCAAAAGCAGGTGGGCTCTAGGTTCAAAAACAACTTCCAGCCCAATTGGGGCTGCCCACATAAAACTGCTTTATATCCCACATGGGCCGTAATGGGGCTGGAAGGCGGGAGGGCCCGCATGATACCAAAATTGGTCCCTTGTGGGGAAGTTGAAGGCACGTGCAACAGCAAGTGGGCTTTAGGTTCAAAACCAACACCCAGCCCGATTGGGGCTGCCCACACAAAACCGCTGTAGGTCCCACATCGGCCGTAATGGGGCTAGAAGGCGTGCGGGCAATTGCGTAATCATTGTTGCCCGCATGCCAGATGCTGCCCTACATTACTATTATAGATGATTTGTATAACAGTTGTTGCCATGTTTTGTCGATTAGAAATTTACATGGCTTTAGTTCTCGCGCTCATGCAAATTACGCTACTAAAACAAACTGACTGCTAACCGTTGCCTTTTATGTGGTTGCTTTGGACAGCTTGCAACTCCCAGCACAATATTACTGTTCAGAACACACATCTCCATAGCCTGAACAAGATGTACATGAAGTCATTTCGGCTAGATGAATGTTATGAATTATTGTAAAATTTAATATTGTGGCTGTTTAGAAAGTGCAGACATATATAAAATAATTACTTAATTATGTGCATAAATATTGCTTGCCCTATTGCAAAAACCAGTGCCACTGGGCCCAGCGCGCCAGCGCCATACCTGATTATGGTCCCAGTATGACACTGGAAACTGGGCGCACTGGGACGCGGCATACTGGGCCGCTTCGCACTGGCGGCACTGTTCGCCCGGAGAAAAAAAAAGGCGTGGAATAAAAATTAAAAAGTAAAAAGTAACAAAACAAGTTAAGTACATAAAAAAAACCTAAAAAAGCAAAAAAGAAAAGGAAAAAAAAAATGAGTGCACCAAGCGCGCTTCGAACTCAGTGCCTAGGTACATTTCAATCACTAGCTCAGCACGCTAACCACTCGGCCACGCCGAGAACTGGGTTCTTTTTTAAATATTGTTGTATTTTATGTCATGACCCGTATTTATAAGGTTGGGACTTCATGTTTCGCAGTCTACAGGCCATTGCTACCGCTGCAACATTTACAACTTCTTGATCATTGGAGCTTGCTGTCTGCTCTCACGACTTGCAACTAATGTTCTGGGAGCCTATGCGCGCTATTTTGTGCACTAGAATCATTTTCCCATGTGGAGTTTGACATCGCTGGCAAATTTACCAACGCCGGCTCTTCGGTGGTGCTCTGCTACCGTGGGCGTAATTTTGCGCTGAACACGGAGCTTTAGTACGAACCTTCAAGGAAAAAAGTGTTACCAAGCTTGAATACCGGCAAGCGCCGCAGCGATGACCCTAATTGCGTGTAACTGAACATTATTTGTATGTAAACATTTCGTGAAGCGTTGCGATGACCGAGGGCTCGGCTGCTTCATACGCAGAGTACGTCGGAGCGCAAAAGCTTGAGAAACACGCCAAATATTATGCATTACAAGCGTTGTATGTTGTTGTTTTTTCTCTCATGGGCCCATCGCTCGGTAAACTACTCTCTTCCTCGTTTAATTTTTCTTTCTGCTGTTTATACTGGGCCGTGGTGCAGGCTACGCTCGCCTGCGATTGAACCCGCATTGAACATTTTGGCAGTAATAACTGTGTTTGAGTGCCCTTAAGATCAGCTGTGAAGTTGGTTATGCATGGTAGCCCACATTATTCAATTCCAGCTTTAGTTGTGCGTTAATCGTCAGTGTGTCATGAGATAGAGGCACGGCGGTCGTGGTCTCTCTCGAAACGCTCGAAATGACCTATCGAAACATGGAAACCCTAGAAAAAAAGATACTGCCTTTGTTTTCTTACAAATGCGCATCACTTCGCAGCAAAAAGCGCTTGCTTGAACCATATTTTTCATATGCGCCCCGATGGTCGATTGCGAGTACGCTGTTGCCCTGTATGCCCCTGAGGGATGCTACTCCGGCTGACGCCGCAGGCCACACCGGCTATACTGGGGCACTGGGACCAGTGCGGCCCCAGCGCACATACAGCGCTTCTCCCAGTGCATCGCGGATGCCAGCGACACACCCAGCGTCAAAAGGCTAATCCCAGCGTTTTTCTCCCATCGCACCAGTGCAGCCAGTGTCTTCCCGTTACTGTTCCAGTGAATATCGCAGACCTCCAGCGTGCCCAGCAGATCCAGTGCAAAACCAGCGCGAAAATCTTACTGGTTTCGCACTGGAGACGCTGGTTTTTGCAATAGGGTGGTAAAACTTGGACTAGGGGTTTTCATCAATTTCCTGCGTCGGACCCCTATGAGAATAATGTGAGCAAGCCCAAGTGCGGCTAGTGCTATAGAACCCGCATTGGTCCTATGTCATTATCTGGGGGGCTAACTGAAATTTAAAAAAAATGTTCCTCCAATGCGGCTGCCCAAATCGGTCCAAAGTAGGACCATCGGGGGGAGTTGGCGGGATGTGCCCTTTTAACAATGCCGGAAAAATGTGGGCAGCCCCGCAGGGCTGCCTGCATCGGCCCCTAGTGGGGCCCATTGGGGCTTTCTCGACAGCCCCCTTCGGGCCTACGTCGGCCCCCCTTGAAGCACCCACATTGAGGCCACCGGGGCTGTCCTGCATTGCCTACATCGGACCCACAAGGGGCCCCCTTCATAGCCCACTTTGTGCTACCTGGGGAGGCTCCATCTCAAGCCTTGTTCTGATACTTTATACTATGTAGCCATCGGTTTCTCGTTCTACCTTAAATCCATTAAAAGTGTCGGCCAAACGTTTTGTAACGAGAGCAACATTGGCCGCAAAGTTTCATTTTGGCTGTGGCGGTGGCCGCACCGTGGCGGTGGCCGAGCCGTGGCCGCACCGCTCCGACATCACATTTGTGGCGTACATCAATGGTGTAGTTCTAATAACTAATAGCTAAATATTCACTAGCCAGTGCTAATTATTGGCTAAATAGGCAACTAGTACTAACAAATGACTAACTAGTCACTAACTAGTACTTGTTAGGCATTAGCAAAAACTAAATAGTCATGAGTAATACCAATGACTGGCTATGACATCATCACATGGTGACGTCATCGGCAGTAATGTCATCAAGATGTCACATCCGCCGGGGTGGCGCAGTGGTTACGGGGCACGGCTGCTGTTTCCAAAGATGCGGGATCACATCCCAGCCTCGGCGGCCGCTTTTCGATGGCGGCGAAAAGCAAGGCGCCCGTGTGCTGTGCGATGTCAGTGCACGTTAAAGAGCCCCAGGTGGTCGAAATTTCCAGAGTCCTCCACTACGGCGTCTCTCATAGCCTGAGTTGCTTTGGGAGGTTAAACCCCACAAACCAAACCAAACCAAACTGATCATGTCAGTGGCGGCTTGTACGTCTTGAAATAGCTCAAAGGTCCAGACACCAATATCGTCAATCTTCTCGGGCGCAGAGCGGCCCCCTCGGAAGCGATGACAGTTAGTAAAGAGTTGAAGGTGAGCGGGGCGACCTGCCGGGCCACGTACGAGTACGAGCTCTAGTATATCGTGGTCACTGCCCAGATTTACATACGTGTTTGTCCAGTGAGGCCTTCGCTGATGTTGGAAAGATCTGGAGTAGTGTCGCGCTGAACGCTGTTGCCGTGACGAGTAAGATAGACCGTTAAGAATGATGAGACGGTGATCATGGAGAGCTTGCCACAGCGTCTTGCTCTTAAGCGTATCCGTCTGCTAACCCCAGCCCGTGTTGTAGGCATAAAGTCCCCGACGATGGGAATAGGATTAGGAGCGGCCAAACGTGAGACTTCCGCAATGAGTGAATGAAAAGCAGAACATCTTGCCCGGGGGGAGCTGTACACGTTCAAAAAGAAGAGTCCTGTGGCCTCGTTTGCGATGGGGTAGACTTTCCAATAGAAGATAACCGATAGCGGAGATATTAGTGTCGTGAATGAGAGCGGTAACATTCCTTTGACAAAGGTGACCCCGTTAGATGAAGAGAGAGAGAGAGCTGTGAAACATACGATAGCCCGCTAGCTTGGAGTTGGACCCCGCCTCTTGGATGGCAATTATTTGAAGGCGATCTCGGTGGTTTAGAAGCTGGTGCAGAAGACCTGGTTTACGGGTCAACTCCCGACAGTTTCACTGTCAGAGGGTGAGACGGGTGTCAGTGTTATAGTGAGCCATGTGGGTTGAAGCGTTGCTTTAAGAGTTATATTAGCTTTTTGAGCTGCATGAAGCGGGCATCATGAGCTTCTTGTGTACGTGTCAACCTATCAATGGCCTCTATGACACCCTAAAGCTGTGTGAGGACTTGGGTAGAGAACTGTTGAAAAGTGTTATTGATAGGGTCTTCAATGTAAGCCATGCTTCTGCCGAGGCGCCTGTGCAATGGAGGCGAGAATGTGCAAGTTTTGCGTTCGGGTGGAGGAGGCTCTTGCATTGAGTCATCTTCCTCTTCCTCGCGAGCAAAGGAAGGAAGTAGTGGAGTGTGTTGGGGTAGCTGGTGCGTTGGTAGTTGACTGTGCGGCCTCTAATCCCAATTTAAGATTTGATATGTCTAGTGCTTTCTGTTTTATGAGAGCTTTAAGTTCAGCTATCTCACATAAGCAAGGTAGTAGTTGTGATGGTGGTTGAGAGGCTCGATCTACTCAGCCTGCATTGCTCGCCGTCGTTTTGTTCAGGGTGTCTCTGTCGGGAGCCCTGGAGTGGTATGCTCGGAATCGCGACATGGAAGGTGACTCCTCGCGCAGAGTCCGGCTCCTGGCGTTTCCTCAACCTTGCAGGAATGACGGGAGGGCAGCCGAAGGAAGGAGGGGGAAAGAGCGGGATATGCTCTTGGAGCTGCCCCGGGACTGTTTCTGCTCCTGGTGCAGGTCGAAGGAGCTCTTGCGTTGCGTATTTGTCTCAGCTTCCTCCTCAGACTAGCGAATAACCTCCCAGCGGCGGTTGTTCACAACGTGTCATGTACGGTAACTTTCTTTGCGATTCTTGTCTCCCGTGAGTTGTGCGTCCCCGCAGAGGCGGCACCGAGGTTCACAGGCGTGGCTTGCAGCGGGTTTTAGCGTCCCACACGTTCTATACAGCATTGATTTGGTGAGTTGGCGCACACGTCGGCCCGATATCTGAGCTTACCGCATGCTTGGCAAACTTCGTAACGTTTCATGTAAAGACGGCATCAAAAGGGTACGCTATAGTAGTAGGTATACCTTGGAACGCATTCGTCTTGGAAAGTGAGTAGAATAGACGCTGTCTTGCCTGTTCTGCGAAGTTGGAATATTAGAGGGTTGCGTGGGTCGTCAAAGTTTGCGTGGAGGTCCGCTATTGTATAATCGAGGTCGATACCGCACACCACTCCTCTCCCGCATGTTTCCGGAGCCGCCGCGTGCACAGAGACTTGGTACATTTTGTTGTTAATGTGGAGAATCTTCATATTCAGGAAGTGATGAGCACGTTCCTTACTTCCTTTGCTGACGATGATCCTGTTCTGTTTGTCGTTAACAAGGAGTCAGTCGAGGCCTTTCCGTCGGTATCGCGAAGTTCGGCTGCTGCCTTTACCGCGACAAAAAGCCGGAGAGCTCAGAAATTACCCGCAGCTAGACCGTCACGGGGCCGACTAATGATCTTGAAATCGTCGCGCGGTAGCCGTGGTGGATAAGAGCCGACAGACTGCCTTTCTAGGCTTCTGCCATTGTGGAGACAGCTGTTGCGTTGTGGTGAGTCATCGCCGCCAACAGCGTTCCTGTTCACGCCGGCAGCTGTACAGCCGCCATCTGCATTCTTGCTGGAAGTACTGGCAAGATCTTGCTTGCACTTCTTCTCGATCTTGTCTATCCAGTAGGTTTGGCTTTGAAATTCTTCTGATGTGATATCTGTACCTTCTACCATATCCATGGCATGACCGAAGATCAGGCCCTGTGCCATCATAAACCGGCCGTGCCGGCCGCGGCAGCGGCCGCCTCGGCTGAGCTTGGGCTTAGCGAGAAGGGCGGGCGAGACTATATCAAAAATGCCGAGAAAGCAGAGAATCCTCCAGTTCTTGACTTGAAAGTGGTATCGATCTATGTTGGAGCACTTTCGATGTTAGCCGTGATGAGTGAAACGTTGATCCAAGAGCAATTTTCGGTCAGCCAACAGGAGCCCATGTGAGCCACGTCTTACTCCTTGACTGCACGCTCTTCTGTCCATCTTGATCGCACATGCTTGGGCACAGTAGTCGAACCCACAAACCACTGCACTGCACCGGTGGGTCTATGTATATAGTGTATAGGAAATATTTATATAGTACACAAACTTTAAAAATAAACGTATTTTGAAACGCATTGAGCCATGGAAAGAAAGGCTATGAGTTACATATTTAACATAGACGATTCGAGAAAAAAAAATATTTTGTGTGTGTACGATGCGAAAATAGACAGGTCAGCACATCCCTCCCGCAACCGAAAGACCAAAACCTTCAAGGGAAAGGCACTTTGTTCTTTCAGTTCCACTGTGAGCACCGTTCGTCCCTTCCTATTTCCTTTCTCCACCTACTAGCCTCGTAAAAGGCAGGCAACTTTGGATAGTGCTGGGAAGCACTGGCAAATATAGGAGAGCGTGAATATATATCTTACTTCTGTCCGCAAATGCCTTGTTTCAAGCTGAAATTGTGTATGAAAATATTCTATGGGGTGTAGCACGAGTAGATAGAGACCTTATGGCTCTTCAACGTGTGATATTTCAAAAATTAGAAGAAAAAAAACGATTCAAACCTAAATCAGTAATAAGCACTCATATTCAGACAAGGAAGAAGAATTGAGCCCTTCTGAATTTTCGTTTCTGTGGAATTTGATAAATGACCCAGGATTCGTGTGTTGCACTTGGTGTAGTTCTTGTTTCTCTAATTGGTTTTGGTTTGGTTTATTAGATTTAACGTCCCAAAGCGACAGAGGTAATGAGAGACGCCATAGTGGAAGGGTCCGAAAAGTTTGACACCTTGGATTCTTTAACGTGCATTGACAACAAAAAGCACACGGAGGCCTTGTTTTTCGCCTCGATCTAAAAGCTGCCGCTGCGGCTGGGATTCGATACCGCACCTTTGAGCATAGCGCTCGAGAGCCATAACCACTGCAGCGCCACGGCGGCTTTTTCTCCAACTGAAATCAATTGATTTCAATTAGTTTCTTCAATAGAAATCAGTTATTTTGAAATCGAAAATCCCAGTTTCTACTGATAAAGAAAATATCTCTAAAAATAGGGAAGGTTTTTCTGTTAATACCAGACAAAATCTGGAGCTGAAATTGTTATTTCTGTGCGTGAAAAAGTGGGACTGCAGACAATATTTTGATCAGACATGCAGATGTCCTGCACAAACATAGATTGATTAAATCGACAGAAAAATGAACTGCACCCTATGGGCTGAAATTAGTGCAGAAGCGTACTATACGCAACATTAGTTTTATTATACTCTAGAGTGATCCTGAACACCAATATTTCTGGCACTTTAGTACAATTCAGCACAGATAACAATTTTCTCTTGTTTTTCGTTTCATTACCAGTTTCTAGCGGTTGATGGTTGTACAAATAAGAATAAAATGGATTTTGTGGGCCCTGCTCATCAAGCCATTATGCAAAGTACATTAAAATAGATCAAAGTAAAAGCACTTCTACATCACGCAGTTATTCTTTTATAACAAAAGGGTTATTATAAGCCTTCAGCATATTCAATTGAATATTTATTTTTCTAAACCAGGAACGCAGGAGTAATATATTGATGACAAAATTTGTATGTGATGCTCGGGTATCTTCGAGGTCTCACTCACTGATGAGCATTGATTCAGGCATGGCTCACAATCACCAACCCGTTTCAGAAAAATACATATGTAGGTATATTGTGCGCTCTTAGGTTTGTTCAACTTGTGTAGGCAGGCTCTAATTATGATGTAGGCTGATAGGATGGCACCATGCAACATTACAAGTACACACGACTCTCACAGCAGCAGCATTAATGTGAAATTTGCTCCCATAATGTTTAGGCATTATCAGTACTCGATCCGAATCAATCTTAAAGCAGAAAAAAAAAACGAAAAGAGAGTTCACCATCGAAACTTACCGCCTTAGATTTGTCGCTTCTATTGTGAAGCGAGAAACATGACATGAAGTGTTTGAGAAAACGCTTATGGCATTGCAAGTCTTCGAAAATTATTTTTATAACCTGCCGTTTCTGATCACTTCTTCAGGATGCGAAAACATCAGATACTGCCTCAGCTTTCTTGTCCCGAAATTATAGGCAGATTCCTGTGCATGTGGGCTACAATAAACTCAATTTGAGGCAGCGTATCTTAACAATTGTAGTAACGCCAACTAATTCAGATGGTAGAGTTCTAGATTATGTGAAGGAAACATTTTCTATTGATGTTTACGTGAACTACTCTTCTATTCTGTCCTTATATCCAACTGTCTGGTGTTCACGTCAGTTTTGTTATAAGCTATCCACTCGCTATGCACTGTACATGAAGTGTCTAATCATAAAATCACTCTGCTTCAATAAATGTATTGTCACCCCCTTCATACGGCAGTTAGGCTGGATCGTGCCCTTGACTCAGCACCAGTTTGAACTTGCTGCAGTTGCTATACGATTGTTGAGCGTCTGAAGAGAAGTTGCTTCTGACATGTGCGCTATGATGTGGACCGGCAAAAGTATGAGCACCGCTGCGCCATTATATTTTGTGTGAAACTTGGCGGAACCGCTAGTATGACCTATAAAAATTTGAAAAAGGCTTATGGAGAACATTCACTATCCAGGGCACAAGTGCTTTTTAGCAGGCCGAGAAGAAGTGGATCATGAAGCTCGTGCGGGACGAACATCAACCGCAAGAACGGGTGACAATGTGAAAAGAATGAAGTCTCTTGTAAAGACAGATTGTCGACTCATGGTGAGAATGATTAGTCAGGAGTTGAAATTGAACGTTTTTACCGTCTATCAAATCTTAACACAGGATTTGGGTATGCGGAAAGTAAGTGCGAAGATGGTTCCAAAGAACCTCACCACTAAGCAGAAGAACAACAGAAAAAATTGTCTCTTGATCTTCTGGACTACCTAGAAAGGGAGCCAGAATTCTTCAATCGCGTTATAACAGGTGACGAATTGTGGATTTTTGAATATGACCCCGAGGCAAAACGTCAAAGTCAGGAGGGGCACACCACAGACTCTCCCCGTCCAAGGAAAGCGAGAATGAGCAAATCGAAATTAAATCTATGCTCATTTGTTTTGTGTTTTTTGGACACTGGTGGATCATCCAAAAAGAATTCCTGCCTCCAGGACAAACTCTCAATCCAACATTTTATCGTGAAGTTCCTGTAAGACTCAAGAAACGGGTTGCACGTGTGCGACCAGGCGTTGCATGGACATGGATGCTTCACCAATGAAGCCTTTCAGACGGCAATGTTCATTTGTGACGTTCTGGTAAAAAAAAATTATCCCTGTGGTTCCTAAGTCCCCCTATTCACCGGTACTCAGCCCTTGTGACTTTTTTGTATTTCCACAGCTCAAACCCCACTTGAAAGGGCGTCATTTTGGTACTCTGGATAATATCCAGAAGAGTGTAACAGACGAGCTGAAGCGTATTCCAGCAGAAGTCTTTCAGAACTGCTGCGAAGATAGAAAACAACGTCTCCGTCACTATGCAAATGCAAAAGGGTGGTATTTTAAAGCAGATAACCTTGATGTGTAAAAAGAATAAAATTCATGGTTACAAAAAATTATTCTAAATACTTTTCTAACAGATCTCGTATGCAGTGCTCGCATTGGTAAATGCACTGATTCAGATATATATAAACGGGATGTCACACAGCTTTCCCGAGTGTCTATTGTATTATAACAACAGTTTCGGACGGTGCACCGTGCTTTTTCAGAGTAGAATTGAGAATGAAGAATAAGTCCGCACATTACGCCACTGTTAAGAGAGGGACAAGGAATTCTCGCTCTCTGTCTATGGAGAAGCACACATACCTGAATAGATAGAAAGGGCGAAAATTTCCTGTTGATAAATGGCTGGTAATGCAACCAACCAGTTGCATTAATAGCCAGCAAGTAAGAGCAGCGCCAAGGTGATCAGTGCTGAGGCGGTTGATAATGCTGCAAAGCTTGGAATCTAAGCGCTACTCATGACGAATGATTAAAAGGTCAGAGATGGACAGCACACAGGTGTCATCGTCACACACGCTTTTAGGCGGTGTATCTACCGGGTTGCGGGACACACATTCGGCATCAGTGTGTAGCAGGCCGGGCTTGTGAACGACAAAAAAAGTGTGTTCCTGAAGACGCAGCGCCCAACGCCCGAGACGACCAGTCGGGTCCTTCAGCGTAGAAAGCCACATAAGGCGTACTGGTCGGTGATGACGGAGAACGGGCAGCCAAACAACTAAGGGCGAAACTTTGTAATGGCCTACACGAGGGCTAAACACTCACGTTCGTTGATCGAATAATTCCGCTCTGCCTCTGAAAGGAGGCGACAGGCATAAGCAATGACGCGTGTGCGGCCCGTCTGCTGTTGGGCGAGAATGGTACCAATACCGTGACCACTGGCGTCGGTGCATACCACTGTTCGTGCTGAGGGGTTGAAGTGTGCCAGGACGGGCAGGTTGGTGAGGGCTGCGATGAGCGTAGAAAAGGCTTGAGATTGTTCTTGACCCCAGCAGAATGGAACGTCGTTCTTCAGAAGAAGTGTGAGTGGACGAGCCGTGTGCGCAAAGTTGGGGACAAACCGCCGAAAATACGAGCAAAGGCCCAAAAAAAGCTAAGAACGTCACTGGTACAGCGATGTGTAGGAAACGCACTTAGAGCGCCAATTTTGTCGGGGTCAGGTTGAACGCCGTGGGCGTCGATCAGGTGTCCGAGCAGTTTGAGTTCACGTCCGCCGAAGCTACGCTTCTTTGAATTCAGCTGAAGGCCAGCTCTTCGGAAGGCTCATAGAATGACATCAAGGTGGTTAAGATGGCTCTCGAATGTCGAAGAAATGACAATGACGTCATTGAGATAACATAAACACGTCGTCCATTTGAAACAACGTAAAAGAGAGTCCGTCATACGCTCGAATGTTGCGGGCGCATTACACAAGCCAAAAGGTATCACCTTGAATTGGTACAGGCCATCGGGAGTGACGAAGGTGGTCATCTCTCGGTCCCGTTCGTCGACCACGATCTGCCAGTAACCGGAACGAAGATCAATCGAAGAGAAATAACTGGCCGCGTGCAAGCAGTCGAGGGCATCATCTATCCTATGAAGTGGGTAAACGTCCTTCTTTGCATACTTGTTGAGGTGTCAATAATCATTGCAGAATTTCTAGGTATTGTCCTTCTTTTTAACAAGCCCGACAGGTGACGCCCGGGGGCTGCTCGAAGGGTCTATTATGTTTCTTGCCAACATCTTGTCCACTTCATCTTGCATGATGCGACGTTCAGAAATGGCGACTCGGTAAGATCTTCTGTGAATTCGGCTGGCGTCTCCAATATCGATACGATGAGTAACGAGGGACGTTTGTCCTATGGGTCAGTTACCAAAATCAAAAATGTCATTGTACAAAGTCAAAAGGCGCGTAGGGGCTTGAGAACGATCAGTATACAAGTCAGGAGCTACCATTCCTGATATGCGGCCTCCATTGGCGGGGACGGTGCAGGTCGTGTCGGTAGCTCCAGCAGTAGTGTCAACATTTTGCCGTGGCATTTCAAACGTTTCATCTTTCCCTGAAAGCAGTATTGATAAATATTTCGGTTTTGTAATTTATTAAAGCTTTCTTTTATTTTCATCATGACTTCGTTTCCTGAAGAGGGTGAACCTGTAGTTGCCGGCACCGTACTCTGGCAAACACATTTAAAAAGGGCAAGAGATCCTGATACTCTCCCCTTTGGAAATAGTTCTTAAAGAAATTTAAATATTGGAAGCAAGCGTTCGTCGAAGTTTAGAAACAGTGTGGTGTAAAAACACTTCTCTTAAATTTCATTTTTATGGGCGCTTCAATCGCATGAAATTTTCATCGACCGAGTTCGTACTAGTTATTCGTTTACACAAGTTGCTATATATTATTTGGAATCTACCGTTGGTAGCGAGGATTTTGCCACAAATTTTTCCCTGCAACTGTGTTTGTTCTATACTCTCTAAAAGCAAAACTTTTGTATTTTTGCTGGATCACCTTTTCTGCATCGTGTCATCTTTTCTTCCAGAGGTGAGCTCCTGTAGTCGTTTGGTCGATGCTTCCCTTAACTCCTTCTGCCATTACGTCTAGCCGACTTCTTCCCTAAGCGTAAGCACCTAGAACATAATCAGTGCCTGTCTTTTTTTTTTAATGTTTACTGCGAATAAGGCAATGCTACAGCAAGTATTTAGATTTTCCTCAATACAAATTACTGCCCTTTCAAAAATTCCTTCTTTTTGTAATATCTAGTTTTTTGCGAAATGCAAACATTTTTGCTGCTGTGGTTCGGCTTGCACGGATGTTTGCATTTGTGCTCATTGATGTGCGATAATCGCATTTTAATACCAGCATACAATCCATCTCGAATAAACTTTGGATTCACGCTGATGGTCTGCATCGACGAATTTGATAAGTATCGGTGTTGACACTGAGGCTAAACGATTCAATTTTAATTCCTTAAAAAGGCTTCATTTATGCTGTGTTGGTGGTGATCTCGAAACACGGACTGCCGCATGTGGCTCAAAAATGTTCAAGAATCATTGGCAATCATAACGCAACATTCATTTCATTTCATTTTATTTCCTGAAGGATCTCTACTAGTTGCGTTACATGAGGGGCGTAATCAACCAAAAAATTATACGTGAAAAAATACATCTACACAATTTCAGCTCTATGAATGTTTTAAGCATTTCATCGGCAGGTGATGTCGTTTGCTGTGGAAGACCATCCCAATATTTAGCGGCGCGAAGAAGCGACAGCCCCTTCTCTTGAGTTTTCTTTTTTTACTGGACGCAACTGCTGTAATCATACATGCTACAGCGTCACATACATCACAATGCGCTTTGCAGACCCTCTCTTTCATCCCTCCCCCCCCCCCCTTACACGCGCCTAATTTTTTTTGGTCACCTGCAACGTGATCGTTCTGCACGCCACTGGCAGCCCCTAAAATTGCCCTAGGTAATTACATGACACCATAATTAGAACCCCCCGTGTCGCATAAAAGCCATTGTCGATGTTGTTTCTGTAACGCGAAAATAACCTCAAGTAACGCACTTGATGTCGCGCCAAAACTGTGATGGAACAGCCTTATTACATGTTCAGGCTTGTGTCATATGCCATATTTCTTTCCATTTAGCATCCATGTGTTACTCAAGTAAGCGGCTGCTTTATGAAAGGAACTGAAACCGACGACACTGTATGCTGTTCACTGTAAGAACGGACGTGCATAGAGAAGTGTGACAGATACAGCGCCTTCTTTACCACACAAAAAAAACTTGAAATAATTTAACAAAATTTAGGCAGTGAAAAGGGGCTATCACGTCCACATTTAAAGCGAGGTTTGATGAGGAGGAGGAAATATTTATTTACACTCAAAATTATTTGGGAACGGGAGGTGCGTATGGTCGCGGCGCTGGGTGGGAGACCTTTTCCGGGACGCCATTGGCCGCCGCCGCTGCCCGAGCTCTCTGGATCAGGGCACGCTTGGCTTCCAGGTCCGAGCTGGACAGGGGCGCCTCCCAGACCAAACCTAGTTGGCTGTTTTATAACGTTTATATTTGTATTTTGCTGACAGGCCCACAGCATGTGGTAGCTGTCAGCATAATGCCCGGGAGCCCCGTCACCAAATTTGACCTAATTTGGACCCTCAGTTGAATTTTTCGCTTCAATTCTAGAAGCACACATTATCTCCTAGATGCAGCAGATGCGGCATGATTTTTGCCATGAACACCTTAGCACTGCCATGGTAAAGGCATCAGATGTTAAGTTCGAGAACGTGGAAGAAAACCTTCGAGCGAGTGGCGGGTATCGTCAGAAAGCTGTTCTTCTTAAACGGATTTAAAACGGTTTGAAAAGATGAACTAGAACGCAATTTGTGGCCCCTACAATTTCTCGCCTTGTGCAATTGTTCTCCTAAATAGAGAGCTAAGCACTATAAATGGCATTCCTAATGGAAACCATTGCGTAAAGAGGTGTTCACGAAAATTTCAACTGACAAAAGGGGGGCGATCACTAACACCTGGTTATGACATAAAAAGTGCACATTCAAAAACAATCCTGAAACCTTTGCTTTAACATTTAATCGGCTGAATGCTGCCTGTAAAACTGGCGGCGATGAGCAATGCCCTGAAATCTTTCAGTTTGGGTGAAACGAACGCTGAATCTGTGACATTCGAGCGCTTCAAACAACGATGCGCTAACAGCAACGCCTTTCAACCATAAAGTTTTCAGATGCCCTTGTTGGCACTTCACCGAGAAGAAAGCGATTATGAGCGTGAAAGTAATACGGAAACGAATTGCAAGAGCACAAACTTGAACATAAACAAAATATTATTTGTCACCTCCTGGAGCCTATTGCTGCTGGCCCGCTGCAGCAGCGCATGGGCCAACGCCCGTCCTCCACCACTCAGCGCAAGCCTCGTGGCAGAAGTTCCAAAAAGAGCCACACTACTCATTCTTTACGCAGTATAAGAATGTGAAGTGATGGCTCCATCGGCAGCGAAAATTCAGGGAAGCTCTATCAAGGAAAGGAGACAGCCGTAGCATCCTTAAAGCACTGTTGCGCCGAGGAAAAAATCATGCGGAGGCCGCATTGAGATAAGCAAACCATCCAGAATGACTCCTGCGACTCAGTAGCATCTGCTTTCATTTTGCAGTGCAAGAAGCGTGAAGTGAACAAACGCCATGACCTCCTTGTACTGAACAGCACCTCGAACGTGTCAGGAAAAAGCAGAAACGTGCAATAAAGCATCCTGAGAGAGAAAGGGCGAAAGGCGAGTGTTCTGGGGTGTGATGAGGGAAAACGCCCCTGAGCCAAATAGCGTATTAGCAGCGTCTGCTGGGAAGCAAAGCAGCCGTTAATTAGAAGATTAGTCTCCCCCTTCACTGCTTCGCCCAGTCCCCGGGGACTGAAAAGGGCAGGGCTTAACAAGATTAGCGGCGTAGATAAGAACTTCGCAGCCAGAAAAGCTAGTGCTTGCCCCTTGTTGTGCAGGCCAAAGCAAGGCTAAATGGCTTCGACACCCGCTTTCAGCAAAAAGATATAAAAAACAAAAATTTGAAATTATACTAAAAGCGGGCACTTTTCTCGACTATTTAGCTTCTAAACCAGGCTACATCAGTCATTTACAAGAGAGCATCAGCATCAACGTTAGGAAGTGCCAAAGCAGTTTAAAGGAGAGTTGTATTAGCGCATGCACGTATGCCCACACCGATTGCACACACCTGGAGGCGTGCGCACACGCGCGTGCACACGCACCCCCCCCCCCCCCCCCCACACACACACACGCACAATTTGTTACCAGCGATTATACATCAGCAGTGTCCGGTGAATTTATTTCGATTCTTTGTTTTCGCTTCTCACTTACCACCCCGTAGGGGATGCAGTGGCTACGACGCTCGAATGCTGCGCGCAAGGTTGCGGGATCGAAATGGCCGCGGCGGGCGCTTTTCAATGGAGGCAAAAATGAATGCGCACTTGTGCTCTGCAATATCAGTGCACATCAAAGAACTCCAGCTGCTCAAAATTTCTTAAGCCCTGCACTACGGCATCTACGAAAGCCGAAGTTACTTTGGATAGTTGACCCTCATAGGCGAAACCAAACCAAACCAAACAATCTCATACAAGCGAGTTCATCGCGCCTCTTATAAGGAAAGAAAAGCGCCATGCATGATGCATGGCGCCCTTTCTTTCCTTTTTCTCCCTTTGTTCTCCTTCCCACGTGTAGGGTAGCCTACTGGGCGTCGCCTAGTTAACCTTCTTGCCTTTCTATTGTACTTTCGCTCTCTCTCTCACATGATGCATTCCAATTATTCGAGCTGAACTTCCCACTTATGCATACATATTAATTATGAAACCACGGGTTCCATCTACATTATCCATCGACCTAGCATCTTCAAACTATGTTTTGTAAGAACGGCCTAGGGTACTGATGATGTTCCTAATCCCTAACATTCAGAACGCCCACCCAAAGTTTCTTTATTTCATGCAGCAATGTAGATCGCATTATTGCTTTAACAAACTCTTCAAAATTGTCAAGCCGTCTATTGGATTCCATGATAACTTTCTGTCTTTCTTATATCAAGACTCTATACATAATACAGAAAATGCGCACTTGTTTTACTGGTGTTTTTCTCACTCTATATTTTTAATTAAATATGAACAAAAACGTAATTAATCACAGTGCAACTGCCGACCAGAGATAGGGAAGAAAGCTTCCACTAAGCAGAGAGCACCTGCGTTAATTTAGCACTTTGCTTCAGGTGAATTACTTCATTAAGAATACACAAGGTACTGGGATCGAAACCCAGCACCTCCACCAAATTTTATGATGCGGCAAGCCGATGAAGAAATACGACAGAACATGACCGATGGCGGTGGCAGATGACATTTAATGAAATGCTAGCGGGCCTAGCGCGAGCGCTCCTGCCCGCGTCACTGCCCGCTTCTTCCTCCTTGCTGGTCCGTAACAATATAAAACCATGGAAAGACTGTATACAGTTCTCCTTTCCTAATCAGAGGCTTGATAGCGGTAGGACGTTTGTGTGCAAGGCATAAAAGAGGTGCTTTTTAACGCCTCTCATGCTTGTTTTCTTCTACCTTGTTGTCTTTAAATTATATATAGTAGCGGTTTGTCACACATGAAGTAAGCAATACTGTGATAGTAGTGATGATCGACAAGAAGTCAAAAAGTTTTAACACTAACACTGGCACATAGTTCACTTCATGCGACAGCACAAATTGTCTTTTATACGTTCTGGCTTGTGAAAACGAGATGACCAGGCTACATAACTGATTCGCACTAACCCTTAAAAAAACGAACTTTAAAGGTGTGTCCTCGGGCCATATCCTAAAGGGAGAAACAGTTGGCTTTCTTGAGCATGCAATTACTATAAAAATACTTACGCAGTATTTGCACCCGTTTTGAATAAGGCCAGCATTGCGCACATTCTGTATAAAGCAGCTTGTGCACTGAAGATAAATTGCTAAAATTGAAGTCGTTTAGCAAATATCTTAAAATGGTGAAGAAAGCAAGTAGAAAATTGCAAAATATGAGCACTTCTTGCTTCTCACATTGAAAAGAAAGAAAATTCAGCCAAAATACAGAGAAACGCACATTAAGCAAGCTGAGTACCGGTTGGCTGCACAGAGCAGAAGCACGTGCGAGCTGCGTACATTGGCTCCATCATTTCGCGGACGAGTAGCGACGAGCAAAAGTGTATAAAGCGCTTCGGGGTGAATACTGATGAACCTCCATATATGAATGGCCAGGAAGACAGGCCTGTCAACGCCCCCGCGTGCTTCTCGCTTCGTCTTTGTAGATAGTGAACTCGTTTATATTCCCACACCTCGTAGCAAGTGCACACTGGCTTCGCAAGGGTGCGTTGATAGAGCGCAGCTCATTTATAAGTAATGGATTCCCGCGTGTTGAGTAGATCTCAAGTTCGCGACTTCGTTCCTGCTCTGCCTTTTCTTGGCTCCGGCTCCTTTAGCGTTCATCGTTTACCAGAATATGGCCTTTATACTTCCATGGAACCTATTTTTAGTTGTGTTCTCGTAGCTTTTTCTTTAGTATGTGATAGGTGCGCGGTCGTGTACTCAGATGTGAGAATGTATATAACATGTGCCACTGGTGCACCTAAAAACTGTCCACAAAAAGATAATGGAAAACAATCTATGAGGTTGTTTTCGTTCACTGCGGCTCCTGTTATTTTTTTTTTTTTTTTTTTTTTTACAGCGGCAACGAGTAATCACCTAAGTAAGCACTGAAAAAAGTGGCTCCGAGAAGGCGACGTGCCGATAGTCTTCACCGCAACCCAAAAACTGGCCAGCCTATGCAATAAGGTGCAGTAAAGGCACAAAGAAGAATGCAGTATTACGCATGTAAACATATTTGTCCCGTGGAAAAGTGGGATTGTTTACAAAATAGCCCTGTTTTGCAGCAAAACATAATTTAGACAAACTAGACGTTGTATAAACGTTAGACTTCAGGAGCCCCACGCTGGAGTAAGCTCATTGGCGGGGAAAGAGCATGTGACTGAGCACGGTCGTCACTGCCGTAGTTGTATGCCTCGCTTTCTCGAGATGAAAAATCTTCAAAAATTTTGCGTCTAAACTAAGTTGCGAAGTGTACAAGATCTACTGTATTAAAGAGGAATCCGGCTCGTGTGTGAGCTAAACCTTGGTCAACTTGTTTGATAAAGAGTTTGCATATCCATATAGCATGACGTCCCGTACGCGCCTGTGCACCAGTGTTTTCGTGATGATCATTTGTTAGATTATAGTGTGAATGCGATGAATGTATAAAATGTGACGTTCAGTTGTAATAAACTGGCTGAAGTTCCGCTCTTTGTCCTGTTGGTTCCTTCCTTCTCCCTTTTCTTTTTGGTGGTTTCATGATGCGTTATAATACTAGCCACCAACCAGCCCGCTTCTCACTATTAAATTCGTATAATACCTCAGCTGTCAGCAAGTTGCACTTTAAAACACCACGGCAGTATGGTCAATGCTCTCAAGGATTTCTACGAAGTGAACAACTTGCTTTTCGGAACAACCAGTCCGCCAATGTTCAACACGCAGAGCCCAGGCGAGAAAGCAGTAATTAGGTTGAAATTGAAAATGGTATAGTAAAACGCATGTTTTAATTAATCATAGAGCGGTTCGGCGCATAATTTTGTGGGGAATGCGAAGAGATGCAGATACACAAGCGTGTATCATGTTTATTTTAGGCATCCAGCTGAAAAATGCCTCGAAGTGAACACCCGAGAAATTAAATGGGGATACCCGTATATAACAAACTCATGGTTTATTTCTTGGTTTAAAGTTGACTTATTCTTTTTTCAGCAACCTTTAAATATAGCTGATTAACATTGAGCAAAGAAAATAAATAATTCAACGATCTAATAGCCCGACATGATAGATCGCCCAACTAATTGCTCGAAATAAAAACTGTTTTTATCAAAGCAGATAACAATGTCTAGGGTGAGTGGATTAGATTAACCCAGTTTATGGCGCTTAATATTCTTAAGCGACTTAGGATATGAGAGAAGACATAGTAAGGAGCTCGAGAAATTTCGACCTCGAAGGGTACTTTAACCAGCACTGACATCGCACAGCACACGCGAGCTTTACACCTCGATCGAAAAGTGCACACCTTGGCCGTGATCTAAGGGGTGTGGAATATATGAAATGTTATTGTTGCATGTTAAAAAAAAAAGGCAGATACTCTATTATGAAACCCTGTGGAACAAAACACCTTACCTCTTTTAGCTGGGAACGAAAAACATTGAGGCATGTCTAATTTCACTCTTCGGGTAAATAGATACCGACAGACCACAGTATTGTGCCTAGGATTCCATAAAATGTAGTTTGAGAAACAGAGTAAGATGTCTAATTTGGTCTAAGGGTTTCGTAACATCTATAAAAATAAAATAGAAAATAGTTTATTTTTACAGGTATGCAGCAGGTTTTCTTTACCATTCAGCAATGGCATTTCAGTAGATGTTTTCGCACGAAAACCTTGCTGCTTATCAGCGAAGACGTTGCTTCGAATAAACCTAATTCAACTAATTTCCGGAAAATGCTTTAAGCGTTTGAGAATAAATGCAAGCCGGAGATAATTCGGCAGTTGTTCTAGATCATAAAAGCAAGCTGCTTTATTGTAAAAGCAAGTTTGGCGATCATCATGCTATTCAGGGAATGACCGTTATACGCCTCATTACTCAAACCTTGTTATGCTCCAAGTAATATATCAGCGACAGCTATTAGTTGGTCAGATTTAGGGTCGTAATCATCCTCTGCTGTTCTTTCTTTTTTTAAGGACAGATATGGGAAGGAAAAAATTAAGCATGGCTTAGCTCTGCTATGCTTGGATATACGTAGCGAGAAGCAGTGACTACCTCGGTAGCAGAAAAAATTATTTTCTCCAGTCTTCAGTGACCCTTCATCAGCAGCTAAACTCTTCTTGGCTTCTATGTCGAGCTCGTATAAGTTCACCGGCATTCTATAATTCGTTTACAGGAAAGGGAAGGCGCAACGTCTGTCACTCACGGAAGGCAAGTAGCACAGCCCAGCGGCGTTGGAGCGCACTCGTTCCCACTTGGTCCTCATAGCTGACAGCAGATGGGTGACGTCACATACTTGACGTCACCTTAATTGAGTGCCTTAACTATTGTAGTCTCTGGTACTTCCAAAGTGCGCGTCAATGGCAGTATCTGCCACGCGAGGAATCCCGCTATCATCTTCACGGTACGAAAGCGGAATTATGAGAAGCGCTTAACGACCCGCGACGTGGCACAGTGGTAGAGCGCTCGGCTGGGGATCCAAGGAATGGAGGTTCGATTGCCGCATGGTTACAAATATTTTTCTTAATGAGGAGGAGTCGCACACCTCATAAACGTTGCTAAGCAACGTTAAAGAGCTTGGTGAGGGGGCTGCGCATTTGGCCTTGGCTGTGACGTCACAGCATACGGCTTACGCGAAGCTCGGCTCGGACTCTCGCAGTGAAGCCTTTCGCTTCAAACAACTTCGCCTCTCCTAGTGCCATCACTCGGCCAGTTCGTGCATGCGCAGCTGTGGCTAAGAGCGATCACACGCACGCCAGATCCGATGTACACTGGCCTAGTGACGCTTTTCGCTTCGAAAAATTGCCACTTCAGTAAAAGAGGAAAAAAACGAGTTTGGGCTTTCAGCATCTGTGCTAATTTCTCGCTCCTTGTCCGGTGCCCTCAGAATTTGAAGGTGAACCAGCATTAAAAAATGGTCTTTGAACGTTTCTGCTACCGAGGTAATGCAATTCTCAGTTCTAATAAATACTAGCGTGGTAATGTTTGCATTTTGAAGGGTTCACCATAAGGCATCTGATTCTTCCGCGGTACGCACTTGGGCGAGTATGGGGCGCGAACCCACTAACTCGCACCCAATCGTATCCTTACAAGATCAAGTGGATGAGTATGCAAGTGAGCGGAGGAGTGACGGAATGTCATGTGGCCGGGGTATACACAAGGTGTCTCAGAGAAGCCGGCCACTAGTATGAAAAAACAGGCGAGTTTTATGGCACTAAGACGGCTTTTACAGCACCTAAGACCATTAGTGTTTTGCAAGAAATCGCATAGAAGTTGGTAATAGTGGCAATTAGCCAGTGTTCTAAAAGCCACAACTTCAGCGTCGTCAACCAATTGTGGGCAGCAGCAGTAAAAAGCGGCTGCAGCTGCTGCATCGCAGTGCAGGCGGGTCAGAGAAAGTTACTAAACACTGGCGACAAGGATGAACGGCGTTGGGGTCGTTGCTTAGGAAGCTGCTTTTTTTTTTTAAACTAAAAGTCTTTCAGCGCTAGACAAAGAAAACTTGTTGGCCCACACCGTAGATGAAAATCGCATTCTCGAAATTCTAAATTTTGATATGGACGTAGAGAGCAAATAGCCACTTGTACGAAAGAAAACATATATTTTTTGTGTTCATCAGTGCAAGATAATATGTAATCATGGAGACGATTGATGAAAAGATCCGAAAAACTTATGTCGGCAGTGCGTCCAAAACCATGACCTCCAAATCCCACCGGCGAGTGTGAACATTTTGTTCAATAATTCAAACCAATAGTGTTCAACAGTCTTGAAGGGAAGCAGCTTCTATTAGAACCTAAAACATCACAATAAATTGTACATTAATGTTTATTATTCTTGTCGTTTCATCCAGCTATATAAATCTTTTTTTTCAAAGCTACTGAATAGGATTGGAAAACACTGGTAAGAAAATAGACACACATAGGCTGCACACTCATATTAAGGTTTTCATTGAGTAAAAATTAGATATATGACACATTTCTCTTCCCTATGAAACACAATTGCCGCGCACGAATAGTTTTATTCATATAAATACAAATTGTTATTCTGGTTTATTGTAATCCTTTACATCAGTTCAGGCGTTCAGTCGTGTCCGACTCTTCGTGACCCTATGGACCATGTCACGCCACGCTTTCCGGTCTCTCACTATCTTCTTAACATCACATAGCTTCATCTGCAATGCCTCGAGAATGCCATCTAACCATCGCGTTCGCTGCCTACCCCTTCTCCGGCGACCCTCAACCTTTCCCAACATCAAATCTTTCTCCAGCGACTCCTCTCTTCTCATCAGATGACCAAGGTAGCTGAGCTTTAACTTTAGAATTTGACCCTCCAATGAGCAGTCAGGGTTTATGGTCGACAATATCGACTGATTTGATCTTCTGGCAGTCCAAGGAACTCTTAAGAGTCTTCGCCAGCACCACAATTCAAACGCGTCAATTCTTCGGCGGTCAGCCTTTTTCACAGTCCAACTCTCGCATCCATACATCACAACTGGAAAGACCATAGCACGGGTTATACGGATCTTGGTTGGCAGACTAATGTCTCTGCTCTTTACTAGGCGGTCAAGGCTAACCATTGCTCTCTTTCCCAGAAGCAGGCGTCTCCTAATTTCATGGCTGCAATCTCCTTCCGAGGTAATCTTGGCGCCCAAGAACAGAAAATCTGTCACAGCTTCCACTTCTTGTCCATTGATGCTCCAGGACTTGATAGGGCAAGACGCCATGATCTTCGTCTTTTTAATGTTCAGTTTAAGCCCAAACTTCTCACTCTCTTCTTGTACGCGCATCAGAAGTCTCTTGAGTTCCACTTCACTTTCTGCCATTAAAGTGGTATCATCCGCATATCTAAGGTTGTTGATACGTTTTCCAGCAATCTTCACTCCAGCTGAAGACTCGTCCAGACCGGCCTTCCTCATGATGCACTCTGCATATAGGTTAAATAGGCAGGGCGATAGTATGCAGCCTTGCCTCACCCCTTTCTCAATCGGAAACCAATCAGTAAGACCATGCCCAGTTCTGACTGTTGCCTCTTGCCCTTCATACAGGTTCCTGAGGAGACAGATGAGGTGAATTGGAACTCCCATCTCTCGGAGAGCTTGCCACAATCTGCTGTGATCTACGCAGTCAAACGCTTTCGCATAATCAATAAAGCAGAAGTAAATGGGTTTCTGGAACTCTCTTGCTTTTTCCATGATCCAGCGAAGGTTGGCAATTTGGTCTCTAGTTCCTCTGCCCTTGCGAAACCCAGCTTGCACGTCCGGAAGCTCTCGATCCACATACTGCTGCAGCCTACCTTGCAGGATTTTTAACATCACCTTGCTAGCATGCGAAATAAGCGCGATCGTGCGGTAGTTGGAACAATCTTTGGCACTGCCTTTCTTTGGAATGGGGATGTAAACTGACCTCCTCCAATCCTGTGGCCACTGCAGGGTTGTCCAAATCTTTTGACATAATGTATGCAGTGTGTTAACAGCGTCGTGGTTGAGGTTTTGAAGCAACTCAGCTGGAATACCATCAATTCCGCTTGCTTTGTTCTTAGCAAGGCTGGCTAAGGCCCATTCAACTTCACTCTTCAGGATGCCCGGCTCGAGATCAGTAATCACAACCGTCCTATGTTGGGATTGCACATCCGGGTCCTTCTTGTACAGTTCTTCTGTGTATTCCTGCCACCTCTTCTTTATCTCTGAGGCTTCAGTGAGGTCCTTGCCTCGTTTGTCCTTTATCACGCCCAGCTTAGCACAGAAGCTTCCTTTGATATCTTTGATTGTCTTATACAGAGCTCTTGTGTTTCTTAATTGGCTGTTGTCCTCAACTGCTTGACACTGTATGTTCAGGAAGGCATTCTTATCTCTCCTTGCTATTTTCTGAAAATCCGCATTGAGAACCTTGTATCTTTCTCTTTCCCCCATACCTTTTGCCATCCTCCTTTCCTCAGCTATTTGCAAAGCCTCTTCAGATAACCAGTTTGCTTTTTTGCATTTCTTTTGCTTTGGAACTACCTTAGTAGCAACTTCTTGTATTATATCACGAACATCAGTCCACATCTCTTCGGGCTCTTTGTCTTCTAGATCTAATTCTTGAAATCGATTCCTCACTTCCACAGCATATTCTAATGGAATCTGATCCAGATCATACCTGAAAGGCCTTCTAGTTTTCTGCGTTTTCCTCAATCGAAGCTTAATTTTGGCAACAAGAAGCTGATGATCGGTGCCACAATCGGCCCCAGGCCTTGTTTTTACTGCTTGTATAGCGCTTCTCCATCTCTGCCGGCAAATAATATAATCGATCTGATTCCTGTACAGACCGTCCGGTGAAATCCATGTGTACAGGCGCCTCTTGTGCTGTTGAAAATGAGTATTCGCTATGGTCAGGTTGTTTTCTTGACAGAACTCTACTAGCCTCTGCCCAGCTTCATTTGGCTCACCAAGACCGAACTTGCCTGTAATTCCGGATATTTCTTCACTCCCGACCTTAGCATTCCAGTCTCCTATGAGAAAAACGACGTCTGATGATGGGGTGCGGTCTAAAAGGCATTGTAGGTCCGCATAAAATCTCTCAACGTCAGCTTCTTCAGCAGCAGTGGTCGGTGCATAGACTTGGATAACTGTTATGTTGAAAGGGTGACCTTGGATCCGAAGTGAAATCATTCGGTCGTTTTTGGGGTTGTACCCTAGCACTGCTTTGCCCATTCTTCTGTTTACTATGAGAGCGACCCCATTTCTTCTCTTGGATTCGTGCCCACAATAAAAGACATAATGGTCGCCGGAGTTAAATTCTCCCATTCCGGTCCACTTGAGCTCGCTGATACCCAAGATATCAATGTTCAATCACAGGGTTTTCTTGGCAGGAAATACTGGAGTGGGTTGCCATTACCTTCTCCAGTGAATCACATTTTGTCAGAACTCTCTGCCGTGACCTGTCTATCTTGGGTGGCCCTACACAGCAGAGCTCACGACTTCATCGAGTTTCGCAAGCCCCTCCGCCACGACAAGGCAGTGATCCATGAAGGGATCCTTTACATCCTTTACATAGAGAAGTCAATTATTTGTGCCTGTAAAAACTGTTTCACGTGCCTATCAGTATGTGGGTGTATTGAATAAATTTCGAAAATACTGCGGGTTAGACATCATATGCAAATCTTCTGAAAACGATTGCATTTCACTTTTGCACGACGGTGGAGAACGATGGGAAAAGAAATCTTGAAAGACGCAAATGTCGAAGTGGAAGAGATTTTTGAAAACGAAATGAGACGATCAGTCAGAAGGAGCAGGATCACGACCTTCCTCATGTTCAGTTCATAAAATATGGTTATTTTAGCGCAACTGACACGGAAAAAACAAGAGAAACAAAGATGCCGATAACGCTAGACATCAACTGAATTTATTGACAAAAATATTTATCTTTTATAGGCAAACAATAAATGACTAGTAAGCATTTTGGCCTGAATCCTATGCGCAATGGTACCCTAAGCTGCAGGAAGTTTAATTCCTTGATGAAAAGGAACAGCTGTTTCAACAATATCAGGATTAGAACACTTGGCGGGACATTCCAAGCGACGTAAACACAATAACAAAGATTGTGCCGCACTTTAAGAGCAAACATGTGTCATACAAGCAAACGCAGATCAGGAATAACGAGAGATACTGAAAGTTTTTTTGCATGCACCTTGAAAGAAAATCGTGTGTCAGAAAGGCGAATGTAAACATTTTTTAACAAAGAAATAAACTGCTCGAAGCAGAAGGTACCGTTCCGCATGCCATTCTGGTAAAAATTCTTGCGAGTAATGCGTTGTCTGCCTGTAAAAGATAAGTATCTCATGTCAATCAATTCAGTGACGTCTAGCGTTTGTGGTGTATTCTTTCTTGTTCTTCGCTCATGTCCTCCACGCTACAAAAAGCCATGCTTTCTAAATTTAAACACCAACAAACCAAGCTTGCTGCTCTAAATACTCATATTCAACACAGTGCAGCTCGCTTCGGCGGTCAAAATGATAGGTGCAAGATTACGAAATTGAATAGAAGTATAATTTTCATGGTATCGAGATATATCTTAGATACAATAAAGAAATAAGACGCGAGCATAACAACTACGTACATATGACTGGAACGGAAAATTGCAGATGGTTGAATCAGTGACCGCTGACAATTTCAAGCGTCAGCAATATGCACCGCTGCCAAATGGAGACTTTTTTTTTTCTCACTAGTGGCCGTGTGATCTGACAGATGTCATTATGGGTAAAAGCATGAATAAAAATCCTAGGTAAAGCAGAATTCTTTCTTTTAATCTCCTCACGATTCTTTTTCCAGCTTTACCTCCCGAATTCCTCTTCCTACACAGATTAGCACATCAGCGAAATTTAAACGACGGCTAAAATTTCTGTTCTTCATTAAAGGGTATCTCTCTCTCTCTCTTAAATTTATTTTCTTGAGAAAGCAAATACTTCACAGTTCGGTATAACCCACAGGCAGCAATTACGGAATGACAGTGCTGTAATGGTACCGGCACTTAGTTTTTAGATGTCTTAGCAGCAATAAATATGCGCCAGAGAAGCTGCCACACATCCCGATGGTCGTCCTTGTCACATTCGCACCTGATGTCGCAAATTCGATTTTAACGGTTGTTGCAAACCACGTTCAAAGGCAAACGCAAAACGCTGCGACACGCCGCAAAACAAGAGCGTCGGGTTTGTTAACTGACCAGAGCAAATTAGGAAGAGAGATGATTGTAATTTTCTAATAAAATTGGTTGATGAAGTGATTAATGTACTAAGAAGTTTTATTGAAATCAAAAAGAGATACTTCTTAATAGAAAGTTTTATGTCTTCTTTTTCAGCCTATTGTGAATGTGGATCGACTTTCAATGTCCTCTGTGGTACTGATCGGGATTCGCAAACCTCCATTGACTCTATACCCATTCAAGAAAAGACCGACTGAAAACCACCCTGTGGCATAGTACGATCCACATAACTTTCTATGTTGGTCGACTTAGAGGGTATCGGAACGTCCAGTGTGACTGGGGTATAAGAGGGTAGAATCGAAGAGAACAGTAGCATAGCAGATGGCGGCAAAGTAAAACAGACGGAGGAGGCTTTGAAGTTTGATAGCACGGAATGGTAGCAAATGGCCGTGGAGGTGGATATTAGTAATTGAATAGGTTAAGCTTGAGCCCTTCAGTGCGTAAATTTAAGCTTATGGGTGTATTGGTGATAAACGAGAGTGAGAAAAACCCCAGAAAAGGAATGATCTAAGCTCGCCTAACTGTAGCCCGCATTGCATTCCGATTCTGTACATGGGAACCGTCCATACAGTGAAAGAAGTTCTTAGAAATAATGATAAATAAACCAACTTTGACTAATTCTGTCCCCATCGCCTACTTCTCAGCTTTTTCTGGAAGCAGCGATTTGAATTATTCTCATCTTTGCGCCAATTTCTATAGATTTTTTGACAAGCAGGTGACGAGCTTAGTCTCCTCTCAGTGCCACAGAGTCAATAAGATCCTCGAAAGCCCGTCAATTAACATGTCATGGTATCAAAGAGGAGCAACTAACTGCACAGGTGTGTGAGCCACTCCATAGAAAAAAGTCCTTACACATCCACAATGTTTCATTTCCCCTTTCACCCTGACTCTTCCCGCGTAGAAGATATCGTTCAGAGTGACAAATGAGTCCAGGAAGTGCCGCGGCTTCACATGGATGGGAAGCTCCCAAGAACGACGAGAGGATTCACAGCCCTTGTCTGCTTCAAGAATTGTGTGGTGTCAGGAAATAAGTGATCGGCACGTTGATGTGTTTTTCCGAGCGCGATGTATACATGTTTCGGGTCGCTTTGATTACCTTCCCATGACTTGACCCGGTTGTATGAAACTCGTAAACATAACACAGCCATACATTGTTTATTTAATAAAATTTTTAACTTCGACGATCGCGCCTGCATTTAGTGCTTTCTTTCAATTTCGCCGGTTGTGTTTGCTTTCTTCCCGTTTTGGATTTTGTTTGCAAAATAGGCTGCAGCTGCCTTTTCGAAAAAAAAAAAATGGTACAGTGCAAAATATTAACTGAGCCGCCGCAGAGCTGCGAATGAGACACTTATCACAGGATAACAAAAGAGTTGAAAACATGGAAAACTGTTATTTCTGTAGGCTTATAAAGTCTGCTATTCTGAGATAAAATGATGATCATTTTTTAGTTGTATGTCTTTTGTGAGTAGTATGTATCCCATGCTATCGATGCTGAGATGTTAGACGCGTTTCCTCCTTCTGATTTTACATTTGATCATGAATGCTTGACAGTTATTTGAGCATAAATGCTTTCTTCCTTTTATCCAGCTTTTTATCTCCCCTCTTTCTCCTACTATTTGCATGCTGGTAATGGTGTTAGCGCTGAAACAGTTTTTCTATTTCCTTCACTCACAGACTAACACATCGATTTACTACCTCATACTCATTTACGTCAGAAGAAATTGAGTGCGTTATTGATAAGTTGCCATTTTAAAACTTCACTACGTCATGTTTTCTCTCAGCTTTATAATGCCTCTAAATACCTCTTGTGTCCTTTTCTGTTTCAGCTTTTCACAGAGAGCCTTGACATCGTAGTTAAGCCAATGCCAAATGCGTTTAGTAAACGTCACAGGATCGTGCAGATGTACAGGACCGTACAGGCCAACACAAGAAGCTTTCCTTTAATTGTTCCAACACGGTCTAGCCCTAGTTATCCCTACGCGCCAACAGCCGCTTAATTGTCATTGCGGCCTAGCGAAGAGCAGTGGTTCTTTAGGCACACCTAAATTTAACCTAGATGTGTCTCTATGATTGTGGTAAATCTGAGCTAGACTACTGTTCCCATGGACGCGGGATCGAATCCCGGCCTCGGCGGCCGCTTTTCGGTGGAGGCGACAAGCAAGGCGCCCGTGTACTGTGCGATGTCAGTGCACGTTAAAGAACCCCAGGTGGTCGAAATTTCCGGAGTCCTCCGCTACGGCGTCTCTCATAGCCTGAGTTGCTTTGGGACGTTAAACCCCACAAACCAAACCAAACTAAATCTGAGCTCGTTTTTATTTTACCCGCGTACACTTAACAAGCAGGGAAGCTGGCGTTTAGTGCATAAACAATGACTGAATGAAACGCGCTTCCAGGGCACGTGGCGGGAGCCAGCAGCGAAAGTCTCTTTTGCTTACTATAAGAGACCTAGTTCTAACGTAAATGTTTGTTTCTGTTCAAAAACTCTGTCTGTACTTTTTGTTTTGCATAACTTGATGCAATCTGTGAAGTGTATTCCCCCTGACGTAATGTCTTGTTGCTGCAGAGTGCATTGTAAATAAATGAATAAACAATGGCGGAAATATACGCCTAAAATTAAAGTAGAATTGCATTGGAAGCTCTTTTTTTTTTTTTTTTGCTTCAAATATAGTTCACATTCGAACACTGCGCGTTCTTAAGGCAGATTTCGCTTTCTTCTTGTAAATTATTGTCTATCTTATTCGCTGATTATGTAATGCGATATCCGCTACACATCTGGATATATATCTTGTTGGTGTTACGGAACAATGTTCTGAAAACGTCTGAGATGTGGTCTAGCAGAAAAAGGAAAAGACCACATAAGCGTTACGCCTACAGCTGCATTACCATTCGAAAGTAAGATGTAGATTAAACGAAATAAATTTTGCGCCCATGGAACATTTGACGATAAATAATGCTTCTTTTAAAGTAATAGTTGTTTCGTTAGTAAACGAGCCTTCAACTCTCACCTTCCTTCTTCCGGTGCACATTGCGATTGCTCTAGTAGTAAAAAGGGCTTCCGAGGTTACAGTCCTGTATCCGCCACAGCGGAGGAGCGCGGAAAAGTGACAATGTGACATAGAGTGCCTCGGGGCGAAACAGCAAACGCGCCAGGCTCATAGCTTCTCGACACCCAGCCGCCGCGGACAGCATAGCCGCACGAGCGAGCCAAATCCCCAGGGGAATTGTCGGGGAGAGGCCGCGCACCTATTGCTTTTTCTTTTGCCGCCTATGTGGGTTGAGCGCTGGAACCGCCCCGCCGTTCCCCGGTGAAAGAGGGGTCATGATTCCCACCCCGAAGGAGAAAGGCAACGACGCATCATGAAGGGCGGGACCCCGGAATAACATTCTGCCGCACTCTCTTTCCGATCTCCCCGTGAGGCTCACCCTCCCCCTTTTCACTTCCCTACCCGGTGCATCTTCCTTCTCTGTGGGTCTTTCGAAGCATGCGGCCTTTTCGCCAGCCCTGTGGCCTGTTTCAAATAGGCCCTGTGTTTCGCGCCGACGGTCCCCGCTTATCTGGTCGACTAAATCCGTGCATTACTGTTGTAGCCAAAGCTGGCGTCGGTCTGCGACACGGCAAAACTTATCGATAAATATTGCTTTAAATCTGCACGGGAATTTAGTGATGGCAGCACTGTCATGCCAAACCCATGTACCATGTAAAGAAGAAAGTTAACGCGAGACATGGCTATTAACATGGCTCTCTTATTGGCTATGAACAGCGTTAATCTCGCACTGCTGTACAGGGTTAGTCAGCGGATATTAGAAAGTTTTGAAGAGAGCAGAGACCGGGGGTCAGAATGACATTCCAAGTTTAAATGTTCAATCTTGCGTTCTCGGTGCGCGAGCCTAGAGGTCATTATTCCTCACAAACATGCCGGCAGCATTTCAGCGCTTCGTTACGCCCCCCTACTCATCTGACGTCATCTTCGAACAATCCTTTGAGCCTGCTTGGGAGAAACGTTAGCCTAAGCGGCCATCCCGAGCATTCTTGGTTGAACAATCAGTGTTGTCAGCGGGGCTTAGCAACCCCTCTGCTGATCTATTAAGTACCGCGCGAAAAAGTGTAAAGAAAATCTGCTCTCTGCTCCTTGCAGCCAGTAAGAGCCACGTAAATTAGTTTGCAGGATAAACGCATTTTAGGGTGGGCCAACCCGCACAAAGTGATCGCTATAGAGAGCGTTAGATTATAACCGCTTTCTTTTGATATATTTGCGATTGGCACATTGTCTTTTTAGTCTTTTAAGTGTAGCTTATATCTGCTTTTACGTTCAGGCAATAGGAATTCATTCTTTTGCCATCCACCATTTCGTTCCTGTTCATAAATTGTGCCTCTTCATTTATGATCAGGCGACGTGGAAATGATTGATGGCTTTTGATTTTTGATCACCATTCATAGATACCCTAATAGCGATAACATATCGTATAACAAGCCCTCGCGCTCTCTTCCACAGACATTGTAATAGCGGTCCAAGCCGTTATCTGCGTATGCAGTGCCATTCAGTCTGGCAAGTTATCATCAAGCAATAGCAAGTTAGCTTTTAAAAAGCCTTAGAAAGACTATGCACATTAGGAGGATGATGCTCTGGTGGCATGTGTGCCACTTATTTAGGAATATACTGGCTTTACGCAGGAATTGGTTAAATAACAATTATCAGCCTAGAAATTTATTCCCAAAATATAGCTGTTCAGAAGGACGCTGTTAACTTTGGCGTAAGTGGTTGGTTCTGTTTTGCAATAACGTTAACTGCATCTTGAAGAAGATGCTTGAATTACGTAGCCTAAAACAGGGCCAAATATGATTTAACTGTTGTTGCTGGCCCTGGTTATATATTCTTCTTTAGAGGTTGATCAATGAGAAAAATCCTTTAATATGAGGTTTCTGGTGGTTTCTCAGACGCAATGACATGAAATTCTATTTGCACCCGTCCATTGGTGCATGTGAGAGCCAAATAAACAAAATTAAAAAAAATATTTTCTTTTCGCCTAATGTCAGTAGGCTACTATATCGAACCAGAATGCTTCATTGCAATTTCTGATACCGAAGCTTTACTGAAATATGGAGAAGCCCAATCATAGCAGAGCACATGTGCACTAGGGCCTAGCAGAATAAAAATAAATTGCCGACAGAAAAAGAAGTCCTGCATAAAATTAAAAAAAACATCTGGATCTTTTACTCCTGTCCAGAAAAATGACAGCTGCTCAAAACATAAGGAATCTACAAAAAACTTGCGGGCTAAACACGAAGAAAATTGCGCTTGTGTTATTATGTATGGAAATCCCAGGAAAGTTTTCCAGCGGCTTTTGATTTTTAGGGATGTTCGTAAATGAGAAATAAGGACAGATTCTAAGTTTTTTTTCTGTGTCATCACAATTATCATCCGGAGTAAAACAAAAACCACCATTAATTTAATAAAAAAAAATCGTGTTTTCCGAAATAGCCACTCCCACGATACCTTTTAGCAACCTCTGCCTCAGTTCTCCGCCATATACTCCACATGTGGTTCAAATATTGTTACCGTGTTTCTTAATTAAACTTTTAGACATGTATCGTAGGTATTTTAAGTGCAAAAATCAAACGCCGAAAAGACGGAGAAGAGGATATCTCCCACAAGGTGCTGTTGTGTCTAATCAGTGTTGTTTCTTCTGTTTGTCGGCGCTTCTTCGGGTATAAATTTACTCTCCTGTCCTTTCCGACTACCGAAACTTGTAAAGCCTCTACAGTGTCTCTTAATCACCACGCTCTGTGCTGGTTATCAACCCTCAAAAATTTGACTGGACGCCTGGGCCGTTGGATTCTGCGTTTGCAGGAGTACCACTTTGATGTCATATTCAAATCGGGACGCAAACATCGAGATGCCGATGCTCTTTCCCGCTGCCCGCTCTCAGAATCACCACCTAGTGCTTCCTCGAGCCTTCCTGCGTGCACCCTCGACGTCCCAATGTCGTCCAGAGCCCCAACCTTAACCTGTGCTTCTCTTGCCGCTGCTCCAGATCGCTACGCCATTATTTCAAACCAGCGAGCAGATCCCTACTGTATTTCCCTAATCAACCTTCTCACCGGTGCTTCTCACCCTCCTACCGCTAGGATGCGCAGGCAACTCCAAAAGTTCAAACTTGACAACGGCGTGCTCTCCCGTTATATTTATTGCTCCGAAGGCACCCGTTGGGTCCCCGTTATTCCGAAAGCGCTTCGCACCCGTATCCTGGCGGCTTTCCACGATGATGCTACAGCCGGTCACTTAGGCTTTCATAAAACTTACCACCGCGTGAAAGCCCGTTTCTTCTGGCCAGGCCTCGCCTCAAGTGTGGCAAAATACGTCGCCTCTTGTCTGCCATGTCAGCGCCGCAAACGGCCCACTTCTCCTCCTGCTGGCCTACTACAGCCGCTACCTTGCCCTGCTACTCCCTTTGCCGTTGTTGGCATAGACTTATACGGGCCACTTCCATTGTCCGCACGAGGTAATCGCTGGATCGTCACCGCCGTCGACCACCTAACACGCTACGCTGAGACCGCTTCCCTGCCTAATGGCTCAGCACATGAGGTCGCGACCTTCTTTTTGGAATCGCTCGTACTGCGCCATGGGGCCCCTCAAGTGCTTCTCAGCGATCGTGGTCGGACATTTCTGTCGAAGATTGTAGCCGAAGTTATTGAGGCCTCAACCACACATCACAAATTGACCTCCAGCTATCACCCGCAGACCAATGGGTTGACTGAGCGGTTCCACCGCACGCTTTCTGACATGTTGTCTATGTATGTCGACCACGACCACCGAAACTGGGACGTAATACTTCCTTTTGTTACGTTCGCCTACAATACGGCTGTACAGCGGACCACAGGTTACACCCCGTTTTTCCTCGTCTACGGCCGTTCTCCCGCTACCTTTCTTGACGCCTCTTTTCTTTCTACACATGCCAGTTCCTCATCCTCTCTTCCTGACCAGTTCCTTTCCCGAGTGGCCAAATCACGCCGGCTTGCTCGCGTCAACACGGAAGCTAGCCAGGAAGACCGCAAGTACCGCTATGATGCAACCCATCGCCAAGTTTCGTTCCGTCCCGGCGACGAGGTGTTACTTTGGACCCCATTACGCACTCCTGGCCTTTGTGACAAGTTACAGCACCGTTACATTGGTCCTTACACAGTTCTTGCAAAAACCTCCCCAGTCAACTATCGCGTCTCCCCTGTTTACCCTCCTCCGGACTGTCGTTACCGTGGCACTGAAGTTGTCCACGTTTCACGTATGAAACCTTTTATTCGGCGCAATCCTGCGGACTAATTGCGGCCAGGCTGGCCGCTTGAACTGCGCGGGCGAAATAGTGTGAGCACTGTGTGGCGCTTCATCTTCCACACTGCTGAACGTGCTGCTTCATCTTCATCCTGCTCCCTCTTGTAGATACCCATCGTCATCGCGGAGTGTGTTTGGCTGCAGTGTGCGACCAAGGCCTCAGGTCTGTAATAAAGCCTGATTCCCCAAGTCCGACCTTCGCGTTGCCTTACAATATTTATGTATAAGCACCCTATTCTACACAATTCTCATCGGTCACTTCATTTTCTTCCCGCAATACTTCCCACATACAGTGGACGCAGGGACGCTGATAGTTTTCTTTAAAGTCTTTCTAAGCCCATTGCAAGACATTTGCCGCGTGTAGTGCGATGCTGCAGAGGAGTGAAAAGAGTGCCTTGTTAGGAAGGGAAAGGAGGTAACAAATATATAATTGAAAAAACGCCACCCCACTAAACGGGACTGAAAAAGTTTCTACAGAACAGAGCCTTATGTGGGCTACCTTCATACTTCGGCCCACTTTTTCTGCTGCTGTTTTTATTTTTTATTAGTTATGAGACATATGTGAAAGGCGGACGTAATAAACACGATAAAAAAATCGTTTTTGCTTGAGAGGGCAGGCGAAGGGTCGATATCTATCTCAAAGGTTTTCATGTCCTTCATTTAGTAAGGTATGTTTACTCACGCAGAACTGTTCAGGAGGAACACGTTGTTTTAGTAACATAATATGTTACCCACTTCATGTCCTAGTCTTTGGGAACGTGTTGACGTCTCTCATGTCTTGCAAAATATTTCTCTTTCCTAAGGGTACAGCATTCATTTGTAACTACTGCTTCATACGTGTACAGCAGTTGCACACAGATTCGTTAGAAATATTGCGCACTGACGCAAGAAACACCCCTGATCTTGCTTAAAATCCTCTTCAGCTCCCAACCAGGATGGATGTGGGACGACCGCTATACCGCCTTTTGCGAGGGGGAGTAGGGCAGGCGTTTCTGATCTGCACTCTTTTTCCCGTATCCTTCAAAGCAGAGAGATCACGGCTGAGAGGGGTCGCTTTTATGCTTTTTTTTTTTTTGTGGTTCTGCATGTTGACGGCATTCGGTGTGCATCTCAGGCCCATGCCTAAAGCTGAAGCCCGACCTTGTTTATTCGACAGAGCACGATCCTTGTCGGCACGACTTTCCCGACTGCTCTTTTCATGCAATTGCTAAGACGAACGGCAATGTTTTTTAGCCATTGAACCAAAATGCGCTTATAATGGAAGTCCCAGTCAGAGAACAGGGGTTGTCAAGCGTGTTTGCTCTATTTCGCTTCTTTCGCAATACCGCAGGTCATATAGTCGGCATGAGCCAACGCTTCTCTATGTCTAGATACGCGATAAAACCACGCAGTATAGCGTCTGTAGCAGAAAGTGAATTAGGGCGAAAATCGTTGCAGTTACAAAATAACAGATTTCTCAGGTTCACTTTGAAATACAGGACAACACAGCACATTTTTTCTTAGGGCTTCAACAACTGCAGTGTTCACATTTAACTTGTCGCCCGGGGATCTTTACAGTTGCTATACATAGTTATTATCTAAATTTAGTACCGCATCGCCGCAGTGGTTCACTGGTTAGAGTGCCTAACTGCTGTTCCTTAGGACGCGGGGTCGAATCCCGGGCGAGGCGGCCGCTTATCAATGAAGGCGACAAGCAAGGCGCCCATGTGCTGTTCGATGTCAGAGCGCATTAAATATCCCCATGTGGTCCAAATTTCTGCAGTCTTTTATAACGACGTCTCTCATAATCTGAGACACTTAAAGGCGCGTTTCGTGATCTGCGACAGCAAAACTGCCATACGAAATTACAGTCGTGGGTTGATTGCTCCCCAGGCAATTCGAATATTACAGCAATCAGCAATCTCGAGAACTATACAGCTGATTTGGACTCCATCGCACACTGGCGTTCCCGGCAACGAATCCGCCCATGCCATGGCTCGAGGGCTCTACCACCGAGCCGGCGGCAGAGAGGGCGGACTTGGAGCGGGGACCATAGAGTGTGCCAAATCTTACACAGAAATTCTGCAGCATTATAGACTTAGTAGACGGGTGGCTGCTGCGCCAGCCCCTACCCTAAATTTCAGGCAGGCCGTCGCCTGGCGTCGCCTTCAGACTGGGACATTTCCGCACCCGCTCCTGGTGAGCCATATGCTCCCAGGAGAAAGATCTGAATTGTGTGCAAACTGTGACTCGAGAGGGACCCTCGAACACATCCTCTGGGACTGCCCCTTTTCTCCCGGGAGGGGTCTAAATCTGACGCCGCAACTCTGGGAGACCATGCTGCGCTGCTCGGACCCTGAGCTCCAGCTAGCCGCCATCCAGCTGGCCTGGGACGCCGCCGGCCAACAACGTCTGCCGGCCTGCGTCTGAGGCGGGGCACCCGCCATCCATCCCAAGCGACGGAGGGCCGGAGCCTCTTCTTCCGCTGGAATCAATAAAAAGTTCTGCTCTCTCTCTGGGAAGTTAAACCCGCCAAGCCATACCAAAATATTTTTTCGTAGGCATTTATTCGACGAGATTTATAAACTGCGCCTGTAAAACAATACGGTGAAGGCTAACAATTCAATATTGGCACCCTAAGAGCGCTTACCCTTAGTGAACGAGGTGTGATATCCACTATATCTTTCGTGAAATGGCCACATAATGATGTCGTGCATGACTGCCTACTGGACTGCCGCTAAGGGCGAGCAAATAATCGCAGAAGCGGCTTAGTGATTGACCGATTTCTGGCTGACGAAGACTGAGCTCTGCACCGTAGGTATTGACTGGACACTCGGCTTCGAATTCAGGTTGCCCTTGGTAGCCTTCGTTGTAGGGAGGCTTACTCGAGACGGAGGCTTTCTACTTATCCTACACAGGCAGTATCGAGAGTTAATGAAAGGTTTAAACATTACCGAGGCTCGAAAGGTAGCCACCTTTTCACTGGCTGACAACTGTGTATTATGAGTCCGACCAATTTTAGATTATGATGCATTCTTACCTTATAATAATTAAACTGTAATTCGCAGGATTCCCCTTTCGGGTGAAACCTTCTGTGGATAAGTTCGCAGTTCTCTAAAAAAATCCTGAAGGTATTATGTTTTCATTTTAATACTTCGTCTAGATTAGCTCTATACGCGTTGTAATCGAAGTCAGTGAAATATATGACTATAAACCCCTTACAGTCCCCCTGCCTGCAAGGGTTCTAAAAACATAAAGATGGACGAAGTAGTGCTCACTAGAAAGAAGGGCTTGCTGAAGAACAATCGCACATTCTCACCTCGACGCGTTCAGTGCGGTGGGAAAGCAAACGCGCCGGTTGCTGCCGAAATGACCATAGGGGCTACATGAAAGCTAAACACTAAGATGCCTTCGTATAATATAGTCGCCTACTGGCATCTTGCATCTGCTCCTCCCATCTAACCTCCTTGCGTCTTCACGCCGTGCTTTGCTCCAGAAGTGGCTGATTTCCCTGCGGCCCGAGAGGCGAAGCGCTCGACCGCCGACGAAGAACGCATGCTCAGTGTTGCGGTATTCATTTTGCCGCAGCGAGCCACTGAGTCTGGTGCATCCCGCGGTGAACGATGCTACTTTGCTGGTGTTATTTTAATTTCGGCCTCCATGCCTCTCCCACGTTACTCCATTGGCCTCTCACATTCGCAGTGCGACTGAGCCCAGTTGCGTTCACGAGTTATATGGTATGTATGAGAGCATAGCTGAAACTCCACTGAAATTAATTGTGACGCACGTTTTTTCAGTATTTAGCTGCCTTTTTTTTTTTAATCAGAAAACTAAAATTTCAAGGGCGCAGCAAAATGAAATAACGGGAAATGGATGATTTTATGGAGGCCTACATGGGTCACGATTTTTGCTCACACCTCATTTGCAGAAAAAATCCTTTTTCAGGTAACTGATCTAACAAGTGAAGAATATGAACGCACGTCAAACTGTTATTTACCACGATCACCATCAGGTTCATGTAACACCCACCGATTGTCCAGAGACATATCTTTGAAACTTTGCTAAAATGGGTTCAGAACGTGCTAAATACATGTTTTCATACGGCAACCTAGGCCGCATTACCCTTCTTATTAACTTGGAATTGATTTCTTATTTGTGTGCACTTAGGCACTCGATAAGGAACGAAGGCAAATTAAGAAACAGTAGTTTCGAGCTTATCAATAAGCTTAAATTTTGTATGCTTAATGAAACGCATAGCACGTCTCCCGCGATGTATATGTATTTATATATTCTGAGGCAGAATGATACAATCTTTGCGTTTCTGTTTAAACGTAAAATAAAATTACATATACATTTTCTGCCCTATATACACTGTTTCTTGCGCTGTGTACAACGGCAGCCACTAACCCGACAAAAAAAAAAAAATGCTACTTTCGACAGTGCAGCAGTTCGTCCTAAATTTAGACGTATTTTTTAAGTTCACGTTGGACCTTCTTTTGATTTTTTCGATGTTAGTTTTTGTAGTGCAAGAAGTAAGAGAACAGCTTGCAAACTGTAATAATCTAATGGCATTAAACACGATATTACTTGGAGGATCGACGCCTTACTTCATGTTCAATTTATAATTTCAGGCACATCACTTACGAAGTCTTGAGCCGCGTAGAATTTAGGGTCTGCTTATCTAATATCAAGTTTGTTAAACTCTTTACTATGCAAACTTGATCTTAACGGCGGTAAAAAAAAGTCGCCGTGGTCTAACGTGGTAATATCGGCAAATTTCAGGTTGTCTCGACTCAAATTTGGGTGAAACCATCGAACTGGGGTGCTGCCCATTATAAGTGTATATCACGTTCTGTAAGATTTGGCTGAGATTCATTTCAGAGTAACAACGGAAGAGTTGTAAGAGTTGCCCGACGCAAAATTAGTCGCAGCACTCGAACTAGGGTAGGTCCATCGTACTTTGATATTGATTTTCGTCCAATTTGTCAATATTCTGGCGACACTGGCGAGGTTTCGGGGTATTCCGAGCCAAATTTTCAAACAAAAGAACGAAAATATAACGTCATGTGGACGTGTGTTAATGATTCCTGAAGCTGATTCCGTCTTGATAAGTAGAATATTTTGTTGATAAGGCCAACAACTACGCCAGATGACTTTTCGCGCAATCGGGCTCGTAAGGCCTTAAAATAACGTTTCGTATGTTTTGGGTTTTAAGATGCGAGCATTCTTCTTAAAGGATATTTAGTTTTTGACGTTTCGTACTTTCAGGGAAGCAGAGGAAGCTTAAGGTGCCTGAGTTTGCGTCGTGTGCACATCGCAGGCAGACCGGAGTTTAGCAGAATACTTTGCAATTCATGACGACTGTATTTATTGTTGACAAAAGTGATACATTTTCTCCGGACTCTGCGTGATCTTTTTTGTTTCAATACGTCGCTGAGCTTTCATCAGGAGCACATTACGGATAAGCTAAGGATGGCCAATAGGATCAAATTTCGATATTGTGAACAGAATACCTTATTGTAGCGATAGCTACGCTATAGTCAGCAGCACATTACAGGGATCCGCGCCAGTCACTTCTGCGCATGCGCCGTAACCATGGCAACCAGCTGCGCTAAGGCGCAGGTGTTCGACGCGCGCTGTCGCCTCCATGGTCTCCACCAGCGCCGTGATGTCATCACTTAGCTATGCGCCTCACTGCGCATGCGTTGTGCTCTCAGTGGCTGCGTCGGGCCTGAAGATGTAAGCTGTGAAGCGGCCGCTTGCCTTGAGAGAAGGCACAGTGGTAGAAGACGCGGCTGGGATCGAGTGTATAGCAAGAGGCATCTTCACATGCTACAGGAAGCTGCTTCTATCGACCTCAAAGTCCTTGCCTAGCGGTAGGCCGCCCGTCTACGTAAAAAATGAAGAGTCTGGGGCTAAGCGAGTGTCGGAGACGGCCGAGGTACGTGAAGAACGCCCCTCCAAGCGTCGCCGTGAAAAGGCGGAACGCAAGTTAGGAGTGGCTGAGGCCGAAACCACGCCGCGGGTACGAGAAGACACAACAATACAGAAAGAAGAAAGATGCTAAGAAAACTCGCAGGATTACTGGCAACCCAACACGGTTAACAGCGAATGAGCCGGAGACGCTTTCCGACCGTAGCTTTCGTATGTATATCCTGGCCTAACTGAGCTAAGTTACTGCCGCCATATTCTTTCATCGAAATAAAGCCTATACGAAATGAATATATACGAAAGAATAATTTAAGAGCATTGAGGCTCCCGCTTAAAGGTAAGCTGGAACGAGTTTCTCAAAAAATGAGTTATGTGCAGCATTTCTAGTTTTCGTCCGCTGGAAAAGACTGTCATACTTAAGTAGGGCAGAAAGGAGCGCAAACGGTAGTTTTTACAGGAAAACGAGCACCAGCAAGACCGCCCTCCAGGCAAACGGCGCTGTTGTCCGTAATTGGCCAGGCCTATCACGACGTCAAGCTCGGTATGCCAGATCGGCCCCGACGCTGTTGCTGCGTGCGCGTTGCTTCAGGGAACTTGAGAGCGGGAGTTAAAATGTTATTGATTATTCGAATAATGTAAAACACCCTGAACACTTACTTTACGCGTTCGAGCAACTAGCAGTTTCAAAATAAAAAATGAAACGGCACTGCAAAACACGTTGTCGATTTCGTCGACAGTGAAAGCAGTCAACACATTTGCGCGAGTCGAAAAAAGCAAGAGCTTGCCCGCTTTAACAATTGCCCTTTGCACACTAAAGCTCATTTCGGTAGCTAAAAAAGGAATATGCATTGTATTTGATGCAATCCTAGGTGACAGTGCATTTATACAACCTTTGAGATTCGCCCTGCGGCGCAACGACAAACGCACGTTTACTGCAGCTGCTGCCCGCCTTATCTTAGCAGCTAGTTTGCGCGATGCGCTGTTCAAAGCAACGCCGAAAATGGGACAGCTTCAGCCGCATCATAAAATAAGACTTGTTCGCACACCTTCCGCGCCGGATGAGGCGAGCTTACCGGAATGGTGCCGGCTGCGAGCGCACTCCATGGTCGTCTCTAGTCCTATACTCTTTCGCATCGGTGCCACAGTCGATGACGGTTGGAAATTGAGGTGCGCTCTAGGAAACGGACTACTCATAAAACTGCCAACAGTAAATATCTTTGTTTCACAATGAAGTGGACATTTTATTTATCATGAGGCAGCCTTAGAAGATGAGCTAATGTATACATACAAGAAGATCGGATGAGGCGTGACGGCACCAGCGACTGGCGCTATACAGCCGTGAAGATAAACTTGCTTGTATCGTAGTTATCCTACCATCATCTCGGGACTGGTCAGCGAGCTTCAATAAGGGTTAATTTTTGACATTCTGGCATCCCTGAGCTTATTATTTATAGCACAGCAATAAATTTGAGCCCGCTTTCTTGACGATAGCGCAAGGGATCCACGGACAGCTTGCGGAAGGCGCAGCAGACGCGGCATATGGAGGCAGTGCTGCGTTCGGACGATGCTGAGCACGTTTTGCCACGTGAACAGCCCGGCACTTAAGACACTGCGTTATATATGACTATTGAATATGCAGCATCGTTCTACCGATCATTCATTTCGTTTGCTGTGCCTAATTGGTAATTGTTGACGAAGCCGAGAAGGGCGGCGAGCTGTGTAACAACAGTGAGTCGCGAATCGCGTTTTAAGTTCGGTATCCTCGGTTAAGCGTATGTACGGTTGCTTTTTTCCGGAAAATAAATTCTGTTAGAAGGTGGTAATTGATCAGCGTTGAGTTTTTTGTGCTCGTTTTTTAGCTACCTTTGGCATGTCTTGAAGTAGCCAAATTGCTGAAAATAAATTCTTTGTGGGAAAGCCAGGAAATGTATTCGTGAATCACCGAGGACAGGCAAATACTGCCAACCGCTTACACTGGGCGATCGTAGCGGCTTCAATGCAGTCGATGAATGAGCAGCGTCACTACTTTAAACGGGATGGCGGGAAAAGTATTTTTCATTATAGCTTTCTAAGCATAGAAGGCACCCCCTGGTGTCGAAGGAACGTCAACATAGCTAAAAAGTACCAGAAATCAAATTTTGGATATTACAAATGTTAATTAAATTTGTCCTCAGTGCGCTTCGACCATAAAAAAACATGATGGCAATGTACGTCAACCAGTTATTTCATGCCAATATACTTAATTATGTTCTCTATCCTCTTCGCCTCTAGTTGACGTCGCGGTTTAGCTGCTTCCTAACCTTGAGTGCACTGGCTCCTCGTAGACGAGAAAGTCTGAGCCAAATGGGGAGTTACGACCAGTATCACCCTGCACTGTAATACCCAAGAGCACAGTTTGAGACAAGGATCATGAGCACATTCCTGTGAAAATGCGTTTTTATCTTCTTGGAGGGGGTAAAGCCGTTAAAGTTGCCGCAAATTGGTGACTATAAATTGTCCAATGACCACCGACGGCATAAAGCCTGCCGCGCACGTAGATATATGGAGAGCCCGAGGCACTCACGACTTTTAAACGTGACTGCAGTTCCGCACTGAGAAACAAGGCTTTGCTTTCAGGTACACTCACTTGGCTTTTTTCTCACTTTTTGCAGTAGAAAAAGTAAATATTCTGCAAGCAAAAACTCGCTGACCTACTTTATTGGTTGATTTTACTTTTGTCATAATGTGTTTGTTTTTATTTTTAGTTACATCTTACTCTTCATTGAACGCAATGTAGAGTTTGTTTAGAAAATGATATTTAACGATACCGTAAAACCTTCTGGTTGCTGTGGGGAAAAGTGCAAAAGACCAAACAGTCACCTACCAAAGTTCCAATATTTGGCTGTTACGGCTGGTTGGGACGGTTGCAGTGATTGCGATGGTAGTAATCATTTCACAGTTTTTCTGCGTAGAGCAGGCTGATAGGTGAGAAATATTCACCGACAGGACACCACTGATACATATTATCATCAAATATTCAGTATTTAGAGTAGTATCACAGCAGGTGGAGGAGAAAGAAGGAAGCACAGGACAAGCGCTGCCTCACAGATCCAGGTTTTCAGGACGGGCTTAAGCATTATGAACGAAGCGCGGGCAAGCGCCCAAACACCTATAAGTCAAACGCATCAAGCGCTTCCTAGTATCAACGTACAAAGCTTCGACAATGATGAAAGCTCTTTTCTTGAATTAATTATGACACCCTTCCTAAACGGCCCAAAACCGGATTCATGATAGCGGTGTCAAAACCCTTTCGCTAAAAGGTGAACCAAAGATTCAGAGAAGTTGAAGTACTACTAATCGAGGCAACATGCCCAAATGACATCCTCGCATCGATTAGAAATAAAATGGTAACAGGTTTTAGAGCCTCGTCATCTTTGCAATTTTCACACAAAGGACAAAAAAAAAACAACAACCCCTTGGCTCTCTCTCCTTCATACACCATGTTTAAAAGTTTCAGAAATGTAGCCAGTCGATTTGATTTTCGTGTAGTTATTGTTTTGCATAGGACAATCAAATATCATTAGCGAAATTCAAGAACAAAGTGTAAAATCAAGAAATATCTGAAGTGGTATGCCGCATCGAGACAAAAAAAAAAAAGATTTCGAAACTCAGCGGTAGCATTTTATAGTATTCTTCTATTCCGCAGAGATGTGTATTCTGGCAAAAAGAACACGAAATTTAATTTGATTCCGTTCAATGCACTAATCTCACTCACGACAGTTGAAACTGCAATTACTGGAAGCCTTATTTGCCCCATAGTAATATAATATTGAAGCAAGCACTCTATCTACCCAGAGAGATATGTAGAGTTTACCTCATAACGTTAGCAAGCCCTCGGTGTTTTTTTATGAAAGCAAATTTGTCCACCTTGATGCCATGCAACGATTCTTGCATGTTCGCTTCTTTGGGCGTGCTTCTTATATCGGTCGTTTCAAATCAATAAATGAAACATTTTAGCTGTAAGTCGACCCTCATGTCTCGTTTCCATCTTTATTCCCCTTCTTTTGCGCCGCTTCACTATGCCTCACCGACTGGCCTGTCTAGTCACAGTCATAATTTTTATAGCGTTTATCAACAGTTGCATAAAAACAGCAGTGAGAGGTTTTCTGATCTATATAACCATTCGCATTGTTCTCGTACCTTTAACAAAACGTTTTCAAATATGATTCAATTTTTTAGTATGAGGAGTTTCGACGATTTTCCTTTCCCAATTCGCACCTGTAGTTCAGTAGTTCTTTTTAATCACGCGACGTCAGAAGCACTGGCGTTTAGAAAAGAATACCTATCAAAGCCCAAGGAGTATAAAATTTGAAAAGGCGCCAGCCAGCAGCTCGGAGCAAATCTGTTTGAGTAATCTTGATGTATGGAAAGAAAGACTAACTGTTTGATGCACATAATTTCTGAAGAAATCTTCAGTACTAGACAAAGCAAAGTTCCAGAAAAGAGAAGCCCAAGAAGTTGGTTCTATCACACACTGAGTTTAACACGTACTTGAGAGTGAAATTAGCTAGGAAGGGCCCTGTACTAGTGGTCTTCGGATTCATTTTTGTCACCTAGGAGAGTTGTAGTGAAAGATACTAGGCTAGCATAAGTGCATTTCACGGTGCCCAGGTGGAGACACGACTGCGCATGCGCCGTTACTATGGCAACCGGTTGCGCCAAGCAGCAGGGAGAAGAAGAAGAGGCGGACGGTGAGCGCATGTACCGTAAACGGCATCAGCGGAGGCTACGAGAAGAAGCGTCCACAGACTCAAAGTCACCACATGACGTGAGGCCACCGACGAAGTCTGAATAAGGCAAGAAAGGCTAAGCGAGCGTCGTTAACGCCTGAAGAGCAAGAAAAACGTCTCGCTAAGCGGCGGTGCCATGTCTTAGATTGACAAGACGCCGAGTCGCTGCTGAAATGCAAGGCGATGAACACAGTCTAACGGTACAGCAAGGAGAAATTGAAGCGACAAAGTCACGTCGGATGACTAACTGTACCATTCGGCTGACTGCCAGTGCTATGGAAACTAGGACCTTCAAGACTGACCTTGTAAACAGTCAGTTTGGACAATGTTCAAAGTATGTGGTAGACTTTGGCATCAGAAGGACTTGTAGCGAGTGCAACCTTCACGCAACTATGCAGTTAGCTTACTCCGAACTGTCTGCCGTAACAGCGTAGCGAATGTTCGTGCTACATATACATCTTCTCTAGCTAAAGAGAAAGCGCAAACTACAGCGCTAGCCACGGGTATCGATACCTGCGTTGCAGCCAGGTTTACCAATGCTTAATGACATCGCTGAACGGCTGATTTCTCTACGCATTCACTACGTATATCCTGGCCTATTTGAGCTAAGCCATCACAAATTATTTAAATTCTTCGTCTAAAATCGAACAGGAAAATGATGCGTTCAGGGGTGGCTTCTGGCTTAAAAGATCGTGGATACCGGCTTGCCACAGAGCCCCCCAGTAAAGTAGAAAGCTATAGAATTAAGAATGAAAATGAAAAATATAGAATTCCCTCAAAGAGAGTTGAGTGAGGCAAAACATAATGCGGACTGAGGAACACAAACTTGTCGATTATCAGATTGTAGCATTGCTTGCGTCTTCTCTTGCTTAGAGACAGTTTGATTTTTAAGAAAGTCGATGACGCCGTGGTAAAGTAAAGAAGCTCGAATTGCACAAGTATTTAGCTCGTGCCCTACCAAAGTCCCTGTTTCCATAGAGGCACGGCACGTTCCACCAATGATGTATGCTATACCAGGTGCATGCTATAAATGCGAAAGTTACAAAGCCTAGTAACAAGAGTGCGTTTCGGCTCGAAATGTGGTGGTAATCAAGATGCGCAAATACAAACTTTTGTAAACAGGACGAGGACTGATCTTCAAATAAGTGAAAGTTTGTGATCGTAAAAGCTGGTTACTTCTCAAAGGGTTTTATGTTTGTCTTTGAGACAAACGTTGTTCACTTGCCAAGAAATGTTTCAAGCGCACGAATCATAAGCAAATAGGGCGACGCCCAATCGCCGCCTTATGGGTAGACGCGCAGTGCCCTTGACAATTTTTTTTAGTTGAGCAAATATTTCATTATTTTTTTTTCTTAAGATGGTTTTTTTGCAAAGGGAGCCAGTACTTTTAAAAATGGGGCCGGTAATACTTCTCAGCGGACGCTCACCCTTTCAAAGGTGCCATATAACCTCGGTTCGAATGCATATCTGAAACCAGGCTCTAACTTGGACATCCAATGTATAATAAAAGGGAAGGAAATGGTATGACAATATCCTAAACACTGCGAGAAGTACGATTGCATCACAATTTTGATCTCAAATAACATGTCTTTTTCCTGGCGCTTCACGTAAAAAAAGAAACGAAGGAAGCGGCTGGAAACATCCATTGAAGTTGTAACAGCACAGAACGGAAGCTATCTGCCAGGTCACGCTGAGCTGGCGCTAAGCTAAAGAATCGTACCATTCCTTCTCTAACTATCTACAGCATCTGCAATACATGATATGATTGTTCCCTATCTGCTGAAGCTGAAGGAAAAGCAAACATCGCCGTACAGTCGCGCAGTGCTGGACACGCAGTACTGTTTTGCCGCTTACGATGCATACGTGTCCTTGCTTGAGATGCCAGAAAAGGGGTGATTAGGGCAATGAAGTAGGACTTTGTAGCGCACATAATGTCCCTGCGATGAAGAAGCGCAAATCTTTTGTATCCATGTGTCCTACCGACATCATCATCATCTAACCATCACAACGCCCCACTGCAGGGCCACGGCCTCTCCCATATTCCTCCAAGTTTCCTCCAATTAACTCTCTCCTGTGCTAGTTGAATCCACTTCAACCCTGCGAACTTCTTAGCCTCATCCGCCCACCTAACTTTCTGCCCCTCTCTGCTACGCTTTCCTTCCCTTGGAACCCAGTTTTTTATCCTAAGCGACCATCGGTAATCCTCTCTTCGCACTACATGTCCTGCACATGCCCAATTCTTCTTCTTGATTTCCACTAGAATGCCAATAACTTGACTTATTTCTCTTACCTACCCTGCACGCTTCCTGTCTATAAACGTTACACGTATCATGTTTTGTTCCATAGCCCTTTGCGTTGTTGTCAAGTTAAGTAGAATCCTTTTATTAGCCTCCACGATTCAGCCCCGTAAGTGAGTATAGGCAAGATGCAACTGTTGTATGCTTTCCTCTTGAGCGATACCAGTAGCCGCTAGTCATATTCATAATTTACGAGAACTTAATAAATGCGCTCAATCTCAAATTTATTCTCCTGGCTATTTACCCTTCATGGTGCGGATTGCGGTTACTACCTGTCGTAAACAGATTTATGCGCTTACTAAGTCCAGTGATTCACTACATATTATAAGTTGCTGTTCATTCCCGAGGCTGTTGAAGATTACATTAGTCTTCTGCATATTGATTTTCAAGAATACATTTCCGCTTTTTCTTTTTAGGTCCTATATCATTTTGCAGTTCATCCCCAGAATTAGCAAGGAGGTGTCATCAGCGGATCAAATATTACTGAGGTATTCTCCATCAACCCGTATCCCTAATTGCTCCTATTCAATGTCTCTAAATACTTCCTCTAAGAAAGCAGTGAATAGTATTGGGGAGATCATACCTCCTTGCCTAAACTCTTTCTTTATGGGAATTTTGTTACGTTCCTTATACCAACCGACATGCTACATATATACAGGGTGTCCCAGCTAACTTGGACCAAGGGTTTAAAAAATACTGTTTGCCCTAGCACATCGAAACAAATTCAGAGATCTTCAGAGTCGCCTATGGCAACCTCAAGAATTATTTCGTTCACTACAGTTGATTAATTAGTAAAGACTAATCAGCTATCTATAAAATATTGGCTTGAGAGAAAAAGCGTCAGTGCAAAAGTTGTAGATTGTCTCGAAAAACAGATGCTGCGCTTTTTTCCATCAAGCTAGCGTTTACGTAAGGTGATATTTTTACCAACCGAAAACGACGCCTAGCGCAATAAAGAAAAAAACTTCATCGTGACAGCGGCGTCAATTTAAAGCCTCGAGACGCGTCCGAGAACACAAAACCCGCCGTTCTGGGCCGTGCTCTCTACAATGAAGCTGACTGAACGCACTTGGCGAATTATTTAAAATAGCAGCTGGTCACATGACAGCATTTTTTGAAGGACTATAATAGGTTGGCGTAAGTCATAGCGTGATGGAAACAACGTAGCTATCCGTTTTCCGAGAAGGCTACAACTATTGCATTTACACTTTTTTCTCAAGCCAATCATTAAAAATTGCTACTTAGTGTTTAATAAATAATCATGTGTAGTGAACAAAAAAAAATGCTAGAGGTTAGCATAAGTGATTCTGAACATCTCTGAATCTGTGTCACTGTGCTAAAACAAACCGAAGTTTTTAAAACCTTGGTACAAGTCAGCTTCTAACTGGGGAGGTTAGACCTAATGTACCAGTATGAAGGATTTCTTCACCTCCCTCCCTCTCTAACTCTCTTTCTCTCTCTTTCTCTCTCTCTCTCTCTCTCTCTCTATATATATATATATATATATATATATATATATATATATATATATAT
>JAJIZL010018644.1:475727-507019 GCA_023969395.1 Amblyomma maculatum
TATAATTGGGACAAAATAAGCGCCATTCCTTCCCTCGCGAGAATTATGAAGTGTTCTTTCAAAACTGAGAGAATTCCAGCTGCGTGTCTTTTCTGACTCTATAGTTACGCTTTCCATTTGACCGGGGGACGCTTTTGGACACCCTGGTTTGTTATCTTTTTTCCTAAACCTGAAGAGCCAACTACATTGCGTTCTTAAGATATTGTCCCAAAACGATATTATTCAAGTGTTTAGTAAGTAAAGAGAGTCCAAACCGTTTGAAACCATTTGAGTGTTGAAGCCAGCAGTAATAAACAGGAAGGAATTTCTTTTTGTGCAAGTCTAATTTCTACGTATAATATAGGCAATGTTTAGAATTCGTCATAGGCAAAAATCGTCACCGTCAAATTTTCAGAAAAAATTACAAGAACTGTCCACCGCAACGTTTCCATCGAACTGGCAAGAACAAGGGCTTTCCTTATGAGTTCAAAAGACAGATAACAGAATAAAAAACACCAATTTGGCAGAGCTGTTACTTCAGCATTTCAAGAGATGTCTCAGAGATCGAAATCTTTTTACTTTGGAGAAATCTCACCGGGGTGAAGGTGAGGGGGGGGGGGGGGGGGGGCTGGCGCAGTGCGTAAGCACTTGGCCAGACATATGCGCCCGCATTTAACCACTGAGCAGTAAAACTACCTAAATAATGCTTGCTGAGAAGACTTTAGGCAGCAGAGTTTCGCTGCTCTTTGAGCTCATTCCACATATTGCTTATTTCAAGAAACGTCGCTAATTAGCATATACTAATTAGATATATTTGGAGAATGACAAATACAGCAGACCGGGCTCATGATTTCCAGCAATCATGAAATGGTTTTAACGGGTTACGACGCTACTTTTTACCTGGTATCTTTTACAACCATATCTGGGACGCCTCTTAACAGTTTTATCGTACATGTTCCTGCTGAAATCGGTGCAGGAAGCTGGTCTTAAGTAAAGCTAATGGTACGATTATACTAACAGTAATACTAATTCAACACGTGTAGAAAGCCAGCTCCTACGTCATTCCATCTCATCTGCTGGACTTCGTATCCTCTCCTTCCAATAATGTATGCATATTGTGGAACACTACCAGAGAATTCAAACAACAAGAGAAAGCGCGAAATCCTCAAATATACAGAAAGCAGCTTGAGAGTGGCCTTGACTTCCGGTAGCGCAATCATAATGCAGAGACGTCCACTGCGGCAAGGAATCCCTCGCCAAGATCACGCACCAAGCCTCCTTTAAATGTGATGGATGCCCCTGCATATCTGGTAATATTCAGAATAAGCCGGGCCCGACCTGATTTTACGTAAGTCTTCGCGTATACCACAGAAAAAGCTGCCGAACAAAAAGCAACAAGCAACCGTTACAAAAACGTGGCAATAATTCATCTTTCAGTACACGCAGTTTTAGCATGAAAGATAGGCAGTTTATCCCCAGATGCGAGCCTACTCTGTAGGACGCAATGGCGTTGAGGGCCTAATGCCTTAGCTTTGGTGCATTTCGTAATGCAGGCTGACATGAGTGATGGTGTCTTGGAAGGCGTTTTAGGCCTCGACGCTGCGTAGACCTAGCACTTTGAAGTCATAGCTCCCGGCAGAGTAAACGTGTTTTCCTTTGAGCCGGCGGTCCGGAGCATAGCGTCAACTGCCAAGCTTTCCCTGACAGGCCAGCTTAAGCTGCTTTTATACAGGGCGGTCTCAGCAGAAAAAGCTGCATTATTGTTAGTGTGAGATACAGCATGCTTAGAGCATCAAGCATCAGCCCCCCCCCCCCCCCCCCCCCAGAGAGGAAAACAAGAATACTTCAATAGATAATATTACGGGGAAGAACACGTAATTCTCATGTTTATCGTTGAAGCCGCGGTTCGTATGGTGAAAAATATAAGTAGTGCTGATAAATACACTCAGGGCCGCATAAGCTATGTGGAAGTGAGCAAATAAGCTAGGTGATGAGCCTGCTATATTTTAAGAGACCGATACTTTGAGGCTATCACGACGCTCATCCGTTGCTCATCAAAGAGTGTGAAAGTTTTAATAGAAATACGGTTTTATTGGAGGTACAACAGCAGTGTGGAAGCAGTGGCTCTATGTATATTAACTAACCACTACATTCGTTAATATCGTTGTTATAAAATTATCGTCGATTTTGGCAAATTAGGATTAGCAAATTAATATTGGCTCATCATTTCTTGCTCACCATTTTCTCACCGTTGCTGACAATATCGCTCTATGCAATTGACAGCAAATTTAATGGCTTTTGTGACTTGTCAGAAATCAGATATTTGCAAAGCAATGAGCCATTCAATTGCTTGGACCAAATATAATGCTAAAAACCTAAGTATACCGTGGTCAGATGTTAGCTTCTCTTGTTGGCTATATGCCCTGCAAGCAAACAAGTTGGGGTAACGAAACGTTCCGGCAAAATGTAATAGATACAGGCCTCCTTTTTGACATAACATACTGCTAACTTTCGTATGAGGCTGAGTTGGACGTAAGTCTATAGCAGCTTATAGACACATAAAGTGTGGGTTAAAAAAAGTATTATATTCTCTAGATTGTCTATAGATGAGATAAAATCTCGAAAGAACGGCTTTAGTCTCTACAAAACCAGGACGCTGCTTGAGCTGCGCCCTCTGGATAAACGCCTTTAACACCGCTTTTTCAATTTTGTTGTTTGAACCACATTTTTACATTTATTATTCCTGTAACATCAGTACAAATCTCGTACTGCCTAGTCGCGGTGCCTTAGTGGTTAGCGCGTTCGCCTACTGAACCTAAGGAAGCGGGATCGAATCCCTGCCACGGCGCCCGTTTTTTGATGAAGGCGAAAACAAGGCTCCCATGTGCATGCGCGATGTCAGCACGCCTTGAAGAACCCCAGTGTGCAGAAACTGTTCGGAGTCCTTCAGTAGGACGTCTTTTCTAGCCTGAGTCGCTTTGTAGTGGTAAACACTGGAAACCAAATGAAAGATCCCAAAGACTCGCTTTTAATCACATGTGCAACAACGCGTTCACTAGATGAGCCTCCAACACGCTAGGTACCAATGACCTTTCGTTACCTAAGCATTGCGTTCCCGTATGAGATGCAGTGGGCCTAAGGTAGAACGCACATGGCGACAAATTTGCCGTATACTGACTTCTACCTTCTAAAATAGCTCTATTGAAGGTACGGTGGCTAGATGGATAGGTGTGCCGACCGGCAGGGCACAAAGCGTAGTTCCGCGTGCCTCCGCTTCATGACGACGAAACTGGCGCTGCTGTTCTCCGCCCGGTGCTCACCGGTGGATCGTCTGCTACTTGTCGCAATCGCATCGCGCGTTTTGGTAACCTCATTTTTGTTCAAAAACATTACTTATTACTTGCGTTATCAGTCAAAATAGTAGCTGAAACTGAGACTTTTGCGGTCTGGCATTGAAACAATAAACAGACGACACTAGCTACCTGTTTTCTCGTCTGTTTGCTGTCTGTCATCGTCCACATGCAAGCGCCGTAGCGGAGCAGGCGCTGCGCTTTTTTAGAGAAGTGATCGGAATGAAGACCAAAAGGACACAAGTTGTTTCGCACCCTTCTGCAAATCCGGCTCAGGTCATCGAGAAAAGGACTGAAAGTCTGGCTGTTTTCGGCGCCGCGGGATCCCGAACTGTTCAAAAGGTGGGAGCTTGCTCTTCATCGTTACGACAAGAGGTTGCAGCCACACTCCGTTGTGTGTGAGCGGCATTTTGACCAAGAGTGTATCGAACGGGATTACAAATATATGATAGAAGGCAACGTTGTTAGCCTCCCACGTTCTCACCCACGATTGACGAAAGATGCCGTGCCTTCAGCCCTGCCCGATGCTCCTGCTTGTATACCTGTCAAGAAAGGTGACCGCGAAACGAAAGACGAAGAATTCCACAGGCTGCCGCCCAACCAAGGCTGCCAGAAATGACAGCCACGACCTTGAGACAGTGCCGGACAATCCAGTACCTTCAAGCTCCAGTGAAGGTATCTCAACGTCTGTAACCGAAGTGTCACCTCGTCCGGTTGACATTGACTTCACTACCTGCACGGTATCCCACAGGGGCTGGACACATCACTCTATTGAAGATTCTGGCGCCTCTGCGTTCTCGACTTGCAGAAAAAGCGGACAGAGCATTGTTCTGGTGAAAGTAATACTCCTGGAGCACTGTGCGTCAAAACTGCGAGCCACCGTGTCCGTGCACGGCGCCGTAACACAGAAGCTGGATTTGGAAACTCGTGAACAGGTTGGGGACCTTTTGGCTGACGTGGATGCCATGATTCCATGTCAGGGCATAAAATGCAATGACCAACTTGACACCGTCCTCGCGAAATCCAAGAATATAAGAATCCACGGAACCACAACATTCAGCTCCAAATGCGTCGGCATCGCCACAAGTCAAGGAGACTCCAGTTTGCATTGCCGATACGCAAAAAAGTTGCTCCTAAATCAGCTGTCGTAAAAAATTGAACAAAGGACCGGAGGTCGAGGGAGCGCGAAAAGAAGAGAAAGCTTGTAACCGCAAAGTTCAAGAGACTGAAGCGAAATATGTTTACTCTTGAGACAAAACTGGAAGAGATGAGGAGGAAGAACTCAAAACTAGAAAGCTGCGCGCTCATGTCAAGAATAGAAAATTTGCCAGTAATACAACAGTCACAAGTAATGGCCTGTTTAAATGCTTCAAAGCGGAAAAGCACGAAGGGTTTTAAGTACCAGCGCGAGTGGCTGCTCGAATGCTTGATAATGCGGATGAGGAGCAAACGGCTTTATGAGCATCTGCGCAAGGAGAAGATCATGCTGCTGCCCGGCAGAACGTGTCTCCAACGGTACCTGCGCGGATTTCGAAGCGGATTCGGCTTCAACAAACGGGTGTTTGCTGCCTTGAAGGAAAAATGCATATGCATGACGGAGCAGCAACGTCATGGCGGCATTATGATGGATTAAATTAAACTTTCCGAGAACCTGACGGTCAGTCACCACGGGAAAGTGAACGGTCTGGTGGACCTCGAAAAATTTTCATCTAGCTCCAGCTCAGAATTGGCGGATCACGCCCTAGTTGTTCTCTTCCAACCATTCACAGGAAAGTGGTACCAGGTGCTTGGCGTTTTCGCCTCGAAGGGGAACGTGAAAGCTGATGTGCTAGCAAAAATTACGGTGGAGGGTGTGATAATGGCAGAAAACGCCTCACTTTTTGTGGATTTCATAACAACAGACGCTGCTAGCTGGAATCGTTCCATGTGGCGTATTTTTGGAATTTCTGGGAAAGCAGGACAAGTTGTCTGCAAGTCGCCGCACCCTGTGGACAAGAACCGCTCCTTGCACTTCGTCTCCGATTTTCCCCATTTGGTGAAGAATGTAAGAAACAGCTTGCTCTAGCACCCTTTAACAACTCCTCAGGGCGTGGCATCCATCAGTCACGTTGATGCCCCATGGCAGCTAGATCAACGTAGCCATGTCGGCTCGAAGGCAATGCCCAGGGTGCACAAAGCTGTTGTAAGGCCCGACACATTCGAGAAGATGCGCGTAAATTATGCGTTTAGCTTGTTCTCTGATGATGTCCGGCGTGGTCTTTTCACGTATAGACAGCAGATTGAGCACAACCACGGTTCAGTTCACGCGACTGATGAACTTGTCAAATTGATGCAGGAGATCATCAGCATCATGACTTCAAGATTTCCAGCTGCCGCCCTGCGCCCGAACTCTGCGAAAGCTCGGCGACTTCGTGACTTCCTCACCTATCTTGATGAGTGGCAACGCTGTGCTCAGAAGGAGGGATTCTTATCAGGGAGCACTGCAGAAGGCCTCCGAGTCACGCTGTCGAGCACTCTTTCCCTCTTGGATTATCTGTCGTCCAAAATAGGCTACAAGTACTTATAATGACCGCCAGACTAAGCCAAGACATCTTGGAGCTACTGTTTGGGGTTTTGCGACAAATGACAGGAAGTAACGACCATCCAACCCCCGTTCAGTTCTTGATCTCCATAAACACTCTGGAGTTCATGAACTTGGCCAAGTCACGTGATCATGGGAATGTTTCCCCCGGTCTACTAAGCAGCTTGCTTGACACCGATGATGTCATAGCAAAAGCAGAGACCCAGCAGAGGTATGATGGACGACTTACTGGACATAGGGAATGTGCAGGCGGCACACGAAATGCTCAGCGCTTGCCAGCTTGACAACGACCACAGCAGCCTGGCGGTAGGAAAAAGTGATTCGCGGCTGATTTTCTATTTGGCAGGATACGTGGCGCGAAAGTTTCTTTCAAAGACTAAATGTGCCGATTGTGCCACTGTTTTGCTGGCATCGCCAGAAGCTCCCCTTCCGCCTGTGGCCGCTCTCACAGCCCACGTAAGCATGGGGAACTTAATATTCCCATCTGATGCTTTGAACAGTCTCGTGACATCTCTCGAGGAGACCATCAGTCACTGCTTCACAGTCACTGAACTGAGGCGAGAAAGTCTCGCAGACTTCGCCTCTTTTCTGCAGCTCAAACCTCCGCCTATGATCGGTTGTGAGGAGCATAAGATTGAGATCACTAACAGCGTCGTCAAGTTTTACTCTATCATGTGCCTCCACTTCTTGGTCAAGAGCAAGAACCTGGCCCGTGAAAACGCGCGAAAAAAAAGAAAACACCTGAAATTGAGAAGCGTGCTTTGAACGCATAGGCATGATTTTGGGGTGTGTTACTTCACTGATTCAAAAACACTAATGCGTGCATGTCATTTATTGCACTTTCAAAAGTTCAGCTAGAAGATACCGTTTTGCAATACAAGCTTATGCACTCGTTTTATTTTATTTATTCGCAAGGTCTGCTTACGCCCATGCACACGCATAAATTACAGCTGAGCACTGTGTTAATATGTATTCGCGTTGCCTTGTGATGGCGTGGAACATTTAATGAAAAAAAAAAATTAAGAACGAGGAAGTGACAACAGTGTTTGGAGTTGCTTGCCTGAAAAATCGGGAACGCAGCAAACACGCTGTACGTAAAAAAACAGCCTTAAACTCGGCTGCCCTGCCTTTGTAATATGTTTACATCCCTTCCCTATTCCCGTAAGACAGCTTGTTTGCAATAAACTCATTTGCACTTGGAAAAAAGTGAAGCGAGTCGCTTTCTGTCATGCGTGGCGACGGCCGGAGGAAACGGTCATGAACCGGGCTTTCGCTGGTGGCGCCACTGCGGCGTCATAAAGAAAAGGCACGCGTTACTCCCGCCGGTCGGCACACCTACCCATCTAGACACCGTAATTGAAGGAATCGCATCGCAAAATGCGTAAGCTTTATTTAACCTGCGGTGTTTGAAGTTCTACGTGAGAGTTCATACGGATTTGATATCAGGGGTATGTTGGCCGATAAGCTATTTCTTGACCATCGTCTACGGTGGCAGGGAGGGTAGTTTTGGTGGAACCATGTAAAATCGCGTTTAGACTATGTAACGAACTCTGGACATTTTATGGAGAAGGCCTTACTTGCCTCGTGAGTAGCTCGAGCAGGGATTATGAAAAAGAAATGTTAACAGGAACTCAAAATGTAACGTGGCTGTGTATTAATATTATGACGCAACAGTTTTTGTGCAGCTCCAGGTTGATGTTTCACCATTTCGCTTCCCGACAGGCGTCCATCTGTTAGTAAGGTTAGAGGGTAGGTTGCGGTTTGAGTTCAAAACGACAATGTATAAACCTATATTAGTATGTCCGTTATTATCCTTCAGCAACAACGTTTTCAACACTGTTGAACTCTGTGTGACTCCGCCAAAAATTACCCGTATCAAATGTATACCAAAGAGTTATTTCGCACTTCTTAATTTTTTTAAATGCAGTTAAACACTGGATAACTCTTCGATCAGGGTTGTGGTCGACTTGGAAGTGGTCAGGCTTGTCTCGACTGCTCCTTCGTAGGCTGATAAAATCTATGCCTGCAAAGAATAGACACAATACAGCCAGATAGCTGGTGCGCACAGTAGATTTAAGTACACCTCAAGTTTCAGTAATTAGCCACAGAGTAAATATCATTGGCATGCCTGGTGTATCTCCCTGCAAAGACAGCTGTAGTTCGACCTATAAAGAAATACAAAACAGCTGAAAATCGCAGTAAAATTTACGACTGGACCCTTTACAAAGTGGAATCTGTTGACAGCTCGGTTAGAATAATGCTAAAGTCACAGACGTACGCTGACCCAAAATGTCATAGATCCTTATTCGCTATCAATTTTTACTTCATGGGGCTACTCCTACAGAGAAACTTCATCAACGTCGAGAATTTTTCTCCTCGTGGCGCCGCTATCGCCTGCAATAACATTTATTTAAGTACTACCGCAATCTGAAATACCTCTAAAATTAATTTCATTGTATTTTTCACCGTCATTGTTCGTCTGCCACCGCGCAGTAAAACAATATCTTTGCACAGCTCTAATAAGCACCAAATGAGAATATTAATGCTCAGTATGGGACCCCCCTCAACTATACCTATCATGAGCCATTGAATCTGTTTTGAACAGTGCAATGCGTTTTATCCTTTCTAACTACTTAAGAATTGCCAGTGTCTTTATTGAAAACTACGCTTAATCTGCCTGATCTTGTTCATCGGCGCTGGTATTTTTGATTTTTCTCTTTTAAAATTTTCAATAAAATTACACTTAGACTCCAGTTTATAATCCCGCCTTCCTACGTGCCATCCCCCATCGATCATCGATTAAAAGTACATTTTCCACAATGCACGATATTTGCCTAACTTCGTTCATTCGTCCCACTAGCACTGAGCAGAGCCACCTTCTTGCCTCCATCGCCGCCATAGCAACCGTTGATGAATTCAAATAATTTGCCTACGAATTTGTATGCCCCTCCTCTCTGTAATTTCCTCTGACCATAAGAGTATGGAAATAAATAAATAAATATACATAGCCATGCGCGTTTGAGGTAAGCAGTCTCAGATTTTTATCCCTTCCTCCAGAAGTATGAAGTGTTTTTCTATCCCTCACTGTGTTTTATTTATACCGCAGGAGCTGAATATTTCAAGGCTTGTTTTTTTTTTGAAATATGATACTATTTGAGGTTTGCTCTCACGTGCATTACAAGACCTGGTCTGCGTCAGAGAGTACCCGCAGCCGCCGCAAGTAGGCGCTCAATACTACAGTGGTGTTCCGTGCTGCTCTGTCGAATCTGGATAGACAGTGAACGAGACTAGCATTGGAGAGGGTGAGTAGCACAGGTGAAAGAGCATTTCAGTCAGCGGACTATCGATTCGAAGGCCTCCGAAATGGCCATATGGAAAGGGTATAAATCTAAGAATATAAAACGCTGTAATCGTTAGTACAAAGCGGCGGGCACAATGCCAATATTTGTTAGTACCTCATTTCATTTCTGAAGCACTCTGTTAAAAAGAAACATCGCACTCAGAAATATCAGAAGATGTCAATACGGGTAGGGATAAACACAATGTCTCAATACCGATAAATGTTTCGTTTCGTGGAACAGTAGCGCACAATAAAATACGGGAGTATCGACTACTATATCGGAGAAAGCAGCGAATGGCTTGGAAAGCAGGCGGCGAGTGAAATGACGCGCGAAAACCCATTGTTACAATGGGAGTCGCCCTTGGCTTGGAAATTTGCTGCTCCCACTACGCTGATGACACCAACCATTCGCGTTTCGGAACGCCGGCGTCATCGCATCGGGACCAATGAAATCCAACTTTTGCACGGCAAGTCTAGCGAAAATCAAGGCGATACTGGACGGGACAAGTGTTCCGTGAAACGATGTTTACGTCGACTTTCTGTATATTGCGCATTCATCTCCATTCCTTCTTTGTCTGCTCTTCACTTGTTGTTTTGCACTGTTTAACGGTAGTATCTACTTGAAGCTCGCCACCCTGCAGGCGTTTTAGGTTCTAAGCACATTTCTTTTTCTCACGTCCGATGATGGGCTTAAGTGGCGAAGCTACGACCTTTACCTACCCTGGCTGATTCCAACAGCGCAAAAACACGCCACAGTGACGTTATAGCAGGATATCAGATTGATCGGATCCAATTGAGACCGCGGAGGGTGCGTTTCAGTGGCGATGAAATAGGAAACGCTACCGTGTGTAATGCGAGGCTATACCTAGGAGGCAGAAGTTATTTTACAAGCCTGTATTAATGCCACGCCTAAGCATACTGCGCCTTAAATATAATAATAATTCAGTAGTCTTTCTACTTGCTCAAAAATAAAGGTTTCCTAACCTAAGTACACTCTGCATCTAAAACTCCTAGTAACCTTTTCCTGCACAGAAAAATAATTTCCTGTTGATTTGTGAATGTATACAAACCGGTTTGTAGATAGCGCTTTGCTGGTAGAAAATTTATAAAAAGGACGATAATAACAAAATAGCTCCTTCTACGAATTCATTTTATCCTCTTCACTATTAGTGGCAGCTACCTAAAATAGCTATACGAAGCAGATGCGGCCTTCGGGAGAGTGGCTGACCTGAAAAGAATCACAAACTACTTCGAGATAGAAGGACAGAAATGCAGGGAGGATAGCACAGTGAAGCCGCGTTTAGAGGCTCTTCACGAGAGAAGTGGAACAAGAGGAGAAAATAGGAAGAGCTGGTAGTATATACCGGTAACACGTCTTCAAGCTGTGATGGGACACCGGGTGCCACACCGTCCTACATATTGCACAACTGTACAAAGGACACCTAATTCCTTCACCGTAAATGTCACTCTTAGCAAAATGAGTTGTTAATATTGCCAGGGGGCGCTCGCAGCGAAAGACGTTGAAGTGGCGCTCGGAGAAAAAGGACGAAGTGAATCGGCTCCGGACTAGAAGGACGTACCTAAAGCTTGGACCATATAATTCCACCTGCACCGGCTCTGATAGCCTAGCCCTAGTCGCCAATATCGTGACAAATCTGGTGGAGGTGCTGGGTAGAATAATATGGTCCAAGCTTTAGGTACGTCCTTCTAGTCCGGAGCCGATTCACTTCGTCCTTTTTCTCCGAGCGCCACTTCAACGTCTTTCGCTGCGAGCGCCCCCTGGCATTAATGCCAGGGGGCGCTCGCAATAGAGGTAGAAGCTGGTAGATGTGCGCCATACAGCAGTCTGAGTTCGTCGCGCACAATCGAACGTAAGAGCTCACGTAGCGCCGATGCGTCCATGCCATGCGATGGTAACTCGGCAGAGACGGAGGTGGCGTGGACGGTACGATTCTGTGCCGAAGCTCGCTGCTGAAGCACTCTTTCTATTGTGGATGTTTCGCAAGGAATTCTGCGACAGTTTTCGGTGGGCTGCGCACAAGGCCAGCAAAAAGCTGCTCTTTAACGCCAAGCATAAGTTAGCGCAGCTTTTTGTCCTCGGACATTGTAGGCTCTGCCCGCTTGAAGAGGCGTGTCATGTCTTCGATATATGCCGCGACCGTCTCGTTGGGCATTTGAACCCGAGATTGGAGAGCGCGTTCGGCCCGTTCGCGGCGATCTGAGCTACCGTAAGCAGCCGCAAGATGACGCTTGAACTCACTCCAGGTTGACAGCTGGTCTTCATGGTTCTGGAACCATGTCCGAGCGCCATCTTCAAGGCTGAAGTAGACGTTGCGAAGCCGGGCGGCGTCATCCTATAGGTTGAAGGTAGCTACCCTTTCTTAGTGCTGCAACCAGTCGTCGACGTCTTCATAGGTGTCCCCGTGAAAGGTCTTTGGGACGCGGGGGTTCTGAAACGTCACGTAAGTAGGGGCCGCTCCAGGCATTGCGACGACGTCGTGGCTGCCGGTAGTCATAGCTGATGGGGAAAACTCAGGTGGTAGGCCTCGTTGCCTGCGGCTGGTGCGGTGAACAGGCGTTTCTTCAAATATATGACCAGCACTCCCGCTTAGCGGAGGGGTACGGGACATCAGACCTGACCTCCACCAGCGCATTCACGAAAGGTAACAATCATGCCAGCCACTGTGAAGTAATAGCTTTTAAGCGCTGGACCAAGATGCAGCGTACCAGTAAGGCGTTTCGAGCTGCGGTCTGTAGCAGGCCTTGTAAAGAATGTGAAGCGTGTTGACCAGCATTCCCAGGATTAGGAAGTCTTGGTGTTCTTGCTCTGGAAGCACGCTTATAGCAGCGGAAGACCTCGACTATGGGCTCGGAGAATTCGGTGAATCCCTAAGCTTCGCGGGTGCACTATGATGAAACGTAAGATAATTCAATGGCGATAACGCTTGTCAAATATTGGAATATGAGGTGCCTTGCCATGCTTGCCCATACACACCCACTTATAGCTCATAAACGTAGTGTTGCCGAGTAATGGAAAGTAGGTGCCGTCTTGTCAGCAACATTTATTGTCTAAAATTGTGTTGAGCGCTATGCCTGCAGGCTTTGAGCAAGTGAGTCTCGCCCACATGTTGAGCCCATTAAATGGCCCGGACTTCCGTCATAGCAACTGAGTTACCCGCCTGGACTGCCATTGCTCTATAGAAGGAAGTGGTAGTAGGTCCGCTGGTGGCGCCGTCTTTCGAGCTCCACCATGTGCGGCTATCTCGCTTTATGCTTTGCAAGTTGGATATAATGCGTTTATTAAGGCAAGATTCGAAAAGCTAAAGACGGTTCGCGTCTGAACATGACGCCGCAGTACTCCTTGCATTCTTTGTAGCTGTTTGCCTGGCTGTAATACATATCCTTCTTTCCAGTTTAAAGTTATACGTGTAGTAATGAAATGATATGAATGCCTCTGTCATGAAATTGAGAGACTCGACCATGATCACTGCTCGAAATAACTTTAACCTCAACCTATATTTGTACCAACTCGTTTACCCTGTTGTCCCGGTGTGCTGACACATCTCGCCTCTACCTCTCTTCGCTTCCAGAATTGATGTCATAGGATCGCTCTGTTGTCTTAGAGATCTTGCCCCACGCGAAATCGTTTATAGCTACTTTGGAGCCGCTCATTATGGTGACCGCTTTGATGCTGACCATTTCAGTTAGGTACCTCCTCCAACATCTCTAAGTTCTTTGTTTTTATCAAGCCCGCCATTACTTTTTCCGCCGAATCATTCTCGCCAACTCTACAATAGGTTCGCCTCTGCATTCCGCCGCGCCTAGGTATACAGTATATCCTGAGCCTTTCATCCAAGCTTTAAGGCCTTTTTCTCCTGCTTACCTCCTGCCTTCGCGAAAAGCAGGGTACATGTTTTTGTTTTGCAATAGCGGCTTAAAGGCGATGAAATTTGTCACTTTTGTCAGCTGTTTTGCTTGCGTGTTACTTTCCGGCGACTGTCACGTAGTCCTAAACTGCTCAATATCCTCCACCACAAGGATGGGGTATGAAGCCGTCCTGATCGTGTGATTATAGGCGCCTAAGACAGGTCCGTGATTTTGTTGTGCACTCTTAGTTTAACACTTCCGGCCTTAGGAGTGCAGTTGGGTAGTGCCAGTGCTGCTTTATATACGCCTGCCTTATGATATCCTCATTTTTTTTTTGGCGGCCTTAGCTTGAGGTGGGAGATATCGTGAGCTGTTTTGCTCACAAAAGTCGGATCCATTCTACACATCTGTCTTTTTGAGTCTTCGTCTTTCGTTCACTATTGGCCTGATCAAACTGATTTTATTGTCGGCTTAAATCTGTTTACTGTATTTGTGTTCTTTCTATTGTTTTAAATATGACCACCAAGACCAAAATTTGTCTACTCTGGCTGCCGACGTCTTATTTACCTCAACCAGAAGGCCTTCTATTTTGGTGCTGCACTTGCTCGCCCCCGGTTCACCAGGTGTTAGCGTTTACACAACTACCAGAAACTCGAGCAGTAGAAATATATCATCGCTCAAAATCAATTCAGAAGGATATCCGCTTCGCGAGCACGGCAACCATATGATTATCTTTGCAGATGTGGGCAATTTGGTTTTAGAACACAACCGATGGAACAGGCGTCTTGTGGAGTCATAGTATGTGCTTCTTACGAAAGCGACTTTTAACAGCTTTCCGGGCCACTTGCTTTCGCCTTCTTTACGGTACTACGAAGAGAATTGAAGACCGGTTCATTTTTCTGGAAGCTGACTCTGTAGTCACTAGTGAAGGGAAAGGACAGATTTGCTCCCGAACCTTTGGCTGCTAATAACCTTTTTTCAAATTTTATACATCATACGAGGCTGCAATTTTCCTACATTTATTGACTGTTTAGTCCCACAGCGATTGAGATATCAATGAATGAATGTATTTAATGAGAAGGGCAGATCTCCAAACAATAATACACAAACCATCAAGAAAACGAGCAAGCAGTTTACAAGAATTCCAGAGCCAGCTTGGTCTGTCTATTGCATGCATAACTTTACAATGAAGCATAATACTTCTTCACAAGGACAAACGTGTTGGTTATCACCACTTTATTATCTTCATAAACAGGTAAATTGTGAACAACTATGGTACAGAGAGCTCGCAGTTGCCTTTATCTGAACACTTTGAAAGAAAAGGGAGAGAACAGGGAACAATGTTTAAGCAGAGAACTTGCAAAACCAGTATTATTCAGTTCATTGGGTACAGAAGACAGTCTCCTAGTTTTAGAGTATACTTTATTACTTGGAACATGGCACGGGAAGGGATACCAGCAAAACTTCTGGAGGATTATTTGGAGCTTTAATCAACGACGTGACCTGCGTGCTCATTTACTAGGTTTCGCACGTACGTCATCGATCGCGTATGGCTTAGCACGAGCTCGCGTGAAATTTGTTTTTGCGATTGGCCTTTCTGCTGTAACCTTCTCTTCGGAGCTTACTAAACATCGTGTCTTAAAGAGTAGAAGACAATACGTACCGGAGCGCTTGCTCCAATTGGACACTTCGATTGCTCGAGATTTTCTCAAGACCTTGCTTTTTAATATCAACAAGAAGAAAACAGACGCCACTTTTGTGTTTTTCAAAACTGCGTCTTCCACTCGTTCTTCTTCCCTCATTTTAGGACTAAGATATGGCGCTTAAAAGAGGAGGAATAATTTCTAAGAAAACCAGGGAATTGGATGGCTGTTTTGTAAAAGCCCGTTCGCTGCCAGGAGGTTCCCAGGGATTTGTCCGATCGCAGTCACAGCAGGAAACGTATTTCGTGCCATGAATTCAAAACTCAATGGCGAATGCTTTGAATTCAAGATGTAGGTCCAGCCTCAGCCTGAATTCTTTACAATCAAGAAAACAAGAAGAGTGCGATTACTCGCTGCGTAAACATAACCCTTGATGCTAAACTCTTGTTTGCCTGCGGATTTTGTTCCTCTAGGAACGAAGGTTGAGCATAATAATACCAAAGATGTGTAGCAAGAAAAATATAGAGGCGTCTTTAGTCGTCTCGAATTAGATTGGAATACTGTGGTGATGAATGGTTGAAAAAAGAAAACGACAATCATATATACGGTGACAAAGTTGTGGAACATTTTGTGCATATTTAACGGCCGTATTGATTCGCTTTTTGTCAGTCGCGTTTGTCACATCTGGAAAACAGAGCACGTCTTCGATTTGTATTTTTGTTTTCAATGCTTGCTGTAAAGACGAGAGGAGTAAGGGTGACGATGAAAGCTAGATGAGGAGCCTGCATGAAATAAACCTCGTTTGAAAGCAGAGCCTCGGCTAGGTTAGAAAGATAACAGGACAGCAAAAAGAGAGCACGAAGGAGACAAACACCGCCGCGCTAAGTGAGTAATTTTTGCATGCTGTCGGTCTGTTTGATTCAGTTCTTGCAGAATAATTGAACAGGAACTCAGAACGAATGGTGACCGACCAGAACTGCCTTTTAGAATAAATAAGTGAGGAGAGAGTAGCAAACTTTATAGTCGAGAAAAGCGCTATCAGGATTGACACAAATGCTGTCAGAAGGGTTGACAAAAGAAAAAGATAAACAAAAGCTTTTTTGTTTGCTTACTTTTTCTTTGCTGTGTTTACCGTCTCAAAGCGACTCAGGCTACTAGGGATGCCATAGTGAAGGACTACACAATTGTTTACCGTCTATGACTTCTTAACGTACACTGACGTTCCTTGGTTCCTTGCTTACCTCTCCATCGAAACGTGGTCCCCGTTGAAGACATCGAGCTCGCGTCCTCGGGATCGCCAGGCAAGCCCCTCTGACCAGTGAACCACCTTGCGTAGCTAGGCTAATCTGAGGTAAGGAATGCTCGCACCTAATGCAAAGAGTTTCCAGGCGAACATCTTTCTCATCTGGCACTGTTTCATCATTTCGGAAACATTTCTTAGAGACCAATATTCTTTGCCAGGCTTTTATCTGCGTTTCTTAGTGCAGGTAATCAGTCAGGCTGGCCCCATTGCGTGTCCAGTTCACAACAGTGCTTATGTTAAAAGAACAATGCGGAGCTTCAAGGATAAATTTGAAGCAGAACTGCTGAACAGAAAGAGATTCACATTTGCGGAAAGGTTTAGGTGTCGTAAAAAGACAACACGAGCGTGCTTTGCACTGCCCTGCACGACCTACACCACGTCTCACCGAAACATTCATTTTCGTCCAGCCGGTGAGCCAGTTCTAGTTTTGCACGTACATGTGAACATATGTGTATGGGCTAAATTTGAAACTAGATGCGGAAGGCTGCAAACATCCCAGAAAAATGTGGTCCCATCCTTTGTTAGAAAAGGCTCATAATTTCGGAAGTCGGCGGTCTTGAGAGAAGCCACAGCAATGTTGGCTGCCGTATTCATAAAATGAAACAATGTTTGCAAATTGTTAAAGATTGACCTTCACTAGCGGCCAATATAGGAAATGTAAGTAGTGTGGAATGGTTGTTACGTGTTCGCGAATTATCTATATATGTTGCAGTTTGACTAAACGTGTGGAGAAATAAATTTTGTTCTCATGATCCTCCTGCGTGCAAAGTACGTACTAAGGGCAGCTTGAACGGTACCATCAGCAACGCAAAACAATTCAATCCCTGACAGTCAGCAAAGCAGATGGAGATTCCTTCTTGGGCTAGCAAGGCGCTATTTTAATGGTTCATAATTTCGGAGAACGAACAGCAAGGTTGTGGAGCGTGTTCTTACAAAGCATGGATATTTTATGGATTCTAATGGGTACAATCTTGTGTGCATTGTGGTTTTCAAAAACGGCTTAAAACTACCAATGATATCGTTGGTGTTGGATTGGTGAAGGCATGGTCTTATCTGCATACCTGTGTTTCCAGGAGCGCAGCAGCTTTACCTCAGCCTTAGATTGTAAGTTCGTCTGTTTTAAGGCTAAAGCCTTTAAGGGTTCATTCTGTCGTGGACAAAATGTGTCACGCTTTTGCGGCAGCTCTGATTGGCCGAGCCGGGATGACGTCATAATGGTCTCGGCCAATCACAGAGCACCACCACAATATGCGCGAATGCGTGCCTTATATGGCCATATGTCAATCGATGATCAATTACTAGTAATAATATTTATTTAGTTTTTATTTCTAATATTGACTAAAGAATTATTATCTTATTTAACTAAATAATAAAAATAAATATTTTACCTAATACATTGCCAATTAATAGATAGCTAAATAATGACTAGCTATATAATTATTAATTAATAATGCAAGTTGCGTAGCACAATGCGGCACTCAGAATTTCGCCTTTCACTACTTTAATCGCTAAAGTCCCTCGTAATTGTTTTTTCTGATAAAGCTACAGTTTTGGCATTCCTTTTCCTGCAGTTTGTATAACAGAAAAAATTTTGTTTGTCCTATATTGCAAGAATTTAAACAAAACTGCCTTTGTGAAGCCACGAACTGTGCTACAGTAAGCAGCGCTTCACATAACGACCCTCTGCTATGCAGTTTAGAACACAACAATTTTCTTCCACTCCTGGAGTCAGGAAAAAAAATTATATTTGAAACTCGTGGAAAGCATCAAACGAACGGGGTCGTAGTTAAAACATTTGCTATCGCATACTGAAAATTGTTTCCAAGCATGCTCATTGCTGCAACACTTGGCTGCAACTCTCGGCAAGATGATTCATTATACAATGGGTCAGCATTAAAGCCCCGTAAGAGAAAAAACATTGTGTCCGCCGTTGCCTGTCGCAAAATGCCCGTACTTTCAATGTGATGGGTGACGTCACGAGAACACGTGATATGGCCGGTGCTCTTTTAGCTGGCCATCGGTAGATAGGCTCGACACCGAGCATGAACGACCACGGTGGCGGTATGTAGGTATCATGTCGCAGCTGCGTTTCGTTGCGTAAAGGTCTGTGCAGAAAACTGCGTGTATCAGGTTTCAATGTTGTCAGACGGCATTAGTATTAATCAGAACGAGTCTAGCGCTCAGTTAGAGTGTTGATGATGTCGACCTTGCGAGCAGTAGATTGCCATGTCATGACGGAACCGTCTTTCTTGCCTGGAGGTGTTTTGCATTCGCAGCTTATCAGAACTTATATGGCTTGATGTATTGCCTTTAACGTCCTAAAAAGACCGAGGCTAAGAGGGAAGCCGTAGTAGAGTGCTGCGGAAATTTCGACCAACTGGGGTTCTTTTACTTGCACCTAAACATATTTTAGGCACGCCACTTGATCGAAGAGCCAGCGTGGATTGAAGCCATTAAAAAGGCAGTAACGCACGGAGAATCCCCTGGCACCCTACAGTTTATTCTGTTTCTTAATAAATTATTCTCGGAGCCTTTTACTCCAAAATGAAGGAAGAGCTCATTGCATTCAGTTTAATTTGATTACGAAAACAATTGAAGTAGAAACCGTTCCACAAATGCACTTTGTTTATTTATTTATGCATAATGATACGACGCCGTAATGCATTAACATAGGGAGGATACATACTTCAGTAAAATACAATTGTGCATGCAGGAAATGTCACAATTCCTCTTGATAATGCATAGCAGTAATACACAATTTTTACCTCTAAATCTCAGCATACAGGACGGACATGCTTTAAAACACTGCTTTAAAGTAAATAACGGAAGAATGAGGACTCCAAAAGAAATAATACCTTAAGGATGTAGTGCAAAAAGTAAGCGTCATAGATAAAATAGGAACCACAGAAACTTGCATATTATTCCAGTCTTTCACCCTTTTCGGAAAGAAGGAATGACTAAAATAGCTAGTTTGAGTTTGCTCGAACTATATTTGATTGGTCTTTCCTACGCAACACTAACTTGGTGTTCACAATAATTTACGTTTGTGATTTGCCAGCGGAATCATGAAATACATCGTGAATTAGGGCGGGTACGTTTTCTTCTCTGGCTCAGCTCTTGGCATCGCAAGCTTTGCTTGGCACTAGCAATGTTCAGATTACGTTTTAGTTACCTACAACAAAACGGTGAGCACGATGTTGGTCGGGCAGCTCGAGTTTCAATTCGTTCCTAATGGTGCGGTATTGGGATCCCACACAGTGTATGCGTACTTCATAATAGAGCAAGATCGAGAATTCCATTCCTAGTTTCTTCCAGAAAACTAGGAATGGTTTTGAAGTTGTGATAGAGAAACGCAACCTATTTTGCACTTTTTGATACTCTGTGTTTAACGTGCTTCTTCCAAAATAAATCTGATACAGGGGTTACATCCGGGCATTTGAACTGGTGAAATGGTGCAAGGAACGTCAGGCGTTTGAACACATCTAGAGAAAGCAAAGGTTTTGCTCAATTTAATATGTATCTTCCTCATCCGCCAACCATCAACAGTAGAATCAATATCTGTTTATAGAATGCTTGAATCATCAATGTTTCGTACTCTTCTATACAACACAAATTCGTAGACAAATAGGTGTACAGTGCCGGCCAGTCGGTCTATAATATCATTCACGTAAAGTAACAGCAACAAGGGACTCCGGACGGAGCGTCAGCAGGCGTGAAGTCTGCTTAAGATCGGAAAGGACGAAAGCCAATTTACAGGAGTGTTTTCACTATCTGCAGTGTCATTATTATGGCTACTATTATCCTCAGGCTAGACAAAGATAAATAACATCGATTTTTCAAGAGCCCTGCGTGCATAGCTGTTATCGCACTAGGCTGAAGATCAGAGGAATAGTGGTTCGATAGCCTGTGAAAACAGTGTCAGTTCGAGGAAAAATTTCTGAAGAACACTTCCTGCCATCATATCCGCAACCCTTCAGCCAAGAATTGATTTCATCTTAATAAACAGCAGCAGGAGACACGAACACATGACTTATTGCTGGTACTTGAGGCAAATGGAGATGCAACACTTTGAAGACACTGCGGGAATAAATCAGACACAAAGTGATGTGAGTTTCTTGCTTCCACCATCAGCTTTATGTGGTGTTAACTGTCTGATGGATGAATGGCGACCTATTTAAGTATTCAGACTAGCTGGTGTTATAAGTTTGATAATAGAAAGATTCCCGGATCACCTGAGCAACTTTGAGCTACAAGCGGGAGTTTAAGTTGGCAACCGTTTATTCTATTACTTAAATAAAAAAATTGTATACTTCAAATTCTGCGCTCCATGCTAGGAAATCCGGTGCGTCTGGTCTTATTGCGGTCCAATTTTATTGCAGTATCTTGCTTCCATTCATATGCTCCTATTTGGGCTCTCCGTCAGCGGTTCATCTCATGCCAAGCTAGTCGAAATAGCGCCCAACTCCACTATCCGAATCTTATGCTGACGAGCTCCCCATGTGTCTGAGTATTGGCTTCAATGCCTTCGATATTGTTTGAAGTGAAAACATCACTACACTATGTAGAGCCGGTTTTCGCGTGAGCTTCAATTTAATCTTCATTTGACCTTCAAGGATATGGAAAGCAAGCTGTTCCTATGGGAATCAGGTATCCATAGAAAAAAATGAGAAGGGGTAAACGCTGCTGGACGGAATTTGAAGAGGAAGCATTAGCTGTGGGTGACCAAGCATTCCTAATCGTCTCCTTCTTCTTCGTCTTTAATTGTGCCACGGTGACATTGTGCCATGCCGACGGCCTGAAAGCCTTGGGCAGTGTAGCTTTCGCTACAAACATTGGCTATTGCTTAGCGCAGCTATGTCAGGATATACGCAGCGACAGACGCTTTACACCTCCATATCCAACGTCGTCGATGCACCTTCAGAGGCTAGATGGACCTTCGAGCTGCATCTTCAAGTCGTGGCTCATCAAGACATTCTGCGCGTCCTTCCTCGGCCTCCGGCTCGTCGCCTTCTCCTTGTTTCGTTCCGACGCCTAAACCTGCCTTATTTCAGACTCCCGACTGGCTCTAAAGTGCAATGAGGCGAAAGCGTCTTTTGCGAGGTGGTCTGAAGCCCTCCACTACAGCATCTCTTCTTCTGTATTTCCACTCCCACATTCCTCCTTTTCCTTATGACTCAGTTATTATCGTGGTGTTAAAAACGTTGATTAAAAGAGATAGTTACATGGAGCTTGCTACGGGGCCAGGATCAGCGCCCCCCTCACAAACACTAGGTGGAGTTCTTAGCAAGGGACCCCAGTTGCTTCCGCTACCGCCATTGCTCGTTTGATCAACGCCTTTTGGACTTCAAGTCGGAGCTGGCGCGTAGAGTCGCCCCCAATCCTCCCGGGAGGGATTTGGATTGGGTTTAAGGGCAGGGCTGGGGGGGCATGTCCACAGTATGTGGAATAGGTCCGAGGACATTTCCCCAGAGTGCGGGCACTCCCCGGAGAAGGCAGTGTCAAAGCGTTTAAGCGACGCCGAGAACATCATGGGGGTTGGTATAAGGAGGCGGAGAAACACGCATTCTTACGCTCTTCTTACTCGTTTGCACTAGCGGACGTAAATGCTGTGTCTGTTTTGATATAGTTGAGTTATTTGCCTGAAAGTGTAGGCCGGTGCGAATTTCTAGTCTGAGGAGGGAGACCGGATTGCGCAATTAGAGAGACAGCGCTTTTTCTTTCTTGCAAACCAATTAGAAACGGCGCTGATACCTGCTGCACTGAGTCTGCTGTATGGTGCTGCGCTTGAGGAAGCGCTAAATGAATTGCTCCACACGGACGGCCGGATCTAACGCCCGGCGGGGTCCACTTCGTATATGTGTGTTTTTGTTGTTAAGAACATCATGCTTCCACCGATGTAGGAGGCCCCTACTCCTCGCCCCCGGCACGCAGGCCTATGGGACGGAGCCCGGGGCCTCCACGACTAAAGACAGGCGAAACGACAGTGTTTCTTCACGGCTTCAGCCGCCAGGCGGATAGCTTGCTGCTGGTTGGCAGGGGACTCTGCAGTAGCAGTTCCCAGGCTTCTTTACTATTTATGCTTTCTTTGGCGTCAAGGAAATCAAGAAATTGAAAGATTATATGATCTAGAGTACCCCTTACTCCGCAGGTTTCGCATTTATCGCCCGTCTTTTCCTCCACTTGCGTGTGGAAAAGCCAGACGGGATTTGGAAAATTCCCAGCTTGCAGGCGCCGCCAAGCGACGGCCTCCTCGTTGTTTCGGTCCGGTGGTGGCAGGGACCTTCTGATAAGTTTGTAGTGTTCTAAGATTTCCTTATACGCTTGCAGCCTCTCGCCCATCCCATCGCAATCAGGCGGCTCTAAGTCTGCCCGGAAGTAGCTTTTGGGCTAGCTCGTGCGCGCCTCGCTGCCGGTGACGGGGCTGGGACGGTAGGTCAACGCCGCTTGTGGCGGGGGCTAGGCAGCCACCTAATTTTTGAAATTTGCGGGCCGTCTTGGCACCCGCTACTGCTTAGGAGATGGGCGACGGCTGTTGTGGCGCGTTATTCTCTTCCCCTTCTTTTTCTTTCTCCTCAACTTTTTCTCTTCTGTCCGCAGGGCCCCGCCGGGGTGGTGCAGTGGTAAGACGCCCGACTACTGTGCCGGAGTACCCGGGTTCGAACCCGGCCTCAGCGGCTGCTTTTCGATGGAGGCGAAACGAAGAGGCGTCCGTGTGCTGTGCGATGTCAGCGCACGTTAAAGATCCCCAGGTGGTCGAAATTACTCCGTAGCTCTCCACTACGGCTCCTCTTTCTCTCTTTCCACTTTCACTTCCCATCTTCCTCCCTTCCCTCACGGCGCGGTTGTGGTGTCCACAGAAAACAAGTGAGACAGTTACCGCGCCTTTCCCTTCCTATAAATAAATCAGTTACATCAGTTAAGGCAGCGGAAGAAGGAGGGACCCGGAGTACTCGGGTTCGAACCCGACCTCGGCGGCTGCGTTTCGATGGAGGCGAAACGAAGAGGCGTCGTGTACTGTGCGATGTCAGCGCACGTTAAAGATCCCCAGGTGGTCGAAATTACTCCGTAGCCCTCCACTACCGCTCCTCTTTCTCTCTTTACACTTTCACTCCCACCTTCTTCCCTTCCCCAACGGCGCGGTTGAGGAGTCCACCGAAAACAAGTGAGACAGTTACCGCGCCTTTCCCTTCCTATGAACGAATCTCTCCCAAGGCAGCGGAGGTTGCTCAGCTACAGAGCCAGTAGCAGGCCCGTGCATTTTCTTTTCCTTCTTCCTTATACAGCCACAACAACAACATTCGTGCGCGGGGGTCCAAATATTTCGAATCCTTCTTTAAAGTTCTCTTTTCTCTAATATTTTGGCTGCCTCCTTCGAAACCCTCCTTTTTTCAAAGTTCCAGACAGCCGTTTTGCTGTCAGTAATAACTATGCTGGCTTCCGTTCCAACGCAAGCGAGTGCTATCGCAACTCTTTCAGCCGTATCTACAGTTCGGCTTCTAACGGACGCGGAGGGGGGTGTACGCCGCGGCAGTTGACGACCGCAGCAACTGCCGCCCCCGACTTCCCTCTAGCCGCGTCCTCGTAGGCGACCTCCCCAGGCTTCATCTTCCCCGCTTTTTTTGCAAGCGTCTCGGCCCCCTTTTGTCTCCTCTCCTTGTTGTAAGTAGGGCGCATGTTTTTGGTTGGTTGATTGGTTGGTTTGTGGGGTTTAACGTCCCAAAGCAACTCAGGCTATGAGAGACGCCGTAGTGGAGGACTCCGGAAATTTCGACCACCTGGAGGTCTTTAACGTGCACTGACATCGCACAGCACACGGGCGCCTTGCTTTTTGCCTCCATCGAAAAGCGGCCGCCGAGGCCGGGATTCGATCCCGCGTCCTTGGGAACACTAGTCGAGCGTCGTAACCACTGCGCCACCCCGGCGGGGTGGTGCATGTTTCATGTTTTTAGTAGGGGGGCACTATTATACATTCGGGACACTTTCGTGGAATGTCCACTTTGTCGCTTGTTCCTCTATCTGACTGCAGTCCCACCCAGCCGAGGATGGTTCTGCCCGTGGTGGTTCTGCTTAATCTTTCTAGTTGCGCCATGGGCACAGCCTCCGCTAGTTCCGTAAAATTGTTGTGCACCCCCATTTCGAGGAGGCGTCCAGTCGAGGTCGAGATGAACAGTCCCAGACCCCCGTTCGCGCGTCGTCTGACCAGTGCGTCTATTCTCTGCTTTTCGTCTGATCTGATGTTTAGGAATGGGGTGGCGTAACATATGCGGCTAGTGATGTAAGCCTGCATTAGTTTCAGGAGGCTTAGTTCCTTAAGGCCCCGGCCCTTTAATGCGAGTCTACTGCACAACCCGTGACTTGCGCGGCGTACGCGTTCAGTTTCTTTACCGTTGTATCGTTGTATTCATCTGCTTGTAGAAACAGCCCCAGGATCCTAATTTGTTCGATTTTCGGCACTGTTTGGCCGTCTACTGTTATGTTGATATTTCTCTGGCTTTTGCACCTGAGAGCCTTCGGGTCGTAAATCAACAGTTCCGGTTTTTGTGGCGAGCACGAGAGGCCGGTTTCGGCCACGTAGGACGTCACGGTGTCCGCCACCACCTGCAAGCGCTCCTCAATGCTCGCGTTGCTCACCTGGTTGGCCCACAGGTTGACGTCGTCCGCGTAAATTCTGAATTCTAAGTTTTTCACCTTCCTCAGTTCTGCCGGGAGGTTTCGCATGGCAACAATAAAGAGGAACGGGGACAGCACCAAACCTTGTGGCGTACCCCTGCTTCCTAGTCTGACGGTAGAAGATTCAATGTCCTGAACTTTATAATTCTACGCGATAGGCGTAAGTTCGTGCCAAAATATTAGGCCTAAAAACAAAGTCGGCTCCCTGCCCAGACAGAACCACAAACAATGTTCTCTAAAATTTGGATGATAACTCTATCCGCACGCTCAAGAAATAAATGGGCATCGTATAGGAAAGAAGTCGCCTCCCACAACAGTGGAAGACGGCAAACGTAGTTTTGATACTGAAGCCATGCAAACCTCCGAAACTAGAGAACTTACGACCAATCTCTGTAACATCATGTACAGGGAAAGTGATGGAGCGTGTAGTCCAAACGCGACTAAAACATTTCATGGAGCTGAACGACCTGTGGCCGCACGAAATGGTTGGGTTCCGGTCTGGCCTGTGCACACAGGGCCTAATGCTCCGCTTGAGACACGACATCATAGCAAGTGAAACCAGGGACGCGAGGCAACTACTAGATCTAGACCTGACAAATTCATTTGATAACGTAAAACAGAATCTTTTTATCCTCCAAGAATTGGGAGACGTAGGATTTCGTATATGCGTGAATCGCCTGGTGAATCATCATTGTCTTCATCAAAATGTTTTATTTCCACCGAAATTAGACTCCTTTTTGGACCCCCCGGCACGCAGGCCTAAGGGAGCCCTACTCAGGAACCTCGCAAACTAAGGTCTGGTGCAGACATATTGTTGCTTCACGGCCTCAGCCGCCAGGTGGATGGCTTGCTGCTGTTGAGTGCGGTTCGCGCTCCGCAGCAAGGTCCTCCGAGATAGGAAGGCGGTGATTGCTTGGTGAAGTCATCAGTAGTCGTGACGTCATGTCCGGTTATGACCTAATTATGAGCTCACTTCTGTTTATTGGACATGCCCAGATGTGACGTCATGTTGAATTTATGTGTCCATAGAGCAATTGGGACAGACACTGCGCTTTTCCATTCCATTGAACCAAGTTATTATTTTATTATAATTATTGCGGTCTGCATCTTGGTGTCTCCGCTTAGCGATGCGTTCTTCTTTTTGTTCGGCATCTAGAGGAATGAAAGAGGCTGAAATTTGTCTTTGTACTAAATCGATTCACATACTCTGTCCCTTATCTCCGCCTCTTTCAATCTGACAAGGAGAGATTAGACAGACTCATTAGAAGCACCTACAACGCTGGGCTAGGTCTACCCAGAAACAATTCAAACGAAAAACGTCTCTCACTTGGAATACACAACACTGTAGAGGAGCTGATCACTGCACGTAAGACAGCACAGCTAAAAAGACTAACGAACTCTAAAGAGGCGTTGTCAGTGCACGTCAAAGAACCCCAGGTGGTCAAAATTTCCGGAGTCCTCCACTACGGTGTCTCTTATAGCCTGAGTCGCTTTGGGACGTTAAACCCCACAAATCAAACCAAATCGAAAGGAGGCAGACAAATTCACAACCGCATGAGAAGTAATGCCGAAACACCAGCCAGCCACCCAGGCCCACTATCAAGAGGAGCGCGCGAGAAAACTGTCTCCAAACCTTTGCCCAAAAACATGCACCCCTCTTTAAATGAAGGCAGGAGGAAGACTAGAGCTAGGTCCCAAAACACAAGTGCCGAAATCACGATGGGGTGGGGTACACCGTGGCCTCGGATTACAATATTGGTGAAGGTGCCTTTGACATCTATGTAAATAAGAAGTCCAGTTACGTCAGTAAATGCGTATCAGCCGCTTCGGTCAAAGTACGCTGCTCGGACCAGGCGGAAGAAGCCGCAATCGCTTTAGCCATCGCTACAACAGACGTCGACATAATTGTCAGCGATTCAAAAACTGCCATACGTCGCTTCTCGCGTGGCACAATATCAAATACCGCCAGGAACAATCTCGCGGATATCAGACTCGACACAGATATAGAACTCGTATGGGCACCCGCCCACTCAGGGAACCGAGGCAATGAGGTTTTGTAGGCCGAGCGGTGAGACCTAGTGCCGAGGAACTTGAAACCGATGGATTGCTCAGATACAGCGACCTTACACAACACTTCAAACTCTCTAGGAGAGCATACCCACCACCATACATATCACTAACAAGACAACAAGAAATTGATTGGAGGAAACTACAAACGAACCCCTTCCCCAACCCTGCGGTTTACGCACACATATTTTCGGACAGCATAAGCTCATCCTGCACTAAGTGCGGAGAGAAAGCCGACCTTAATCATATGTGGTATTTCTCAGATGACCTGCCTCCAAAGGCTCTCATAGAAGCTCACTTGTATCCTGCGAGGAAGTATTCTAGGCACTATAGAGGAAGTGCGCCGCAACACGAGCCCCGAAATACTATTGGGTGTCGGAAACCACGCTGAAGTCACCGCAAGCCACCAGCTAACCGCCACTTGGCTCTTCCACTAAGACCCAGTAACACTACTACCGACAATAAAGTTTTCTCCCTCCCTTTCTTTGTTCGGGCGTCTCTGCTGAGTCGGCTGTGTAGTGGGCACGCGGCCACGAGCTGTGATGTCATGTGCAGCGCACCTGTTGCTCCTCTCCTGTTTCCGGGCATGCGCACTAGTGACCTGTCGGGGCGAATCCTCCCCCTTGAGCATGCGAGACTCCCCGGTGGCGCACGAATGGGCAGTAGGCCGTGAAACTCCTTGTTCGGAAGCAACCGGAGTCTGCTCCGCGGTCGAAGCGCCGCGCCGACGGCTGCGTACCTCTGACATCACTCGGCTCCTAACACATGCGCTGTAGACCTCGACACTACTCGGTCACAAGGCTGGGTGAGATACTTTGAAAAAGTATCTTCGATACCGATACTCGATACCCTGAAAACGTTTATCTCTGATGCCGACACAAGATACAGGATCGAAATCGTGTTTCGAAATAGGTACTCGGTACTTTATATTCAATACTTCGATACATTATTGAAATCGTAACATAATATAGGTGTTAGTACGATTATGGGCGTTAAAAAATTTTATCGTGCTTTCTGGAATCTTTAGAACATTCATATAGCATAGTTTTCTGAAATGCCTTAACGAATACGCCAGCACGGAGTAATTGTTTGGGCAGCTGTCCTTGTCAGGACTTCGCATTGAATTGAAGTCATGGTTGCCGCTAAGCGATTACTTCCACAAGCAGCCTAGCGAAATATTTCTGTAAATAATGCTCTTCATCTGGACCGATCTGTAAGCACGTATACTTATACATACAAATACAAAGGTGCAACCTGCGTGCGCTTGGATAACTGAGCAGTTATATTGCCATTAGTGCGATAACAAACCTATGAATCTCTGCATGTTGTAAAAAGCTAGAAGGTAACAAGTACAATAAAAAAAAAGGCTGAAAGTAAAGAGCGCGATTTGGGCGTGCTAAAAGCGGCACAAATGAGAAAAGCCTCTCTACATACGCACACGAGCATGCCGCAGTGTTGTATTAGATGAAGATGCCTTTTATCAACGTGTAAGAGTGAACCATAGCCGCGTATACTCAAGCGTCGTGGTGGTAGTTATGAAACTGGAGGTTCACTAGCGTCGCTGGAGAAATACGATTGGTTGTAGATAAGAGATAGAAATATCTTGTTTTTTAACAGAAAGTGCCTAATATGGTGTCAATTAATTCGCATATTTGAAAAATAAAGTTCTTGTTTTTTTGGAGATATATTTACAAGTTTTATTTAAGGTTTGCTCAAATATGTTTCTCAAAACACATTACTTCACAATGCATAATTTGTTATTTGAATTGTGCTGGAAAATGGCATTCATGGATTTCATGTTGTGCGTTTCATAAAATTTTGGAAGTAATATTTTTTCCAGAAAAAAGAAAGTCTAATGGAAGCCTGTTCCCTGTGCAGTTAACGAGGATGAATTTGTTTTCCGTCAAACGCCGTAACTACAAGTACGTGGTTAGCCGACTGCATATTTTTGGACTGAGGCTTTAAAATCTTGTGTTCTTGCTGGCAAGCATAGCCGGCAAACAGAGGCCCGGAATGTTGGGTTGTGCACACGTTACGGCGTCCGAAAGCACACTGAGGGCACTGCTTGACGAGAATCAAACCTCGCAGAGACAGGGGGCGCATGGTACACGGTTGGAATAGGTGGGAAGAGCGAGTACAGCTGAAGGGCTTTGGGCACAGCAGTGTGCGTGATCCCCACTGCGTGTTCGCGTTGCGTTTCAGCTTTGTTCATATCTATCTGTGTGTCTGTTAAAGGCTTAGCTGCTTCGTGGTACTCACTGGGTGATCAAAAGTAAAGCACCTCGTGAGCGCCTAATTACATTTGCCTTAATTTTAAAGAAAGGGAATCTGGAAATGTGGTTGACGGCGAGGGGCCGGGTCATTTGTATTGAACTCAGGCGGGACTACAAGCCGAGCTGTCTCAGGGACTGTACCCCCTTCTGAGTGAGCGCCGTGAACCCATTGTGTCACATTGGGTTCAATATTAAAAGTTTTACATAGTATAGTGTATCGTCAAAATACATGATTCTTTAAAAATGTATCTTCAATGCTGATACTCCGATCACTTCATTTTCAGCAGACGATACCTTATACATAAAATATCGAAAGATCGAAGATACATGTATCTTCGACGCTGCCCATGATTGCTCGGTCGGAGGCGAGTGGCGTGTGCTCCGTGCTCGGCGCGGCGTACTAGCTGCACGGCTTTGACGTCACTCGGCTCCTTGCGAATACACAGATCTAGCGATATGAGAGCTACAGCGGAATTGCGCGACTGCAGGTAATGTAGCTCGTACGTGAGCATAAATATTGTACCTAAACGAGTCGGTGGAGCTGGGTGCGGTTTTACTGGCTATGGAAGATGAGAATACAAAACGTATAAACAGTGCGAAGCTAGTTTCAATTAGAAGTGTGCTGTCCATAGAGAATGCTTGTCGACATCCGCCCACAAAAATTATTTCATGGCCTTCGACCAAATGCCCAGAGGTATTATCTTGGAAGGTAAATCAGAGAATATCTAAGTTCCACTATACGAGCATTATTCTTAGCATTATGCAAACTCTCTTGAAGAAAAATTCTAGAGGGCACTTTGGATCACTAATGTCAACACGGAGATAGTCGCGAAGCCATCCACTACAGCACCTCTTTCTTTAGTAGCGAAAGCTACATTGGAAACGAAGGAGGCGGCGGAGGGAGGTGATGAAGGGTGACAGTTTCTGGCCCTACGGGGCTGGGACTGGTAGGTGAACGCCGCTTTCGGCGGCGGCTAGCATGCAATCGAATTTTATCGGTTGTAGGCCGTCATTGCACCCGCCAGCGTTTAGGTGGTGGATGACGGCTGTTGAGGCGCGCATTTCTCTCTCCCTCTTCTTTTTCTTTATTCTCTACTTTCTCTCTTTTGTACCCCGCCGGGGTGGTGCTGTGGTAAGACGCCCGACCACTGTGCCGGAGTACCCGGGTTCGAACCCGACCTCGGCGGCTGCGTTTCGATGGTGGCGAAACGAAGAGGCGTCCGTGTGCTGTGCGATGTCAGCGCACGTTAAAGATCCCCAGGTGGTCGAAATTACACCGTAGCCCTCCACTATGGCTCCTCTTTCTCTTTCCACCTTCACTCCCACCTCCTCCCTTCCCTTACGGCGCGGTTGCGGTGTCCACAGAAAACAAGTGAGACAGTTACCGCGTCTTTCCCTTCCTATAAAATCAATCTCTCTTTTGTGCCCACCAGGCAGCGGAGGTGGCTCAGCTACAGAGCCAGTAGCAGGCCCGTGCATTTTCTTTTCTTTCTTCCTACAGCCACAACAACAACAGCGACATTATTATTCTACACACACCACCGAAATAAATATTCAGACCAACATTTTGGGGGTCATGTGGGCCAGCCCATAATATGGTAGTGCAGTGAAAAAAATTATCTTATGTTACTGAGTGTCGAATAAAAGGTAAAGAAATGGTGCTCTATGTTTCACACTTGATGATTAATGGAACTTGGGCAGCCAGAAAATACCACATTCAACCCATGGGCAGCACGTGAGCCAGCCTGAAACAGACTGGCCTCCGCAAAGCCCGCGCTGGCCCAATTTAGGTATTGGAGGAATTAATCGACTTGAAAATAAAACCATCAATGGGGCGGCACTGCCTGCACACACGTAGGGCCGATTAGTGAGTCTGGTATGCTGCTCATATTCGTCTATCTGGGCTGAATGCGGGCAGCCCTATTGGCTGCCCACACGGATACAGATAGGGACCGATTGCGGCAGAATTGGATATCCCAGGCGGGGCCCCTCTGGGTACGTGTTGCAAATACCGCATGGGGCCTGTATGGGCTGCCCTCACGGGCCCAATGCTGGCCCCCACATCATAGACCACTTTGTGCTACTTGGGAATATATACATACATGCATAATTGCATACATACATACATAAATACTTACTTTTGTTTCGAAAGCAACAGTACGCCAAGTCTGAACGATTTCGCGGAGCCACGGAGAGCACCAACTGTGCATGCGTGAGGA
>JAJIZL010018644.1:507029-535544 GCA_023969395.1 Amblyomma maculatum
ACGATTTCGCGGAGCCACGGAGAGCACCAACTGTGCATGCGTGAGGAGCGAGTGACGTCACACGAAGCACAGCAGGAGAGCCGCGCCAGACTCGACGCTGACTCCTCCTTTGCGCGGGCGACTTAGAGGTGCCGCCGTCGCTGCGTTAAAAAAATTATATGTAGGACTGCAACAAAACCCGAAAAGATGCATAGGATGCGAATCAAATGATAGGAGAGGAAGGTTATGCCTTCACTATTCTCTTCTCAAGAAACACCGCGGACGAGTACCTTAACCGCGCCGTAAAAGAAGGAAGAAAGGTGGGAGTGAAAATGAAAAGAAAGGAAGAGGAGGCGTAGTGGAGGGCTGAGGAATAATTTCGACCACCTGGGGATCTTTAACGTGCGCTGACATCGCACAGCACACGGACGCCTCTTCGTCGCGCCTCCATCGAAACGCAGCCGCCGAGGTCGTGTTCGAACGCATGTACTCCGGCACAGTAGTCGGGCGTCTTACCACTGCACCACCCCGGCGGGGCTCGCTGCGCTAGCGGCGCATGCGCCAAGAGGGAGCAAGGAGAGAGTGCGTCACACGGTGCACAGTTGGCACGCCGAGGCCAGCGCCGACTCGTCCGTGGTGTCTCTTGAGAAGAGAATAGTGAAAGCATAACCTTCCTCTCCTATCATTTGCTTCTCATTCTATGCGTCTTATCGGGTTTTGTTGCAGTGCTACATAAAATTATATGTGGTTTACAGGAAAGAAAAGGCACAGTATCGGTTACACTTTCTCTGGCAAGTGTGTTTGGACGGTACACCACCGCTCCTGTCGCGTGGCGTTCAAATCAACGGAAATGCCGACGGTGCCCTAGACTACAGCGCTCCGTTTACCCAAGCGGCGTTCACGCTCGAATGGCCACCCATCTCTATAGAAAGAGCGCCGTGTTCATCACACCTCTCCTAGCCTGTGCCATAACCATACTCACCTCCCTTACCCAAGTTATCTCAGTGTAAATAAATGTTTCTCCTCCTCCTCCTCCTCCTCCTCTAGCCACCCTGCCATAGTGGATGGAGGCCTGCAGAGTAATTTCGACAAAGTGCGGATCTTTAACGTGCACAGACATCGCACAGCACACGGACGCCTCCCTGTTTTGCCTCACTCTAAACGCAGCCGTCGGTGGTCGGGTTCGAGCCCGGGTACTCTGTCGGGTACATTGGTGAATGGAACCCTGGTTCAGTTATATGCAATGCTCGGTTCGCTGCAGTCTAAGCTTTTGTGGTGGTGGTGGTAGTGGTTATTTATTGTATATACAAAAGGAAGGAAAGGATGTTTGCCAGCCCCGGTATCTGCTATCTGATATCTGAAGCACCTGAACTGGGGCGGCGGAAATAAAGGGATAGCGAGGAAGAGGTAGTGGAAATCAAAGAGGTGAGCGCTAGGGAGAAAGGAAAGGGTAAGTAAAAATAAAAGAAAAAAATGGCTGAGGCTTAGCTTGGTTAAGCCTGGTCAGATGCGAAGCATATTGATTGCTAAACTCGGCTTTCCATGGTTACACTTGACTAAACTTTTCTTTCCTTGGTTACACGTGCTTTTACACGGTTTAAACTTGGAATGCACAATTGTTTTCCCATCGCATAAAACTTGGTAATAGCATGACTCGCTCATCTCTAATCTAACTGTGTTACCAACACGCACAACGAACATGTCGTCCCCTAGGCCAACGATACTCGATTGCCACTACGCGACTATGTACGCAAAGCAAAAGCTCTTAGAACACCGACGTGCACGGCGCGCAACTGCAGCCGACGGCGCGAGCTAGACCCCTGTCTTTCCTCTGTCGTGACGTCGCGTATCACGTGGTGTGACGTAGCATTCCACATTCTTTGCACGCCGTGTAACCGTCACGAAGGGCTGTGGTTTACCTCTAGCAATATGCTTCGCATAATATATACACTAAGGTTCAGTATACAGTAGTTTGCTTGAGGCCCACCCGCAAATGTCTTAGGTCAGTGAGCACTCGGCACATCGGGCGGGCCTGCGCCTTCCAAAGCACCGTCGAGCGGCGCTGCTGCTCCTGACAGGGAGCGCCATCTCTGACAGAAAAGTAGAAACTGGGGATACACGCGGGCGGCACCACCTAGGCCAGTAGGTCGTGACCTTAGGCATCCCGTGCAAGTTTTCTCCTTTCGCTCGCTCGCTTCCGCGCACGTGCAGACGTCTCGCGTTGCTTTGGACGCCGCCGGCTCAGCTCGCTGTCTTCACGGTGTGCGCCGCGCGCGCTTTCTCTCGCACGAGCACGCGCCTTGACGCGCCCCCGCAGGCGCACCGCGACATGCCATCTGCATTCCGTCTTGATTGAGCAACCTGACGCGTATTTTCATGGAGGATACTTAATTACAGGCGGGAAACTTTTTATTCACGTCGGTAGTGTAGAGCAGACAACAGACGGGGTGAGTAAATGATGAGTAAATATTGATTGTGAATGCGTCCCACGTTAGAAAAAACGTAGGAAGTGTATCTCGAGGTAAGTCCGCTATGTAATTTTATTGTCGTATATAATATGTTTAAAAACTGTAAAGTATCATCAGTACTGTGAAATAAAGTGGCCCGATCGTTGACCATCGTTTTGACCTGTAGCATGTGATCTATATACGGATGTTTTTTGTTATTACGGCGTTACCAAAGGGGAAATCTTGCAGTAGAAGTAGAAGTATATAGTCCGAAGGAGGTGTTTCTTCAAAGACAAAAACGCTAGCAATCTCATAAGCGCATGCGTGCTCCGTGCACTGCACGCGACATAACCGGCTCACTGGCTCGGAAGGCAGGTGAAATCCAAGCTTGTACTACATAGTGTTTTATTTCGGTTCTTATTAAATGGTCGTGCTTCATTTATGATATTTGGTTTGCACTCACGAACCCTGTGACGCGAATGGGGTTCTCCGTGCGAGTAGGGTCAGTCGAGCCATAGCGTGGATCACTTTTTACTGCACTTCCGACATATCCTTGTTAATAATAATAATAATAATAATAATAATAATAATAATAATAATAATAATTGGTTCACTTATTGGCCAATTTTCGAAAATCTGTAAAAACGTCTCAGCGAGTCATGTTTTCCAACGCCGCCCCCACCTCCGAAAAAAAAGGCCTCGTTTCTAGATATATTCTTGGTCAATCTAAAAATGAAAAGGCAGCTGTGGACACTTACGGCACTTTCACACATCAGTCTCGATCGCGGGCGTCGCTTCTGTTGATTTGGTTGCTTTCAGAGCACTCACAAAGCAGGGAGAAAGCACAGAAAATCGGCAAAACTAGACACGCGGGGAGCGAAGAGCAGGATAATCTTCCATCCTCCTCACATGCATGGTGTTAAACCACTGTACTTTTTTGATGCCTCTCCGAGCCGTCTTTGTCAACTGTCAACATTTTTGAGTTTACGAAGAAAGGGGAAATTGGCTCTTTTCGTTTCCAAAAAGAACGCGAGACTTCTCAGAACGCTGTCATGCGGTTGGAAAACAGGTCTTGCGAACACGCTTCCAAAGGAATCTGCAAAGTTTCACACGTGAGCCTCGTCTTCTGGTGCTTCGCCTACTATTGTGGCTTCCCATAACACAATGCTACTTAGTACATCCGTTTCGCATGAGCGGAAGCGTTTTTGTATCGCCAAGTAACCACCAGGCGCAACGCGATCGCCGCGCGTACACAGGAAGCTAGCGGAGCGTCTGCTCCGGTGAAGCCCCATCGTTTCACATTTCGCCACCACGCCAGGAATGCGGCGCTGCCGTCGCGCGGCGAAACTTGAGCTTGGGCTCCCTATAGCTCTGGGTCCAGGCAACTGCTCACTACGTACGCACGTGCACGCTGTACAAAACACTGACAGCCGTCGTGGGCGATCGGCCGTTATTGTGCGAAATAGCACACGCGAGCGTTCGGTCACAACGCGCACTATCTGGCGAGGTGAAATAGGCGAGTCATCAAGCGAGCCTGCTCGATATATTCATAGAGGCTCACGTGTGTTCGCTCGCGGACGCGCGCACTGCCCGGCTGCCACTGGAGCACAGCTACGCTGCCCGGGGTTACCCCCTGCGCCCAGTAAGCCGCCAGCAACTCACGTCGTGGTTCGGCTAGCGCGGCGCAGTGCAGCAGAAGATGTAAAATAGTTTCTACCGCGCCACATCCGTCCCACATGTCTCTGGTGGCAAGTCCGTGGCGCATCCGTCGTTCCCCAGGCCACACACATCCAATGCGTGCACGGAGGAGCATTGCGCGTTGCAGCCCAGTCAGCGAGTGGCCGCTGACACTGTGAATGCGCTCACCTCTTGCGATGCGTGGGTGGGGATGCTGCGTCCGGAGGTGGTCGCCGATTACAACGTGCACGTCCTCCAAAGCGAGTGTCTCATCGCTAGGAGGGAGTTCATGTGCTGCGGTCGCGAGCTCGTTGGCGCGTTCATTGTCCTCTATGCTGCAGTGCCCGGAAATCCACTGTGTCCATATAGCGCAGGCGCGCTCCGCCAAGCGCTCGAAAAGCGCGCGTATCTGACACAGCAGCGGAGTTCCCCGGCCGGTGGTTCGAAGGCGGCTAAGGGAAGCGCGGGAGTCACATAGCACGGCCCATCTGGGTGGCGGCGGAGTCAGTTCCAGCAGTAGATCCAGGCCTAGGCGTAGGCCCAGCAGCTCCGCGTGGTGGAAGAATCCAGGAATGACAGGTGCAGCTGTCTATGCAGTTGCAGGGCGGAGATGGTAGCCGCCGCTGCTAGAGAGCAACTATCTCTGTCCACGGAGCCGTCGGTGTAAACAAGGAGGTGCTGTTTGAGTTCCTCGTAGATAACGGCTCCGGTCAGCTGCTGCACTGCACAGAACTATTTGTGCGTTGCCCCGCGATGCCGACAATCTCTCGTTGAACCTCCGTAGCAGCGGGCCAGGGCGAGAAGAGGTCGTAGGGGGGCGTTGCATCGGTGAGCTGCTCGTACTTGAGCAGCGCCGCTCCCATGCGCGAGTGGCGATGAATTCTCAACCTATGTAATAGCGGGCCGCCGTCCTTTGCGTGCTGTAGGCGATCGATGTGTCGGAGCGCCTGCCCCGTGGCCTGAAATTGTAAGGCCACGCGCCTGCCTCGGTCAAAGTAACTGCGCATTGATAGTTCTGAGGAAGGCCGAGGCAAATGCGGAGCGCCTTGCGATGCTCGACCTCCAGCTTCTTCTAGCATGGTTTGCGCGGTGTGAAGAGCGGTAGCGCTTAGAGTATTGCCCCCCCCCCCCCCACCCCCAGCCGCGGAGTTGTACAGCCGTAACGCAGCTTGCTGGGAGATGCCCTGGCCTCGAGCAGTGAGCCTGTGTATGGCGGCGGTGATTCTCTTCATCTGCAGGCAGTGCTTGGTTGCCGCGGGTCGGAAGAAAATGCGCTGGTCTATCTATGTCCCGCCCCAGAAGGGGCCGTCCAGTTTTAGCGGCGGTGGTCGCTTGCGCGAGCTCGGAATACAGGCCATTGCGACGGACTTGTCCGCGCTGAGCAAGAGACCTAGGTCGTGCAAACAGTCGCTCACCGCCGCCAGAGCTGCCTGCAGGCACGCGCGCACCCGTGCTGTCTCACCCGGTGGTCCCAGGCACCACAGAGCAATGTCATCTGCGTATATAGAGATGCACACATGATGCCGGCTGCCTGCAGGCAGGCAGCCGGACACCACCGACATCGCCACAATGAACAGAAAAGGTGACAGGACAGAGCCCTGCGGCACGCCTAGCTCGACCGGTTGAGGGGCCGAGAGAGCACTCCCCACAAAGAACGCGCATGGAGCGCGCCTGAAAAAAGCTTCACATTCGGTTCAGCAGCGTTGAAACCCTCATTTCTTTTCTTTTAACAGAAAAAGCAGATACGAGACAAGAACAGTTCATTACCATAGACGTGTTGCCATTTCACTATCTTTGTTTGTCAACCAATTAAAACGTGCTGAGATCTCTGCGTTGATACTCTTATAATTGGTTAACATTTATTTCTGGTACGTCCGTCTCGCTTAATAAAATCACTCATTTCGGAGCTCACATATTACTACATGGTCACAAAATATGCATCGCTTCATATTAGAGGTGAACAAAAAAAATACAGATACTTTAATTGCTGGAAACGAGCATGAACGCATATTTTGTTTTAATTTGGAAGGCACCAAGGTTGCCCTTTGCAGTGTTCATAGGTCCCGCATATATTTGTTTCGAGTAGCAAATATTTCTCTGTTATTTATTTCGCATTCGAGTTGCACTGGACACAGGTTTACTGATTTTCAAAGCAGCAGCCGTTTCCTGGCCCGCCTAAATACAGTGTTTTTCATTGCCGTTAAGTGAACGCGAGACTTTCTGATTATGACGTAATAAGATAGGGCCGTTTTTTTCTCAGAAAAATTCCTTGCATGACTAATGCTGTAAAGAGGTTTAGCGGTAGTCCGGCAAGCTGCAGTGACAAGTTATGTAAAAGGAATGGCTTTTAGTTATCTGGGATCCTTACTGGAACTACCTACGTTGTCGTATCACGCCACGTTCATTGATCTGCGACTACAGAGTTCAGGTATTGGCCCTGCAAGTTCTGGTACGCTCAGAAAGTAGAACACACACAAAGAAAAAGTTATTCAACCCCAAACAGAAAGAAACCTTTATTCAGACTACATGGGTACATACATTTCCCCATATTCTCAATTACATATCGCATTTCGAGTGCCGCCTCCTCCCCGGCGACACTAAAACACCCGTAAAAAGGTGGAGAGGGTGACGGGTGGAGGTGCTTACATGGAACGCGACACACAAACATAGAATGCGACACGTAATGCCTTCACACTCGAGTCTAATACATAAGTACCAGCATGCCCAAACCATCTGGCCGAACAACAAAGAAACGTGTATGTCACCGCTGTTTCTAGATAGTCGGACAGATAAGTCCACTTAGCAAGCGCCAGTTGCCTGCGAGCTTCGGCCAGGCAACGGCGATGCCGCAAAACGAACCTTACCGAACGAGCCAGTGCTTCTCTACCTAACGTAAACTGCTGTTCCTCCCCGAGGCTGTTGAACATTACCTTAGTCTTCTGAATATTGATTTTTAAGCCTACCTTTCTACTTTTCCTGCCTAAGTAAGTTAAAGTAGATTTATGCGTTGAATGATCACTTATTTCGACAACCAATATGCGAAGGCGATTCCATTGTGCCGATGTGCTGGGGATGAATAAGTTGAGGTGATTTGTTTGGCATGAAGGAATACCAACTTTATCACTTTTATCAATCTCAGCTAACATGTAGCAAGGTGGCGTTACGAATTTTCTTTTAAGGATGGGGTTGCATAGTAAATCTTGTGAAATAGACAAAGGCGGAATATAATTCTACGTTGATGCAGTAGTGGCAGTGATAAGCTTGATTTCATGAGAGTAACAATATAATTGCGATAATAATTAGAGAGAATGAAACGAGTTGCACGTTTCTGAATAGATTCGAGTTGGTGTATTAGTGTCTCTTGGCAGGGGTCACATACAAATTTAGAATAGTCCAGTTTTGTACGAACCAGCGATTTGAAAAGGAGCACTTTTGCAGAGCTGAAAGGAGGGACAAAGGTACGGCGTATCGAGACCAGCATGCATTTATCGTTGTTGGTTATATGATCTATATGAGCCTTCCATTTACGATTGAGACAAATACACCTAAATATTTACAACCGGGCTAAGGCTCAAGGCTAGTATTAAGACGCCATGAGGGTAATAAGCTCTTACCACGAGAAACACGGACATATTTGCGTTGTAAATATTTAGTTCAATGTTCCACTTCTTAGTCTGTTCAAGAGCATGATTGATTGCGGATTGAAGGAGGGCTATATAAGAATCACTGCTACTTTCATGGCTTATGACGCAGTCATCTGCGACCAGATTATTGTTGAACTTACGTTATCAGGCGAGTCATTTGGCATATATATGACAAAATACAGAAACCCTAGCACAGAGCCTTTTGGCAAGCCAGATCCAACTGGAGAAGTGAAGGATGTAGCGTTATTAGCAGAGGCCCTAGCACAGAGCCTTGAGGTACGTCAAATCTAATCGAAGAAGTGAAATATGTAGCGGTATTAACAGAAACAAATTATGAATAATCAGTAAAAATGAGGGCAGCCATTTAAGAACGTTAGGCTCAAGGCTAACTTTACTTAGTTTAGAAAAAACAGTTGATGAGAGGCCTTGTCAAAAGCCTTCGAAAAATCAAGGAATATGCAGTCGACAACAGAACCTCTATGAAGGAATGAATTTAGATCATGAAAACCACTTGCGGAACTCATGTTGACTCTCTGTACAAAAGCATTATAATCAAGGAAAGATGCAAGGTGAGAATAAATGACATGCTCCACAATTTTACACGTAATGCTGGCTAGAGAAACTGGCGATAATTATGTGGTAAATGTTTTTTACCAAACTTAGGCAACGGAACCACCTTCCCGACATTCCAGTCATCGTGTATGCAGGCTTTTCGTAGCGTATGCTGAAATAGGTTAGATGATATCATTGCGCTGTACATACTGGTTTTAATCACGAACTTCGAAATAATATTATCAACAATGAACAACAATCAAGAAAGTTTTTGTTTTTTATTTTTTTTCCCGCCAGCAGGATCAAAGACAATAGAATCCGTCGGTAAAAATTCAGTAATGGAATATGCAGGGGTTACAGAATCCACAGTTTTAGAAAAAGCTGAAATGAATAGACTGCTAACGATATTTACAAACTCATTAGGTTGGATTAACTCGTCACTGGAGTCCTACATGATGATGGATAAATTGTAGTTTTTGTTACTAAGCTCCAAAGTTGCCTAAGGTGTGAGAGGGAAGGTGTCATTAAAGATACATTTTTGGCGTGCTTGAGTGCAGTTTTATACTCAACGGCAGCAGCCTGACAAGCAGTCCAACGTTTTTGGAAACCGATTAGTTCCCAAGAGTGGAACATGCTTTTTCTTTCTTATTACAAATCGTTTTAACGATTGAGTGAACCATTTTGACCGTCGATTAGATGGGATGATTAAGCGTGGAACATATATATAGTTTTCAGTGAGCGCAGCAACTGTTTCTTTAAACATGCTCCGATTTGTATTCACGCAGCTATCATGCAAGCTCGGTAAGTTTATTTTGTTTGTTTGTTTGTTTGTTTTGTGGGGGTTAACGTCCAAAAGCGACTCAGGCTATGAGAGGCCGTAGTGGAAGACTCCGGGAATTTCGACCACCTGAGATTCTTTAACGTGCACTGACATCGCACAGCACACGGGCGCTTTGCTTTGCGCCTCCAACGAAAAGCGGCCGCCGAGGCCGGGATTCGATCCCGCGTCTTTGGGAACAGTAGTCGAGCGCCCTAACCACTGCGCCACCACGGCGGGAGCAAGCTCGGTAACTATCAACGTCTAGAAAAACAGAGTTCACGGTTAATGGCACCAAAGGCAGCCTTCTCGTAATCCCCAATGGGTTTTCTATAATCACGCTGATACAGTAGATGATCGCGTAACCTTGACAAGTATGACATGGGCTGGGAAAGATCACGCGATCTGGTTGTGTCAAGTCGAAGATATTAGACGCAATGGGCAAAATTTTAGTTTTCTGCATTATAAGCTGGGACAAGTAAAAATCACTGCAGAAATTCAAACATATGTCGCATTCATTCGAAAAGGGGTCACGCGAAGAACGCATATTACACCACACTGTTGATTGGTCTGTTCGGATAACGGACTGTAATCATATGAATGGCATTATGAAGTTCGCTAACAAAGGGGGGGGGGGGGAGAGAAGACGGGAACAATAGCAAATACCGAAAATCAATTTCATAGAGCACGTGTGAATTTCGACCAGCGCAAGTGCTAACGCGTTTACAAAGAGTATCGGAAAAGGCATTACAGTATCTGTAACAGCTGAAAGCACGCCTCCGCCACATCTAGACTCCCTGTCGTACAGCTAAATGTTGTAGCGCTTCCTACAGGTAAGTAGTTCACCGCTATCTATCTTCGCCGACAGCCAAATTTCAGTCAGGCATAAAATGTCAGCATCGCGAGCTTCAGTAAAAGAACAAAGATCATCGCGTTTGGGTATTAAGGTACGAATATTTGTGAACAGTACTGCCCCTCGCGCAGTGCTATTCGTTTATAGCTTCGGTCGGTGGCCCAGAAGGACTATGGGTTTCATTCATAGAATCCTCAGAAACTTCGGTCGCTAACGGAAAGGTGTTTCAGATTTCATGGACGAAATCAGCACAGTTATTGTAAGCGCAGTACGTGTTTTTTATGAACAGCATAATAAAGCGAAGTTTCATTGTTAAAGGCTGGATTTGCCAAATTCGAATAGTTGTTTTCAAGCCTGTCTACTGGCGGGAGAATAGTCTTCGCTAAGTGTAATTTTTTATCCTTGAGCTTGGAACAATTGAGGAGTATTTCCTTTTTCATCTTGAAAGATGACAATTTGGCAATACTCGGTCTGCATTTATCCGATGCGAACCCGCCGAGAATGTGTGGTCTATCGATCACAATTTCAGTGGACGGAATTGGCAAACAGAATGAAAGAACACCGACTAGTTTTTCTTCTGACTGAGTCAAGGACTGTGATTACGTGTCTGATATACCATATACTAGAAGGTTGTCGCATCGCTGCCTGTATTCTGCCTTCTAGCTAAGCCAGGCATGCGCGCGGTTGAGAGTTTTCATTTGAAAGTTGATCAACTAACTGCTGTAAAGGCTGTACTTCCCTCTGCACTTCATCACCGGCAACCGTTTTGCGCTCAACTTCCGTTAGTTTTTTGTTAATTTCTGTCAAATTTTCTTCCAATTTTAGCTGGGAGTTTTTACGTTCACCGACAGGCTTTTTAAAAGCCGTTTAGTCCAGTTGCATTTTTGCAGTACGCCTGTTTACAGTTTCAAAACATCGCAAAAATATCTTCCAACTGATTAGACGATGCCAGGCAAAGAGCCCTGTGTCTGGACCCTCGTGTGAGACCCAGGATTTAGCTTGACGTCTCCGGACAACCCAAGCAGTTGGTGTTGGTGTGCTATATCAAAGCATTCACTCAACGCATAAAGATATACTCCCGGGCGTGGGAACAGCAACAGGCGCACGTCATTTGAAAAAGAATACAGGAACGCTTAGATCTACACAGACCAAGCCAGTGGCGATGCTGCTGCGCTTCGCACGTCGTACTGATGACAGTCAAGAAAGACTACGAAGCAGTTCTACCAAACAAAACAATGTTGTGAACCTTTCGCTAAATACCATATGTAACTATTCTAAACCTCTGCTGGTTTTTTTTTTTCTGGAAGCTCTTGTTGACCTCACGAACTACGGCTCTGGCGCTCTGGCTAGAAAATAAAAACCACTGCATAATGCTGACGTGTCGAAGGCGCAGGCCTCTTCCCTCACCGCAGCACTCAGTGTGCACACAGCTGCTGGTGAAGCAAAAAACAAAAGTGATAAACGAGGTAAACAGGGAAAGAACAAAGCAAATGCAGGAGAAGCAGCGAGCAAACACACTATGCTGACCAAGAAAAGTCACGAGCAAATAATCACTGTCTTTGTTTCGTCGACAATCTTCTGCTAATGAATAATCTTTTGGGAGGTTTAAAAGGATACCACGACGCGAAAGCAGTCCTAATTAAATCGACAAACGTGGTACTTTAACACCCTTCTAAACACTGGCCCCTTTGTTCTCGTTTTTCCAGAAGAAAACAGCTTAAGAAAGAATCATTACACTTCAAACGGAAGGTATGATCTTGGCAGAAAGATAAGCGGATGAGTGAGTTTCGCCGTGTTTCGTTATTGATTTTGTTTTTTGATGACGAATTTAGACGAAACCGTGAAGACTATCAACTAGGAAATAAGCAGCCAGACGACTAAAATGTTTTTGAGTGCAAACATTAGAGCTGTGGAAACGCCGAGTTACGGTTGTTTTATCGTGGCCAAATCCTGCCTCGTTCACAGGATACAGTGTACGCTGACTGCCGGATGCTCGCAAATCTTATCCAGATGCGCCGCCAAAAACTCAGGCCCACCTACTTTGTTCGTGGGTTGCCATAGTTCCTTTGTTCAGCGGGCCGCGTTTATAGGTGGTTGTTTTCCATCAGCCCCGTAGAGAACGGCAGGGCCACGCGATTGCAACGATGCTTGGAGCAAGTGCACATAAAGGGCTAAAATTAACGTTCTAGGACACTCATATTTGTATTCTTCAGTTGGGTTTATATTGAAAACAATTAGGGTGATTTCCAACATTAGATGGTGCGGAACACTCATCAGCTTGAACATAAGAAATTAGTACTAAATTTTCCTGCATTGGTAATAACATGCATAGTTCTCTTTTTTCCTTTACTTTTATAAAGATTCCGATGGTCGGTGAGTTTATCTTACACCAAAATTGGCTATATTGAAATTGGTAACAAGGCCAAATACTTGTAAATACAGGCGGATAACAACTACTCACTCTTTCACTTCGCAAACCTTCTCCAAACGGAGTGGTAACAAAAATGATATAATGCAAAAAAGGAGTCAAAGAACATAAAAAATTCGACGAAAAATAAAAAAAAATAAAAACACAGAGAAAGATAAGAATAAGCAAGTAGCGGAGGAAGTATAAAGGAAGAGGATATTAGGAAATAACAGAGGGAAGGAGAAGAAGGATTGCAACTATGATGGCTCGTTCACACTTGAGAATTTGGCCGAAAAAGAAAGCAAAATCCGCTGCCGCGGCAGAGAATCCGCCGAAACTCTCGACGAAAAGCCAATTCAGTCCGGGGCCGATTGTTTCCGCCGGATGTCTTCCGACGAATTCCATCAGCCAATAGGAAGGCGAGGTAGTTGAGTCAGCGCGGCCCAAGGCGTCGACTTGTAGCATCTCTCATGGGCCAACATGGCAACAGCGCACTTGCAATGGTCCATTGGTTTACAATACGTGACGGTCACAGCCGAAATGCTTTCGATGCTGTGAAGCTATATCGTGTGCGGTAAGACGAGCGTCATCCCGAAATACAAAAACAATGTGTTCAAGGATTGGTATAAGGGGAAAGTATACCCCTTTTCAACAGGATAGTTAAGCGGGCGAGTTGGTGATACATCATCCAAAAAACAGCGCGAACAAACGGGGACGACAGGAAGAAACTTCTTCCTGTCGTCCCCGTTTGTTTGCGCTGTTTTTTGGATGATACCCCTTTTGTTTACGATGCCTGCAAATAGCATGCTGAGGCTGCAGTTGCTCCAGTACGCGGGTCAGATGTGCCGTGATTTAGTGAAGAATTGTATGATAATGCGTTTTTCCTTCGGCACTTAGCATAGCTGTATGCTTTTCGTGGCTTACGTATAGCCGCAGTCGAGCAGTCAGGTCAGGTTTACGGGAGCTCGCAGTCGAAGTAGCGACGGCGGCGATGTGTTGGCTCAGAAGTGTGAACGAAGGAGCGTGTCGGCGGCCGCGGATTTCACTCACTCGCACAGCCAAATGGTCAAGTGTAAACGAGCCATAAAGATTCTGGCATGGTACATCGAATAGAGGAGAAGGCGAGGATATGAGGCGTCAAAAACAAGACGCGCGCCAAGAAGACAAGTTGCTTAACGAGAAATTTACGGGCGCTGAATAATGCGAAAGAATAAATACAGCTGGCAGGGAGTTTGCGGATGGAGCAGAACACCAATGAAATATTCTACCTAGCACATGCACCTCAATCCCTACTTCCTACGAACCTCTTTTGTTTCCTTACTGTACTTAATCTCCTCTTGTCACACTACCACATTACTCTTATCTATAAATTAATTGGCTGAGCATCTCATTAGGAAGCTGACCCCGTGACAGCCTATAACTCGGAAAGATCATCTACAAATACTTGTATGACTAGGTTACGTGACATAATGAGTAAACAGCGCTACAGATTAGGACGAAGATCAAGAAGCAAACAGGACGGGTGCTGAGGAAGTAAACAGGACGTGAGAATCGAGAAGGTAATAAAAAACACTAGGTAATCGAGTCGCTCCGTGTCATCTACTTTATATCCCCGCCTGGGTGGTGCAGTGGTTACGGCTCTCGACTACTTTGCCCAAGGACGTGGGTTTGAGTACTGGTCTCGGCAGCCGCATTTCGCTGCAAACAAAACAAGGCGTCCGTGTGCTGTGCGATGTCAGTGCACGTTAAACAACCCCAGGTGGTCGAAATTTTGGGAGCCCTTCACTATGGCGTCTCTCATAGCCTGAGTCACTTTGGGACGTTAACGGCTACAAAGCCCACCAAAACATCAGGTACTCTATAGCTACAAAGAGAATAAAAATTCTTGGAGCCGCTTACGGCTCCTTAATAGCGATAAGGCAACAGCCATTTGGGATAGTTCTACTCGTTTATTTAACGGAACCCCACAGATGACACATGGCAGGAAAGCGGATTCTTCGGAGCTGGATTTGAAGCGAGTAGCTCTTGTCGGCGGCGTTGACGCGCGCTCGTTGCGGCGTTTGACTTTCAGAGCTGCCGGCAGATGGTGTGCGGCGGTAGTCGACGTTAAATTCGAAGCGCTGCTGCGGGCGGCCGGGCTGGTCACGCGCCCGCGCTTCCGACACTCTTTCCTACCCCGCACCCATATACAGTGTGATCACGGTGTGACATATGTAGTTATCACGCTCGGCTTGGCATCGCAGGTTCAAACTTTTGTTTGTCGGTGAGAGAATTATTTTTGAAATTTAAATGAATGAACAGATCTAGGCGGTGCCACTCATGAGCCAAGAAGGGCTTTAGTCTTAAAATCAGTGTTTTTTTTTTGTATGTCTTGAATATTTTTTATAAGTAATTTTTGTCGAGGGAGTAGAAAGGGTCTAGTTTTTCACCGAAGAACAGTGTAAAATACATCCCTTGCACAGAGCTATAAATGTAGGGGAGGAAATTTGCATCATCTCATTGAATTCAAGAATGGTTATTCTAAACTAGGTGACGCTTTTCCTGGAATGCCATGAATTTTTGTGGATTGGACCACTCACGAAATATCACTGGATAAAAGAGGGACGGTGCGCATTGTCATGTTTATTACAAAATTCAGTGAGCATAACTTTGGGTGAACAGCCATGTATGGCGATGTTCCTGAAAATCTGTATCATCATAACCCTCAGTATTATAAATGTTCTTCGGGACACAGACGTGTCATTATTCACCTCAAGGGTACGCCGCATGCGGTCTTGGGACTATGTTGAAAGGACTTCCGACATATCTATGCGTCGAGGATTTTTACAGCGACAATTTTTAATAATCACCTAACTACGATTTGTTCGCCATAGCTTGCTTTTTGGTTTCCGATACACTAAGGTATTTAGCGGTATAGAAAGGTTATCTTATCTCATGATTGCAGTTTGATGTACTACCTCTAACGTGAATTATTTGTTGCTTCGACCCTATTTTGTTTCGATATGAATCCAGTTTTATCTACTTATTCTCTTGCTTTGGACAATTCTATTTTCAGAATGCCTGCACAATTCATATATGTTAAATTTCGTAAATCTAGTGTCATTAAAGCTGACGTAAATAAAAATGTATATATCCGGAGTGCGCTACATGTACAGAGGCTACTTGGGAAGGGTATTTGTTTTCGCTTTCTTTTCAATTTTCATACTTCGATTTACGTATCGTTCGCAATCACATTTCTGTAGTAGGAAGAGTCTTGTAGGCTTACCATTTAGAATATATTTGAAAGACCCTTCACACAGGATTATATTTTTATTTCTATTGGCTGCAACTAAAAGATAAAAGACACTATTAATTATTCCCTATTGCAAAAACCAGTGCCACTGGGTTCCAGCGCCCCAGCGCCATACCTGATTATGGTCCCAGTATGACGCTGGAAACTGGGCGCACTGGGACGCAGCATACTGGGACGCTCCGCACTGGCGGCACTGTTCGCCCGGAGAAAAAAAAGGCGCGGGATAAAAATTAAAACCTAAAAAGTTAGGTAAATAAAAAAAGCGTAAAGAAAGTAAAAAAAAAGAAAAAAAATGAGTGCATTAGGCGGGCTTCGAACTCAGTCCCTAGGGACGTATCACTAGCTAAGGACGCTAACCACTCGTCCACGCCGATTTTTTTTTTTCTTTATTTCCTGACCGACGACGTACACAAAAAAGACACATGTGACAACAATAACATGACAAAATAAAAGATCAAGCATTGACTTAAAGCTTCGGCCTTCCTTAGCTGAAGTTGTCGGATTAAAAATCCCTCATATGTGACAACCCTTCAAAACTAACCAACCATTCTGACTCTAGTTTTAACGCTTTCTGTTCATCCACATATGCCCGTATGCTCTCTCTAAAGAGCTGTCTCGCTGAACGTGCATCGACGTCACCATGCTCTACAGCCATTCTGCTTTTCCATATGCTGTGGAGAGCCAGTAGCATCAAAAGATCCAACGGTGTATCATTGTTCGCTTCTACTGGCAAGAATCGAATACCATGTGGGCTTATGGGTAGTTCCTTTTTAAGCGTCCTCTGGAGCACGTCCCATAAAAATACGGCGTCCCAGCATTCGAGAAACACGTGTTCAATCGTCTCCTCTTTCCTGCATATTATGCAGTGGACACCCCAGGGTACAAAAAGCCCTTTCTGTTCCTTCCATTTCTTTACCTCCAATGTTCCAGTGTGCAGCTTAAAAAAGAACGTTTTCATCCCTGCCGGCACCATCATCCTCTTCACTCTTTTAAGAACATTTTTGCCCTCGGTAGACGAGTACACAGCTCTGTACAACGGTTCTGGAAGCACCACATCGCACAAGTCTTTACAGTTTTTTCCGGTACGAAGACTGAAGTTCACTCAAACATTTCGGCATTTTATGTCATGACCCGCATTTATAAGGTGGGGACTTCATGTTTCGCAGTCTACAGGCCATTGCTACCGCTGTAATCTTTACAACTTCTTGATCATTTGAGCTTGCTGTCTGCTCTCACGACTTGCAACTAATGTTCTGGGTGCCTGTGCGCGTTATTTTGTGGAATGAAATCATTTTAACATGTGGAGTTTGACATCTCTGGCAAATTTGCCAACGCCGGCTCTTCGGTGGTGCTCTGCTACCATGGGCGTAATTTTCGCTGAACACGGAGCTTTCGTACAAACCTTCAAGAAAAAAAGTGCGACCAAGCTTCAATACCGGCAAGCGCAGCAGCGATCACCCTATATTGCGTGTAACTAAACCTTATTTGTATGTAAACATTTCGGGAAACGTTGCGATGACCGAGCGCTCGGCTGCTCCATACGCAGAGTAAGAAGGAGCGCAAAAGCTTGAGAAACATGCCAAATATTATGCATTACACGCGCTGTATGTTGTTGTTTTTTCTCTCATGGGCCCATCGCTCGGTAAACTACTCTCTTCCTCGTTTTAGGTTTTCTTTCTGCTGTTTATACTGGGCCGTCGGGCAGGCTACGCTCGCCTGCGATTAGGCCCGCATTCAGATTTTGGCAGTAATCATTGTGCTAGAGTGCCCTTAAGATCAGCCGTGAAGTTGTTTATGCATGGTAGCCCACATTATTCAATTCCAGCTTTAGTTGTGCGTTAATCGTCAGTGTGTCATGAGATAGAGGCGCGGCGGTCGTGGTCTCTCTCGAAACGCTCGAAACGACCTATTGAAACATAGAAACCCTAGAAAAAAGATACTGCCTTTGTTTTCTTACAGGTGCGCAAGGACTTCTCAGCAAAAAGCGCTTGCTTGAACCATATTTTTCATATGCGCCTCGATGGTCGATTGCGAGTACGCTGTTGTCTTGTTGGCCCCTGAGGGATGCTACTCCGGCTGACGCCGCAGGCCGCACTGGCTATACTGGGGCACTGGGACCAGTGCGGTCCCAGCGCACATACAGCACTTCTCCCAGTGCATAGCGGATGCCAGCGGCACACCCAGCGTCAAAAAGCTAATCCCAGCGTTTTTCTCCCATCGTACCAGTGCAACCAGTGTCTTCTCGTTACTGCTCCAGTGAATATCGCAGACCTCCAGCGTGCCCGGCAGATCCAGTGCAAAACCAGCGCGAAAATCTTACTGGTTTCGCACTGGAGACGCTGGTTTTTGCAATAGGGTTGTGAGCTTTAAAAAGCATTGTTGAGAAATCCTACTGAACTCAAATTTTGTCAGGTATGACACTTCACAGTTGTAAGGTACCGCTCATAGGGAGGACTCGTTGGCTCTATCGTCTATTTAATTGTTGAGCGCACGGGGCAGAATAACGCATACGCCAAATGACATCTTATTGCTCTTTTAATAGGCTGGCTTTACCTTTCCTTGAAAGATTGAAATAAAAGTGTACGGGACAAGGACACATGACTGTGAAAATTGCTCATTTAATGAGGTCCAGATGGCCGACTACTGTAATAGAGCACGTTTGTTTGAGCAGAAAAATTGCTGAAGGATTTAAAATCCAATTGCGTTTTTTTTTTTTCACCTTTGTTTTCGTACGCGTGATGACTGGGCAAGAGGCCCATATTTCCTCTGTGAGAAGTAAAGTTCACAGTCGCGTGAAATTGCTTTCCTTATCCAGGTCGGCACAATGCGCCTGTGATGAATTCAGCGTTTACTATTCTTGTTTTCTCACTGCTGTCTCACCATGCGCTGGAAGGGTACCGAGTTTGGCGATGTTGGTCTTATTTAGATTTATTGAAACTGAGGCTCAACTCTGTATATTGGCGGAAACTTTGACTTTTTTCTAGTGGTTACTCGGAAATAAAGAGAACAAATAGCGGCTAGGCGCTGCAAGAAGCCAAAATTGCTCTGTTGTAGACACTTACGGGTTCTTGACAGCAATTTTGGGTACGTTCCCTGCATACTGATGGCCAGGAATATTCACTGAGCACAATTTAACGTGGTCGTTTATAAGTGCTAAAGTGAACGGCGCGTGGGGCGTCAGCGAGTATTGTTAACCAAGGTAAAGTCAGACAAACCGCGCTGACTCTTCTGCGCGGTTTTCCTCGCACAAGTCACGAACTACTCCACTCCTTGCAAACATCCAGCTTACTCCACCATCTAGATTCGTGGCACAGAAGATGACCGACATAAATCAAGACCAGTAGTGCTCCCTAGCAAATCCCTGAGCCACAGACAGCAGAGGTTATTATAAACTATTACGTGTGATTGCGTTTTTGTACTAATTTGTGGGCCCCATATTTAAAATGAAAGTGTCGAAGCGCGCAGCACTGCAGGCAAAATCCGCAAAGCTAACCTCACCTCTAGCTAGCAGAAATCTCTAACTCTCGCAAGGACGTTAAGAGTCCGCTAACCAATTAATCAATCAATCAGTCAATTATGTCCTAGTTTGGAGGTTATAGGCTGAGGCTTTCGGCAGTGTGTGACTACAAAGTGGGAAAGTGATGTATAGGAGCCGGTTTTAGAGCATGAAAGGGACATAGTATGGCGACTTCGTTAAGCTTAAGCTTATGTTTAATGCTCGAATTATTGTGCCGTCACTCCACATTCCTGGAATTGATATCGTTGATGTCTGACGAAAAGGCCTCGAGTCGGTCTCAGAGCACGTAAATCGTTAAACGATTGTATTAGTGGCCACGCCTATGATCCTGTGAAATTTTATCGTTATTCCTTTAACTTTCGAAGTGAGCACTTCGCCTCGCTCCACAAGGTTTCGTGAAATCTGGCACGTACCTCTCCCCCGTAATAATTATGGTCTACAGATGTTGCAGTCTAGCCCTCCATGTGCACTTAATACGTTTGCTCTCACATTAGAACAACTTCGTCTATTATTGAAGAATGGTTTGGATGTAATGTTTAGTTGAAGATAAAGTCTGTTCCCTTTCATCCATCTTCGTAATGGTTTTGTTTTTTCCTTTCTTTGTTTCTAGGTTTCCCCATTTCTTGAAGGTACATTCAACCTTTTTTTTTGTTCTTGAACTGTTTTTGCTCTCCTGCTTGCCTACTTTAAATGTAGGCGGGGTCACTCAAGCTACATCGCACTCAGCTTTTCCCCGCTTTACTCGTCACATGTAGTTTTGTTAAACCTTCTGTACATGTGTGATGCAAATAAAGTGAAAATGAAAGTGAACTACGGGTGCTTGTCTCTTTCGCGCCTTCGTCAGAATCAACCTTTCTGACTATTACTGTCCGTCCTCTTTTGATCTGAAATTTATTTTGCCCTAAGAAGGAAGAGGAGGTTAAAAGGATGGCGGAAGGCAAGACTGTTAACCACAAATAATTCGGTTGGTTACCCTGAATTGGGCAAGGGAAATGGGGGATAAAGGGGGAGGGAAGAAGAGGACAAGAGGTGACAGAGTCACAGTCCGTCAATCAGGCTAGTCTCTCTTAAAAAGCGAAGATGTGCCTCGTACGCTTTTGTGGGCATGGTCCCAAGGGTTCCCTTCCGTTAAGAGGTAAGCGTCCAGACGATCCAATGCAGTACGCGGCGTATGTCTTTCAGTTGCAAAAACAGGGCACTCACAAAGGAGGTGCTCAATCGTTTCATCAACGCCGCATTTTTGACAAGCAGGGCTGTCAGCCATCCCGATCAGGAAGGTGTATTTGTTTGCGAAAGCAACGCAAGCCATAGGCGGCACAGTAGCGTTGTTTCACGACGTGTTGTGTGGTGGGGAATATGCAGGCGCAGTCCGGGTCCAATGTTTTGAGGCGACAGTTGGAGAACTCTACGGTGTCCCACGCTGAATGTGTTATCTCTACAGCAAAACAGCGAAGCCTACCCTGAAGTTAGAAACGAAAAAACATTTGTCCTCTACTTGTAGGCCGAGGCTGCTGCCTTTTGCGACGTCAGCTTTTGTTTCATAAAAAATGAGATTTGTTCACGAGATGCGCGGCTTGTGACCGCAATTTCTTCGTTCACGCTGCAGCTAGGGCTTTGCCAGCTCTATTCAACAGTTGGCGATTATATAAAATAATGCATTACACTTCATGAGCGTGTATAAGTTTCCTTTGCGTTGGTTTTATTTAAAGAATCCTGATGTACCACTACTGATGTGCTTTATGTGGTCGCTATGCTACTGGCTACAAAATATGAACTCAACTGAAATCATCCCAATGAACAACAGGTTTGTGATAACACTTAAACATCGTTTTTGGTTTGGTTTGGTTTGTGGGGTTTAACGTTCCAAAGCGACCCAGGCTATGGGAGACGCCGTAGAAGAAAACGCCGGAAATTTAGACAACCTGGGGTTCTTTAACGTGCACTGACCACGCACAGCACACGGGCGCCTTGCTTTTCGCTTCCACCGAAAAGCGGCTGCCGAGGCCGGGATTCGATCCCGCGTCTTTGCGAACAGTAGTAGAGCGCCGTAATCAGTGCGCCACCCCGGCGGGTATAAACATCGTTTTTGAGTTGCAGTATATTTCTATGTTACTTTTCGTAGTCAAATAAATCAACGAATTCCACGCTCCTAGGAATTCAAGAAAAGTAAAAAAAAAGTAATAAAAGTGTCGACCCAGTACGCCTACTTGCAGACGCGGGCGTGAGGGGAAAGAAGCGTCTGTTCACTCAAGAGCTCTGGTGTTTGAGAAGATTTTTTATATTGAAATTCGCGAAGCATTTCTTTCCTCTGCCCTACTAATTCCAGGAAGCGCACTACATGCACTTTAAGAAACGCATGAAACAAAATTGCGTCTGTATAACGGCCGTTCGTCGCATTTCAGCAGTTCGAGTTAGCAATGTTCATATATAAAACGTTTCACCTTGTGGAGCGCACATAAAATGGCCGGCAACCGGATCGCCTTTCTGATCGTGTACTGCTGAGAACGCGGTTTTTTGAAGTCGGGCAGAAAGGTGCACGCGTCAGCGTTTTCGTGCCCTTTTATTATTGAGTGCACGCAAGTGGGAAAAGTTTCTTACTCAGTTGTTGTCGTATAGAATTGTTCATGAGAAAAAAGCAAGACAAAATCGCTATGCAAAACTGTCACTCAACTTTATGCACTCCAAAATGGGGCACAATCTGTGATCTGAAATACAGAGGCCTAAACGTGTGGCGTACAGTAGCTTTTACAGCGAATCACTGGAAATTCGGCGCCTTGAGATTTCATTACATGTCTGAGACAAACCAATTTACCAGCAAAAATACTCCAGGGACGAAGTGTGTTCATTTAAGGAAGTAAAAGAAATCCGGGGCACTTGAAGTCCGCATTTAAGGCTAAGGCACATAATAGTTGCGTACCCTTGCTTTCGCACGTGAATTTAAATGCTGGGGTAATATCTAATTAGTGGCGGTGAACTATACCGGCTTCCTATCAGTGTTTTGCCCTTACATTTTTGGTGGCGGCTATCTAGTACTACTCCAATGCAAGAACCTGTAGCTCCACAGTGGCCCCACTATAACGTCCGACGCTATCGTATCCACAGTGGCATAGCCAGCGGATTACCAAAGTCATGGCAAAGCCTCGCCATTCGGGTACTTTTTGCTGCTCCGATGACGTCGACGTAGAAGACTGGCTCGCTATGTACGAACGCTTCAGTAACCACAATTCATGGAACGCGATTCTGATTCTTGTGATCGTCATTTCCTTCTTGGCGGGTACGGGAGAAGGTCATATATGACACCCCAAATAACAGCAGTTATACTGCTATACATATATGCAAACAGAAGCTCCATGTTTATATTGCAAGCCGATCGGAGACAAGCCCGACGATATAAAAGACCTAGCTTCTCGAGCACAGTCCTCGACAGAGTCGTAACTGCCTTAGCCCCATGCAGTAAAGCGGATCAAGGCCGTGCCAGAGAAGGTGGGCCACATCTTTACGGGATCGCCGACGACCCCTTTAATCTCCTTCTCGGCAAACACGGCAGAACTGCCGTCACAATCCACCAGGTGTCCCGTCGGTTTGAGCAAGCTAAAAGCAGTCACTTGCTTACCATCTTGAACGCCTGCCAAGCAGAGGTGCTTGTTCCTTCTCTCCTTTAGTTCTTTTCTGTCTAACCAAAGATCTCACCGGCATGCCTACTTAAAATTATTTATGCGTTAAAAGGGGAGGGGGTGACAGGGTGAGATTTTCGCATGTTAGCGTTTGTCATGTAACTTTTCTAGAATTCGACATCTCTTTACCATTGAAGCTAATACCACCTGTCCCCACTAAACCGGTTTAATGTTTACGCATGCAAGCTGTACATCTGAATAATATGCCCACCTTAAATATTGCAGCGTGTTAGATATATTTTTCGCTTCTATTTTACTGCCGCCTTGACTATAATACTGGCACGACCACCAACGTCAGTGTTTACTTGCACTGAAGTTTGTTCTTTCCCTGTCTACCATTCTTAATATTGATGTTGGATAGCGAACTAGTATCTACCTCAAGCACGTTCCTAATAACTTTATTCTTTATCTATAAACCACAGAACAATTTAAGTGTGTGAAGTATAACACCGTCGACACTGGACCTCACAGTGTTTATTCTGTTGGCATAAAAAAGCCCATTTATGCACAGTCATTCTGTCGCAGCCTGTCAGCTAAGCGCCTATTTTAGGAGCGTTCGCTTGAAGCATTGCGTCCTACATCGAGAACTCATGCGACCATATGAAGTAATTACTGAGAGTGATCGCTGCCTTCTGCGTAGTCGTGATAACAGCCAGCTTGTAGTGTTCAGGTATTAACGCATCGCAGAACTTGTGCTTTCGGTAATTACCCGGGACTAGCGTGTGCGCGTTGTGCGTTAGAGACCTAATGAGAAATTGAACTTTAAGTGTTTCTAAATTAATTTTTTTGAGTTTTTTTAAGTGCAATATTTTTGCCTGCTTTTAGTTATTTACGATTGTGAGATGATATAACGAATGGACTTCTGAAGCAAATAATAAGATAAGCTGTTATGCTATTTTTGTTCTTCAAAACAGAACCAGATGATCAGAACACGTAACATAACGGTACTGCTTGGATCAGCACCTCCTGTTCGCTATTATCTCTCGACCTGAAATGGGGAGCTGGTGTGTGTTAGTGTCGTTGGCGAGAGGCAGGTAGACTACAATGAGGGCATTTACCATGATTGTTTTTAGGGGGGAATAACGTAGTGTCAAATCTGGCAAGAACTACTTTCAGGCACTGTTTAACGTGCCTTCTGCACCGGATCAAATGGCGTCGCGGACAGCGAGGGCAATGTCGATTGCGATAACAGTTCAGCTTTAACCTGGTAGCATTAGAGACCCCGTTCACCAGATAATCCGGCGTTGGCGCCGGCGTTGGTGTTGTGAAAAAAAAAATAACGAGAATGACGCTGGCAAGCTGTAGCTGGGAGCTGACATGGCCGCACTCTGATTAAAACTGGGGTCGTCTAATATTACGTTTGGCAGGGGCTGCCAACTCAAACCTCTTCTTTCTTTTAGTAGGGTGCTATTAGAATCAGCCTGCAAGACCCTTCTATTCACTTTAATGCTAGGCCACGCAAGCAAGTTTATGCGGCTTGGTAAAAGCGGGGCTTTATATGTTGGCTGGTAGCTAGGCTACACTCCCGTGTCATGTCCTTAATGATGGAACTTATGCCTCCCCCAAAAGGTTTCCCCAGTTCTCAGTTTCTCTGTGTCTAGTCCTAGAACTTACATGCTTTCCTATTTTTCAGCTTTCGACACTAGCGAAAGAGCAGTGCAGGGTCGAAGAGACAAATTTGCACCTGATTAGTCACTGTGTCAACTTTGAGTCTCAAAAAGTGACTCTGGAGGGCAGCCATACGCTGCTGTTAATCACGTTGCTTTAAAAAAAGACCACGTTTCTGGGATCCCGACCCGAAACTTGCTGTTGTGGGAAAGCCCTAAAAATTCTCCTTAAATAACGGGAAACTCGTCCCTTTTCTTTTATAATTCTTGGTGTATGGTTATTACAGAAAAGCGTATATCTAGCTACATTTTTTACCGTGTTTTGAGGAGACAATATGTCATACAATTCGCTAGTATGCTATACCTGACCGCCACTTGAGGATAACCACATTGTCATCACCACCATCATCATGAGCCCGACTCCACGGATTGTATGACAAAGGCGTTTCTCATATTCTGCTATCAAGGTCCATTTCAAGCTGAATCCAATTGATGCCCTCAATCATCCTAACCTATTCCGCCCACGATACTCTTACCTTCGGTTGGAAACGAGCATGTTACCTTCATCAACCATCGGTTATCCTGCCTTCCAATTACGCATTACCAAGATACTTTGTTCGGCGAGTTGATACTTATTCATTATTAATTTAAACAGCGCGAACACGAGGACAAAGGACAATTACGTATCTATCCTGCCCATAGACCTGGTTCTAGATTTTAGCAGCGATGACAGTAAATTGAGATATATTCGCGAACCAAACAGGCATGCGTCCTATTCTTTAACATTACGCCTATAATTTTTCATTCCATAAGTGTGTGCGTTGTTCGAAATCTAGGTTAAACATTTTTTCCACCATGTTTCTCGCCCATAGGTTAGCAAATATAACATAGACCATTTATTACTTTTCTGCCGAGGGATACTGGTAAGCTGGTATTCATCATATTAGAATGGCTGTCATATGCAGTCCATCACAATCTTATTCTTCTAGTTAGTTCACTTTCTAGGTTTGCATCTACGTTCAGTTCAATTTCCCGGTAAACGTTTTCTGGCGCCTCGTAGGCTATCTTAAATAATGTTTCGCGAAATTGGAGGCTGCTGACCATTACTTTAGTCTGCTGCACATAAATGTTCAGGCAAACATTTCTGCTTTGGCTATTTCGAGAATTATTTGTTACTTAAAATTTGTCCCCTGAATTACTTAGATAATCTCAGCAGCAAATCTCATCTTACAGATCCAGTACTGTTTCCAATCCAGGTCTCTGAATACTTCCGCTAAGGAGGTGTGAAGTTATTCAGAAGTTACAGTATTTGCTCCTTTACTGCTTAATATAGCTTTTATACAATTGACTTGGAAGCTAGACGAAATACCCAATATAGAATTCCTGATTTATGGTGATGACCTCACAATATGATCAACACATAAACATCTACGGACGCAGAACCTTCAATTACAAGAAGCTTTAAACTCTTTGGAAGGGTATGTACGGGAAGCATAACTAAATTTCGCCTCAAAAATCCTGTTGCGATCATGTGGGGAAAAAGAACAGAAGAAATAATTTGCAAGATAACTTTGCAAGAAAAGACTAGTAACCACAGATTACAGGAAGTGGACGAGATGAGCGTCCTTGGGCTAGACATATATAAGTCGGGAAAAGGAACTGAGTGGCTCCGTAATACAAAAAAGGCTGCAGCGACTATTCTACAGTTAATCAAACTAATCGCGTCTAGAGGAGGAGAGGCCCGAACCGATATATCTAGACGTCTTGTGCGCTCAGTACTTCAACCTAGTATAGTGTACCAAGCTTATTTCCATAGACTAACGATCTAGCGGAGCTAGAACCGATAAATAGAAATGCAATGCGTACCATCACCGGTTTGCCAAACCTTATACCCATCCCTATACTTCAGGAATATACACAGTGAACACTCTGACGGAAATTATTCAGCAGAGAGAAGAAACATGAAACTTAAAGAGAAAGTATGTTCAGCCTGTTGCAGCTGCATGCACCGAAGGGACAGCACAGACACCAAAAATAATGAACCCACCTTCCTGGACCTACGCAACAATTACGACTAACAAGACTACGAGGCTTCATTGTAAAGCACAGCTGACGCTACGTCCAGTGGTTGACATAAGTCTCGGATAATGTGTAGCTTATACAGACGCATCAGTGATTCAAAGTGATGGAAGAATGGCAATTACCAGCCTCACACATGCAGAGTTATTCACACAGGACTCGCTGGTAATGGAGCTGTATGCTATCCGCGGTGCGATTGGGGCAATAAATGCCATACCGACCATAATGATTTCACATCTACATCGACTCTTTAGCCGTTATTAAGCAGCTCAAGAAAGTTACAAAAACACTAAGCGTTATCCAGGATATACATGCTATGGAAACAACAAAACGCGTTCAGGTATATTGGATATAACAAGACGGCAAAAACATAGCTCATAAAAAATAGATATGCTTGCACACCAAGCTTCTAAAACAAGTGCCTCACGTATAACAATCCCATTTGATCGTGGCTCGGCTTCTCCAATATTAATATCTGTTCTAAGGAAACGTGCATGTGCCCTTATTCCCCCGTGCACTTACCCCCTCCCTCATAACTTAACGAGAATGAATGGAGGAGGTGTCCCTTATAAGAATTCGGGATGGAGGGGCCCTTACTCCGTCGGTGACGTGCCGATGGTGCTCTGAACAGGATTCAGTGCAGAGTGCATGCCCTAAGTGTCCAAGGCCACCTGCCGAGGTGGATCTTCACCACATTTTGAGAACATGCTTAGGAATGCAGCCGCGAAGAATAAGACGACTACAAGAAGTTGGACTATTGGCTACAAAGGAAGAACATACACTTCTGGCTAATAGACTATTAAGAGCAGAAGCTTGCTCTCCGGTTCCTTGAAGAAAATCGACTGCATGACTTCCTTTAAGTTAAAAAACCGCTTCATTCTGGGCCACATGGTAAGCCTTCGAATAATCAAAACACTACTGGTACGCTTTCTGCAGTGATGGGCCGCCTAGCGGTATTCTGGCAGGCCATCGCACACACTGAGTGCGGCGAGGCTCGATGTGCACTCGCGCGTCAATGCGCTGATCATCACCTATTGACAGGCCTAAAAAGACGCGCGCCCTTGACCCAACCTTCATGTGCCGCTCCGCAGACGCGAGTGCGGTCTCTAAATATTTGATAGCGGCAGGTCAGAGTCTCCGTGCTCGCGTTGCTCGTATATAAAGCCTTGCGCCACGTGGCATCAGTGTTAGGGTTCGAAAGCTGCCGCGGACAGTGCTTTGGAAATTTTAAGAGATCTATGCTGCAGGCAGAGTAAGAACTTGAAGGCATTGCAATTAAAAGAGGGTGCAGTCGAATTCGGCGTCTCTTTGAGCAGCGAATCAGGTCACACCATTGCCGCCGCAAGCTTTCTTTGGTCAGCAAGCTTGGTATCACCACAAAACTGGTGCACCGAACACTGGCTTCCCCCGGCGAAAGCAGGGTTGCATTAGAAACAAACGTGCAAGCACTAAGGCCACTTTCAATTGGACTTCGCGCTCACCTCGTCAAACGGTTTTACAGCGTTAGAGTTGCCAGCTCGTGCCTTAAGCTGCACTGCAAACCCGAATTCGCGCGCCAAATATGATAGTGGGGCGCCGTAATAGCAGAAGCGTGCGTTGCAGGTGCACGGTGCACAGTTCGATATATGCAAGGTTCTGCTGGATAGGAGTTTAATGAAACGAACATCATCCCTATATTTTTGCATTTGGTATTCAAGGGCATAAGCTCAAAGTAGGCTATTAGCAATAATTCGACTGTATAAAGCTGTGGACCTAATTTTGGCGTCCTAAGCCGTTACGGAGAAAATGACCTTATTAAAAAACTGCTACTACGATCTGAACTCCTCTTCTGTGTGTGACATTGGCTAACGTTATCAGACAGCCCACTGGCGCCATGCTTTTCGCCTCCATCAAAAAGCGGCCGCCGAGGCCACGATGCGATCCCTGCCTCGGCGGCCGCTTTTTGATGGAGGCGAAAAGCATGGCGCCAG
>JAJIZL010018644.1:535944-562649 GCA_023969395.1 Amblyomma maculatum
CTGGCGCCATGCTTTTCGCCTCCATCAAAAAGCGGCCGCCGAGGCAGGGATCGCATCGTGGCCTCGGCGGCCGCTTTTTGATGGAGGCGAAAAGCATGGCGCCAGTGGGCTGCGCGATGTCAGTGCACGTTAAATAACCCCAGTTGGCCGAAATTTCCGGAGTCCTCCACTACGGCGTCGCTCATAACCTGAGTCGCTTTGGGAGGTTAAACCCCACAAACGAACCAACCATCATACGCTTTTGCGGTCTCCAGAGTATAGTGTCCAAGTCAGAGACTTCTTTCTTTTGCATTGCAATGCTAATCCTGCTCTCCAAGTATATATGAGGTGCCGACATCGAGCACCCTAGACGAAATCCGATCTGTGCATCACTAAAGACAATTTGTGCGTTCTGTGCATTCACAGCAAAAATTTGGTTTGTGAGACAGTGGTCAGCGAAAATGCACACTATATACTGCTGAATAAGATAAACGAATTTAAGGCCCATTTTACATTATTACATGGTGAACAGAATTCTTGAGGAATATAAATTTTTCCTATCCTAGAGGTTATTCTTCTTCTGAAACTTATCATCAAACTAGAGCTGGGCCTTAGATATCTGTGCTGTCTTCGTTACTTTTTTAATATATTAATGAGAGATATTCCTTTGCAACCAGGTACAAAAGGCTATATGTATGCGGATGATATTAACTTTTTCGCCTCTGCGAAAGGTGTTCTTTTTTTATACCAGTTACTGCAAATTTACCGAAATGCCCTTGAAGTTTGGCTAGATAAGCTGAAGTTATTAACGAGAAGAAACACTCAGTTCTCATTTTCTACCAGCGTACGCTCTTTCGCGAAGATGCAGCGTGGAGTCGTCTCCACCCCTCACCTCCCCCAAAGATAATAGGGGAAAGTATTTATTCAGACACGCGGAGATGGCCGGAACTTGGCACAAAGACAGACAAGGGCCGTCCAGCATCCATCATGTCTGCATCGTCGTCTTCTAGAACAACACTTCATCGTTCACGCGTTCTTGGGTCTTCGTCATCGTCTGCGAGCATACCACTTTGTCGGACATGCGTTCCCTGGAAATAATATCTCCATTGCGTATTGCGGTTCACAGATCCCTGACACTGAAAGCCTAAAATGTCTGGCCATAGTATACCAGTTTACATTAGTGTGGTGACCTCGCATATAGAAATTCAATTGCATGAAAGATAAGCGAGCCCTTGGCCACCTGATAAGAATTAGCCATAAGAAATTCCGTATGCTCAGGTACCATTTTCTATCTGTATAAATCTTACGTGAGACCTATCCTATAATTCAGTTTTGTTCTTTTATCTGGCAACTATAGATACAAACTACGACCCTTGTTGATTTTGGAGATGTGAGCTTTACGGCAGTCAGAGCTTATCAAAACTTATTGCAAATATAGTCCTCTATTCACAGCCCTGTGCACGAGTCCCCACCTTTCGTTTTGAGCTCCTCTCTTTACGAACTTTTTTACGAGCGCTTGTGCCTTTGCCTGGAGTGGCTTATCCCATTTTTATCTCACATCAAGCTCTGTTTCTTGATAACCATGGTTCGCAGTATAACCAAACCTAATTTCTAGTTATTCAGTCCTTACTTTCAAAATTTTCAGTTTCGTCTAAGTAGGAACAACATGTAAGTAATGATCAAGCTAGTTCTGCGCTGTTCTTTGACCAGTCGTTACCACCTAATACAGATCATCTGACAACTACTGTAATAAATGGTCACCTCGAAGATTACCTGATACAGTACTCACGCCACGTAGCTATTTTCAGAGATGTCTCCCAGCGCAATGAAAAAGCAGCGCTATATATTTATTCAGAGGCACTCGATCGGAGGTTTTCGCTAGGTATCCGAAAATAAGCACAGATATTAACTGCTTAATTGCTTGCAATTGGTTTAGGCCTCCAAAATGTTCTCTGTAATAATACTCGTGCAATCATACACTCTGAGTACCTCTCCATCTTAGGAGCGCTGTATAACCCAAACACGCGTCCCATAAAGCAAACGCTTAACTTTTGCCTTCCCTTGTATTTATACGAAGTGCGTCTTCTGTGGGTTCCGGGGCACTGTGGCATTTATGTCAATATAATGACAAATTTCTTAGTGAATTCAACACTCAAAGGACCTGCTGCTTCTATTGTGCTTAAGATTATTTTGCTACATATCTCGTTTTTAACGGTTCCAAAGGCTGCAATCTTTAAGCCATGAGCCTGTCCTTGTGACTGCGGATTTTGTGAATTTAAGCTACTGTTTCAATATCCGGTATTGCAGCTGAAGGCAATATGAGGGCACCATAATACTCTTGCATTGTAGAATTCCTTGCGTAAAAACATTATTTATGCCGCTCTTTATGCACGCCGTCGAATCTTTGTGTGTCATGCGATGACCTAGAAACCGTAGAGCATTACGTGCATTATATCCGTTCCTGCCGAAGGCATTCTCCTGGATAAAGAAATTATATGGAAATTTCTCTTGATCGCTTAGGACTGCCGTTTACAATTACTGTTCTTCTCTCCTTAAGTAAACCTGCTAAAAGCCTGCCCTAAAAGCGGTTTGTCAATTACTCCCTAGCTATATTATTGTGACAGGAAGATCTGTCTGTTAGCGCTTGCCTGTGCGGATTATGCTTGCAAATTTTATTTGCGCTGTTTAAAGTTTTCTCGTTTTATTGATTGCCATATCTACCGCCTCAAACATTTTTCCAAATTATTTAGGCAACATTAATTCCTGAATAACAAGTAACAAAAGATACAGTCAAAGTCGAGGTCATGTATTCAATTCTTACGCCTGCTCTGAACGCTGGGCAATCTCACAATGTGGGTACATGCCATATGCACAGCAGCGAAAGAAAGAAGAAATAGGAATATTTGAACAATGTCAAGAAAAAGAAGAAGAAAAGGAAAACGCAATGATGGACGTTATTGTGGACACCGGTTCTGGCTCCGATTTATCAAGGAAGCCTCCGGGGAGCGGTCAGCAGGTATGAAAACCTGCATCTCAGGCAGGGTAGCTCGAAATTCCTGGTTTATATCTGACATCACACGTCATAGCAACGGCAGATCACTGGATTACAGCAGTCTTAAGAATGTGAACTGAAATGAGTCTCCCGAGATATTTCAGATGTTTTTCGCCCAAAATACCATTAGAGGCTACAGCCGCTAAGGCACCGTTGACTATTCGTGATCCATGCCATGAGGTTCTGATGTACGCTTGGAGGAAACTGATAGAAGGGTTGGCTGCGAGGTCTTGCAAATTCCCATTACATATAATTTCCTGGAATTCGGTTCAGTGTCATTATAAAAGGCATTATAACTGCCGGAACTTCAAAGCTTGAGAAAGAAGCAAAATTGCAGATCACTCGTAGCAGAGTATATTTTATTTACAGTGGTCAGGTCAATAGCATAATAAACAAAAACTTTCCGATGCTTTCCCTAGCTCTTTTTAGCGCGTGCGCTACATTCATGGCTGCTGTCGCCAGGCCAAGAACGAAGGTGACGAGACGATGAAATAGGGGATGGTGGCAGCTGTTCCAACAGGTCACCACATATAATCTTAAGAGCTCTCGCTAAGCTCCCTTCGTCCTCCACGCGCGTGCAGATTCGATCTCGCCAGAAGTGTACAGTCTCGAGTAAAAAAAAAATATTAGCACAAATGACAGGTGCGCCTGAGCTTGAATATCTCACCGCGTGGCATTGCGGTTCACAGGCATGCTTATAGGGCCGTTCTCATTTTTTTCACCCGAGTCGAAGGGGGAGGGGGGGGGGGACGACAGGAAGTAATTTTTATCGAATGACCCACCGCCCGAGAGTCCAAGTATCGCCTTTGCATGAGTGTGCAAGTGGCATATTTCTTTTTATCTCAGTCGTCATGTGTAACATTGGTTTGTTTTTTGTTTCTTTTATGTGAGCAAATATAAATTTTGCTGAACCCACCTAACACTGAAAAATGGGAACGGCCCGGTACTCTCATTATCAACCCTTTCGTCAACAGCGGCGCACTAGTTGTCATTCCGGTAATCCGTGATGGGCGCTAATCTTTTTTACTTGCGACTGTACCACAATAAGTACCTCATTTCCCTGCAGTCATCTCTTTAGTGCCAGTTCACTTGGTGTTGCATCGGATATTTAAGTGATGATATTTAACGAGAGACCTCCGCCCTTTGGCAGCACTGGTGGCGGGGCCCGTCATTTTCACGGTACAGTGATAACATTCACCTTCCAGCGTTCTTCGAAGATTTGGGTAAAACAAGGAAATTTTTTAGCTTGCATTATAAGCAAATATCAGGATATAGATGATGTGCTATCTTCTTCCTTTGTACTTGTGAGCTGTAGCATAGAGTGATGTAGGTTCTGTTATTCCTCTCCGCAAGAGCGTATGCCAAGAAAACTAGCTGCGACACACACTACATTCAGCTTGTTGAATCCCGCTAATCCAAGCTTATTGAGCCGTTTTGGTGGCGTTCATAGCAAGATGTCTTGATATTCTGCAATGATGCGCTGTTTATTTTTTAATTTTTGATTTCCAGCTGCTCTTTTTGTGCAAGTGAATATTTGAAAAGGAGATTCGAAAGTGTCGCGAGCAAATAAATCATGCCAATATCATAGGAAATATTCTTACCCTAGCGAGCTTTGTGCTCTTGATTTGCGCAATACCTACTTGGTACGGCGAGAAAAAATATTTTGGACGATTTTTCATCATACACCTTTACGTACATTTGGAAACTTACAGCTTTCGCATTTTATAATACATGTAAATTGTTGCGCACATAGAACAGAACGTTTAATTGAGGTTGTTAGTTACTATAGAAGTAAATATATATTAAGAATTATCAACGATTACAGCTTACTTCTCAATATTTCGAGTCCTTCTGCAAAAGAACCAAAAGTGCCTTTGGACCGGGATGCACTTTGCCAAGACGCAAATGCTACGCGTATTACATCATCAAAACCAAAATCTCATTTGTCGTTTTAGCAATTTATGACAATAATGATGGAGCTCCCACAAGTACCAGAGCGGGCGTATTAGATATATTTCAATTTACGGACACGACGTGTCATTAAGCCGAACAATTTAAACCTTTCTAATCAATATATGAGCTCTTTTGGAAACACTGCCACACTCAAACGCAGTGATGAGCCCACTGATACGTGGTAAAGTAATGTAGATAGTATTCAGCTGAATATGTTTTCATAATTACGTTTTAAACGTTTAACCTTCAGTTGCGCAATGTTGTGAATACACATATTCCAGTTAAAGCAGTAAGTTGAATTCTCGATAGTACTTGCACCGCAATAAATCTAGGAAAGAGTGGAAGTGTGTCGCCCTCATACAATTTCTAGCTTCTATAAGTAAGTCCGAGGTAGTGACAAAACAGGATGTAACCTGGAAGTCATTATTTTGTCGGTCATCTAAATTAATTAGCAACTTCTCAGTTCTCCGTTATTTGTAGCAGATGGCTTATCACGAAGGTCGATGCGATATGCCGTACACAAGTTTATATTTCCCGATCAATTATTTCTTTTTCCGTAGTTAGGTAGCTGATTGATGCATTGGTATCTAGTAGGTCGTATCTTCGTCAAAGGTCAGGAGATCACAAGTAACACCATTAAAGCCTCGCAACGCTCTGTTATGAGTGCTTCAAGCTTAGTTATCTACTACCAAGTTTTCCAGTACAAGCAGTCACGAATTCGTGAAGGAGGTGTGAAGCACAACAATGGCAATAATAGTGAATGAGAACTAGTTACATCTTAGCATCGCATATTGTCTCCTCCTCCCTGCTACGTACTAGCCACCCGCAACTGTCGCAGTAGAGTAATCTGCACGAGTAGCAGCAACGCGAACGGACACTAAATAAGCGTGGAATGCTCTTATGCGTCGTGATTTCAAGCGCAGCTGCCCGATTTTTAATTGCAGGATGCCACTGCATCATCATCTCAAGGGGCCCGACGCCTCCGCAGTGGAAGAAGAACGCGCCGAACATGCTGCAGGGTCGCCATCGCCGGCGTCTTACTGGGTGCTCTCCTCAGCGTGCTAGTTGGGGCCTTGGTCCTGCTCAAACCACTCACACAGCACAACGAGGTTGGTTGAAGCGGCCGTTGTCATGTTAACCAAAGGGGCGGTTTTATTGCAACCAAGCGACACAGCCTTTCTTTTCCTGAAAATATGTTTTCACCGGGACCTGATGCTTTCTGTGCGTATCAGCTTGCTGCTGAAGCTAAGTGGTTAGAATTTTAAGCCTCTGAGCCCGAGAGCGAAAGTTGATTCATGTCTCTAGAGACAATTTTAGATAGAAGTGAAACGCCAGGCGCGTGCGTGCATGGTCTGTGATTTAACTGTGGGCCAAAAATTTTGGACGACTGAAATGGCGCCGAGGCCATCCACTGTCACCATTATTTATGTGCGCTTTCTTTATCGTCCTCTTTCGTGTCTTAGCTCACGCAGTGTTTTAGGCGTCCTCTGCGAAGTGTGCTGTTCATAGCGAATTTTCTTTGAGTAAAACACATTTCTGACCAGAGCTGGCATATCAAAACCTTTCTGAACCACTGCAGAGCTGAGTTGTAGTGTTTGATGGAGCTTTCGCTATCTGTTTTGTTAAATTTGCGCCACATTCAGAATTTTTTTCACAAACTGTAAAGTAGATTGCTGGAGAGTGAAACTACAAATTTATATTGAGTCCTAAAAATTTAGAATTTTGTAAATTTACATTAAATCTAATTCTAAAATTTTCAATTTCAAAACATTCGAATGAAAGTCTTAAGAAAAATTATTCATCTTAAGTTTTGCTTCTTTGGGAAGTTCTAAAATTTGGTTGTTTTTAAACTCTCAGTTTACAGCTTAAAGTTGTTATCAATGATAAACACTTGAATGCATGTTTTCACGCTTCTTTTAGTAAAAAGTTTGAAGGACAGGTTCCAACACTTTTCTACCTGTGTTTAAGTTTATGTTAAGCCTTTCACTGTATCTGTTAGGTTAATCGAGTAAAATATTTGTTTCAAACTTTACTTTCGGCTAAGTGGGCGTGCGTTGTATAGGAGGTTGTCAGTTACGATTTAGGGCAGCCATCGCCGAATGTTGTATTGGGTCGTAGGCTGATTCAATCAAGTTTCTTCTCGTTCTTTTCTCTGAGCTATAATTTATGCGCACAAGGCATCTCTTTTGCATTTCACTTTGAGCGGGAGAATTTCAACACGAAAATTGAGGCCATTTAGTTCAAAGCGAAAAAAATAGCGAGATGTAACATGCCAAGCTGTGTCTCCTTGTCGAATCATCGGTCTGGTTTTTGTCACATTAGCCCTATATGCCTATTGTTTTGCCGCTTTATGTCCAGTGCTCTGTAGCTTGAGGTATGTTTCGTCAGCCCGACCAAACTCCTAAACGCAGCACGCAAGAAGAAAATCCGATACTGTGGTCCAAAACAAACGGAGCACGTCAAGAAAATGTTGCCTACATGAATTTTGATGATTTCTTGCAGAAAAATTGTTTTCATATTGTTCGGTTTCCGCCTACTGTGACGAGTAGCCCGATAGAGAATACTGCCGTTTGTTGGTAGCAGTCGCAACAGTGTCGTGAGCAGTGACATCGACGCGTTATACAGCAGCTGTTGTAAGGAGCCGTATAAGTTGGCTGTTGGTCATGAAGCAGGCAGTGAAGGCACCTTCGAGTTGATTACGGAGATAAATTAGTTCATAATATGATTTTGTTTGGCAGCTGCTTAGAAGTTTAGCGGAGAATAGGTGTCACAATGTTCAGCCCTGCTTTTTGCCATCCAGGCATTGAAAACAGCTCATGCCAACGACAGCATGGGAATGAGTCGCGAATTAGGCACCGTGCAAGAACAATCCAATTGAGGTACGCTTCATTAGCGACCTGGATTTCTTTATTGTACATGCGAAATGGTAATACTGTTATCCTTTAGGGTGAAATTTTGATTTCGCCTTAAAAGACGCCGAAAGCTTAAACTTGATGATTTACAGTTGGGAAAACATGCAGCTTCTTTCTGTTAGACAAGGAATGTTTTAAGGCGTCTCTTTTTCAGAGCATAAAGCACTAGTTTGGAAAGCCTTTACGAAGATTTTTTTACCATCGTCTGCTTTTTTTAACCCTATGACGAAACAAAGTTCGGGATATAAAAAAGCAAAATCAACATGAATTATAAAAGTGGTAATAATATCAGACTACCGCGCAGGATTATAGAACATTAAAGAGATATGATAACACCTGGCAAGGAGCTATACGCGAATGTGATGAACGCTGGAGAAGATGCATATTTGATTATCTTCCTAATTCTTTGCTATCTGTGCATGACGAGATGGCACTTTGCTAAAGAATTCCAGTCGGCTATAGCGTCGGGGGAAAAGCAGTTGTTAGCAGACGTGCGGCTACACATTGCAGTTATTGTGATTGACATGAGAGTTGACATCAAAGAAGTTACCAAGCAGTCATTCGATTTGGTATAGCGGCAGCGTATATGAAATAGGTATATGTGCAAAATGACAGCGGGATTCAAAAACCAATATTCGAAGGTATTACGTTAGCACCATGAGACTGGTGTATCTCGAGTAACAAGAGGTGATGAACCGAGCAGCGAAATTTTGTATTGAGTCGAAACAAAGGGCGTGACAAATTTCCGTTTTGTAAATTTGGGTGTATATTTGTTGCACCAATCAGCAGAAGAAGTTTTAGAATTTATATCCATCACCAAAGCAGCGTGAAGCGCTGGAGTAAATACTTTATAATAATAATAATAATAAATATAATGATTATGAGAAAGAAAGGAAAGTGATGATGTAAGATGTAAACCTAGATATTCATTGACCATGCTAGTTCATCAAGACTGACGAAATGTTGTATGATAAGTCACGGTGCACTTGTGATGAAAATAGAACAATTTCCACTCGACAAAATTTAGAAGCATGTCGCATTGTTTTAAAAAAAAGAACGTACAGGTCCTTTTGCAAGGCAAAGTTATTTTTTTTGCCATGAATTTATTTAGGTATGCCATTCATCTGTAAAGGGTCACAATTAATATTTGTTGTTATAGCGCAAGTTTTAACTTGTATATTCGAAAAATTAATGATAATAGGCTAACCCTTCGAGGAACACACGAGTTTACATCAGTTAGGGTCAGTGACTGCAGGTAAATAGCATGTGTTTCGAGTTCCTCTCTGTAAAATAATCTCGACAACACATTATATTGGCGGCCTACCCAAGGAATGAAATTTGTGGGGCAGAAGATTAAAAGCTATGTGATCGAATTCCCATGAAAACTGCAACAAAACTAGAAACAATGTTGAAGGCATTTTGATGCCCGGAGCATATCGTGGATACATTTCCACCAGCTACCAAGAAAAGACCTTAGACTGGACGTTGTAATGTTACCGGGCAGTGTGTTAAGGATAGTATTGAGAAATACGCCTCATTTTTGCGGTTGTACAGCATCGTTGGCATAAATTACGTGTGTGTAGTGACACAAAAATACGTTAGTAAAATACCTAATTATCTTGATATTTTCCAGCGAGATTTCCTCTCAGAAAAAATCGCAAAATAAATGCATGGCTCCGCTTGCATCGAAACCCTTAATAGGGAAAATTTCAGAATAATTGCACTTCACAACGAAGATAATTTGTTAGAAGTAGAGCATCCTGCATAACGCTCACATGCTCTCCACTTCTCTACACCCTTCGATGGACAACAGTTACTTTCTCATCACGACTGACTTTCTGCAGCGTTTCGTTTTCACGTTTACATTTCCCTTAACCGTCTTACCAGAAAACAAAAAGGTCAGGGGAACAAATGAGACTAATGGGTCAAATTCGGTCAAAGCCAGTAGAGGCGTAAAGTTTAGACGTGGCATTCCTGGGGTTATGTTTCTCAACGTTTAAAACCATTTTGAATTAATTTGGTCTTCTGGGAATGGTTGGATGAAGGTAACGGCAGCATAGGGCGAGAGGAGTGTAGCCCAGCTACCAAAATTACAAAACAGTGGCTAACGCATTTTGCGATAGGTATCGCCTGTGGCTCCGCCATGCAACTACTGTTTAAGTGTGGTCGTTAATCAGGCAGTGGTCCGGTGTCTTCTCGCGAACATTTGAAAGCCGTGGTTTGGTGAGCTAGCAAATGCGAAATAGGAACTAGATTTGGAGTTTCACAGAAGTGTTCCTGTACGGGCCTCTAGCAGGCCTATTTCGCTCCCTCTGCGCTCACGTAGAGTGTCATCCACTCTTAGGCAGAACATACGAGCGTGTGGCCGCTCTTTTCAAAAAGGTATTACTTCTGACCTTGCCGCCCATTGAAGAGAGGTGGGAGCACATGAGGATTATCACCACCTGTGCTGCAACGTCTTACTTTCTTGTTTTACCATGTTGGACGCACTGGCGCTTCCAAGACATCAGCAAGAACACCAACTTGCTCGGTAGGCAAAATAAAATGGACTGCACTGTATGAATTCAGCCCCTTTTAGCGATCTTTGGATTGAGAGTGTTCGCTGTAGACTTCCCCAACTTGATGCTCAAATGCAGTGGTCCCCGCAGTGCCGCATTTTTACTCTCCTTGTGCTGGTTGTTTTCGAGGACACAATGAACTAACCTTATGCCGGATATCACCTCGCTGGCCTGAATTGAAATTTAAGGAAAACAAGGCATAATCTTCAAATTACATTCCTTATGTTTTTTCGCAAGTAAAAAAGAAAAAGTGCAAAATACATGAGTCCATTATAAAAGTATACATTATTCCAAACATTGTGAAAGGTTTATCAATCGTTTAATCGCGGGAAGCATTTTCTGTTTGTGAAAGCCCATTGGTAAAAAAAAAAGCGAGCCCTATGCGACTACTGTACCTTTGAGCCGAATGCGACGCGTTTGACAAGACAGATTATGTAGGGTAAGAGATAGAGGTTCGGCATCAAAAAAATTAATCAAGTGTCAAGCATCAGGATTGTTTATCTGCATAACCAGGAATTTTATATAGTGGGTATTTTGCACAGGCTACTAACAGCATGCACCTAGTAAAGAACACAATTAAGAGGATTGTGTATTTTTTAGATGATCCACAGCTATAAAACCAAATTGATGTTGCCTCAACTTAAGTTTTTGTATCTTCTCACCAGTAGTACGTTCGATACGAAGTGGAAGCAAGTGAACCATCTTTCAGAAGAGAGCTTGAAAATTTGTTTTGTTGGACACCTCTCAGAAATAGATGGACCAGGTAATATCCTTGTCGATGTTCTTATGAAGGGATCATGGCGTTTATGAAACCGTTATTCTTCTGAAGGTTGCAAACAGGCGAGAAAATTAACACTGGTGCATATGTTACTGGCAACATGCGGAAAATGGTGCACGGAACCCATACGATAGCGGCATTGATCCCGGATGACAAAGGAAACAAACAAGCAGCCGATGGTACCGTTGCAACTAATTTGCAGATATTACATTCATCGCATGTCCAACTCACGACCTAAATTTGCTTGAGTTATGAATGACTTCATTTGTTTAAAGCCATTCTAAATTTTGTCATCTTTAGTATACTGATCTGCGTGATTCAAAGCATATATTGGCCCACCGGAGTGGTGCAGTGGTTAATATGCCCGACTACTGCACCGGAGTAACCGAGCTCAGTCCCGGCCGTCGGCTGCTGCATTTCGATGGAGGTGAAGCAGAGAGAGGCATCCGTGTTTTTGTGGCTGTAGAAAATAGAAGAAGAAAATGCACGGATCTGCTACTGGCTCTGTAGCTGAGCCACCTTGTTGTGGCTGTAGGAAGAAGGAAAAGAAAATGCACGTGCCTGCTACTGGCTCTGTAGCTGAGCCACCTCCGCTGCCTTATTTAAACTGATTTACTTATAGGAAGGGAAAGGCGCGGTAACTGTCTCACTTGTTTTTTGTGGACACCGTAACCTCGCCGTAAGGGAAGGGAGGAAGGTGGGAGTGAAAGTGGAAAGCGAGAAAGAGGAGCCGTAGTGGAGGGCTACGGAGTAATTTCGACCACCTGAGGATCTTTAACGTGCGCTGACATCGCACAGCACACGGACGCCTCTTCGTTTCGCCTCCATAGAAACGCAGCCGCCGAGGTCGGGTTCGAACCCGGGTGCACCTCCGCTGCCTCGTGCAGACCGAAGAGAAAATAGAGAAGAAAGAAAAGGAAAAGGAGAGAAAGGCGCGCGCCGCAACAACAGCCGCCATCCACCACCGAAGCGGTGGCGTGTACAATGACAGCCTACACCAGATAAAATTACGGTGGCAGGCAAGCCCCCGCCACAAGCGGCGGTGACCTACCTGCCGCAGCCCCATCATGGGAGTACTGTAGCTGCGCCACCTCCACTGCCTCGCGTAGAAAGTGGGCAAGAAAGAAAAGAAGAGGGAGCAAAAGACGCGCGCCGCAACAGCTGTCGTACGCCACCTAAGCGGTGGCGGGTGCAATGACGACCTACAACAGATAAAAATTTGGTGGCAGGCTAGCCCCCTCCACAAGCGGCGCAGACCCACCAGTTCCAGCCCCGTAGGGCCAGGAACAGCCACTAGAGAGGCACCCATGTGTTGCACGATGTAAGCACAAAAAGATCCCCAGGTGGTCGAAATAACTCCGTAGCCCTCCACTATGGAGCTTCTTTCTCCGTTTCCACTTTCACTTCCGCCTTCCTCTTTTATCTTACGGCCAATTGCAAGTGTCCACACACAAGTGTGACAGATACAGTGCTCCTTTTACTTCTTGTGAACCAATAGTAATAATATTGTAATTATTTCTAAGCTCAAAGAACAGAGGTACGATAAGCGAGCCTGCAGTGTCTATGTCACTTTTCACGACGCAAGCACGAGGCACACTGTACGATACACTGATGGCTAAAGGGGGGCAGTCGGCCGTTATCATCCGAAATAGCACACGCGGAGCGTTCTGCCACAGCGCGCACTATCTGGTGAGGTGAAACAGGCGGGATATCAAGATCGCCTGTTCGATGTATTCACAGAGACTCACTTGTGTTCGCTCGCGGATGCGCGCACTGCACGACGACGACAGGAGCACATCTATGTTGTCCGGGACTACTCCCCACGATCTGTAAGCCGCCACCAACTCGCGGCGTGGTTCGGCTATCGGGCCGCAGTTAGTCTTCTCCTTGGTGCTCTTGCAGAGGCCCGCCCGATGTGCGAAGTGCTCAGTGACCTAAGACATTTGCGAGCATGCAAGAAAACTAATGTATATTGTGCCATACTGTATATACGTCTGTTTAGGTTTACCTACCCTGTCCTTTCTCCATATCGCTCACATCTTGTTGCCTATACCGCTTCCTCATTACCCTTTTAATTCCTCCGCTCCTGTTCAGGTGCTTCAGATATCCGGTAGCAGATACCTGGGCTGGAAAACATTTTTCTCCCTTTTGGATGTATATTACATAGCGACATGTGTTACTTTTATTATCTCAAAGCATTTTGTATAATATTTTCGCCTAAAGTTTCAAATATTCCTGAAAAACGAACAAAAATAAAACTTTGAAAGCCATTCAACATTTCCGAAAATTTTTTCATCTCTTCTGCGCATCGGCAACGAATTGGACTGATCCCGTCCTGCGCGCTACGAGTGTTAAGAAGGCCTTTTTGGCAATCTCGCCTGCTCCGAGAGGGCTATTTCCTACCAGTGGTCCGTTTACTGTGAAAACCGCACTTCGTTGTCCTGCTGTTCACACCGAGCTGCAGAGGCGGCATGATGAGTGATACTTTGCGGCCTGTGCACCTCAATGTGGTAGTAACATAAAACTTTATTCCTCAAAATAGGAAGGGGTTTAGGCGTAGTGGTCTTGAGCTGCAGGTGGTGTTCCTAGGTACATGATCCCATTTATTCTTTAACATCCAAATCTCTTGAGAGAACAAAGAAGGAGAAATGGACAGACAAGGATGAGCGCTCATTCCTTTCTATGCATTTCTCCGTCTTGTTCTTTTGAGAGCTTTCGATATGGCATTCGCTTACCAACTGTGTTGCTCCTACCCCGCCGGGGTGGCGCAGTGGTTACGGCGCTCGACTAGTGTTCCCAAGGACGCGGGATCGAATCCCGGCCTCGGCGGCAGCTTTCCGGTGGAGGCGAAAAGCAAGGCGCCCGTGTGCTGTGCGATGTCAGTGCACGTTAAAGAACCCCAGGTGGTCGAAATTTCCGGAGTCCTCCACTACGGCGTCTCTCATAGCCTGAGTTGCTTTGGGACGTTAAACCCCACAAACCAACCAACCAATCTACCCTCCTGGTGAGACAAAATTGAGGCTACTAAAGTTTGGCTGCAAATTGAGAAAGGGAATGCCCTCTTTCCCACATTGCGTCTTCCTCAACGAGGCCCCATGACTCGATGTGAACACCTGACCCTGCTTGCTATAATGCGTATCTTAATCTTGACGCATTAAAAATGCCAGCCCTGCTTTGCACAGCAGATCATAGCTACCGAAAAATAAGCCTTGCTCAATTGATTTGTTGGTTGTAGCCCCGCCCCCCCCCCCCTCAACCCCCAAAACAAAAATTTTGAGCTTCAGCCTCGGTATTTGATGCAGCGATGTGACATATGTAATGTAACATGTGTGACATGTCTTAGGAGCTAAGCAACCATGTTCAGCTCGGTTTCTTCATTGGAAGGTGGAGACCTAAATTTTCATTTCTGATTATGGATTTATAGCATACTGTCATGAAGAAAAAATGTGTAAACTAGCATGAAGTTCCTATCCAGTAATTTTAGTAAATACAGGTTGGTGTTAAGGCTCAGGCAGCGAGCAAGTTGCTTTGTGGGGTTTCACGATCCAAAGCTACTAAGGCTATGAGAGAAGCCATAGGGGCGGACTCCGAAATTTCGAGCACCTGGGGTTCTTTAACGTGCAGTGACATCGCACAGCACACGGGTGCCTTGCTTTTCGCCTTCATCGAAAAGGTGCCGCCGAGGCCGGGATTCGATCCCGCGTCCTTGGGAACAGTAGTCGAGCGCCGTAACCACTGCGCGACCCCGGCGGGGCAGCACCTTGAGTTAATTAACGTGATGTGCTTAACGTGCACTGACATCACACAGCACAAGGGTGCCTTGCTTTTTGCCCCCACCGAAAAGCAGCCAACGAGCCGTGATGCGATCTTGCATCCTTGGGAACAGTAGTCGAGTGCCGTAGCAACTTCGCCTACCCGGCGGGGTGCAGCGGATGGTGTTGAGAGCCAGAGGTGATGATCTCTAATCAGCAAGACGACACATGACTGAGTTAACACCAAAAAACCCTTTTCTTGAAGACATCCGAATTAATTTCGACTTCTCAGGCTATTTACCGAGTTTACGTGGCACAATACTTATCTTTCGTGTGACCTAGGCCGTTTTTATGTACGTTCGCTTTGTGCTGTGCCTATTCTGTTCTTAACACAGATGGTGATATCCCTGTCAAACGGTACAGCGTTGAACCGCAGATCTTCGCGTTTATAATCATCATTTTTCTGTACAATAGATAAAAATGAGGCTCCTTATATTTGTGGTGTGTGTACGTACCAGAAAATAAAAAGCCTTGAGAAAACGTTCAGCTGGCAAAACCTTTAATTGGTTTCTATACAGTCGCCTTTTCTGCCCTCATTCCTGTTGCGACGAAGCAAACTTACGCAAAATAAAGGCTAAGCATAGGTTTTGGTCACCTTTTAAGTTTACAAGTTCCCTAAGGCGAGTAGAACTCGCGCAAAAGTAAAAGCTAAGCAGAGGCTTCGGTGAGCCGTGAGCTTAGTCTTTAAATTTGCGTAAGTTTGCCCCAGTCGTGAGGGGCGCGAGGAGAGAAAGTGCGGCCGTCGAGCACACTAATTAAATTTTGGGGCGGCTGTACGTATGCACTGCATCTCTGGCGCTACCGAAGAGTTATATTCTATACGAGACCTTGAGTTGCTTTATTTTCTACCCCCAAAGTAGCTGAAACATACTGTGCGCTAGTATATAGGTATACAGAGGGATCAAACAGCCCCTGTCACCGCGGAAAGGAGAGGGATGCTTTTCGCGACAATAAGCGGGAAATAAAACATAATCTTGAAGATTATTCACTTGAAAGCAGAATATTAACCACCTGTTCCATTTGGCGTCCGAACCCACGGTCTCCGAATTTGAACACAGAAAGAGATGATTGGTTGGTTTATGGTGTTGAATATCTCAGAAGCTGCTCAGGCTATGACGAATGCTACAGTGGAGGGCTGCAGGAATTTCGAGCACCAGGGGTTCTTGACCCTGCACTGACACCACACAGCACATGGACCCCTCTCTGTTGCGCCTCCATCGAAACGTTGCCGTTGGCGGCCGAGGGGAGGAGGCAAGTGCACGGATATGAATGGCTGGCTAAGAGATACGGTCTTTGTCTAAAGTGCAGAGCCCAGAGGGTCCGTTTCTGAGCCAGTTCACGCGGTTTGTAATGTATGTCTAGTGTTATGGATCTCTTGACGGTAAGAAGATTTTTTTTATCCTGCCCTCTCCAACTGGAAGGGCCTCGACTAATGCTAAATCAACGCCACTAGGAGGATAAGAATAAAATCCCCTGGGCTTTGCACTTTTAAGAAAGGCTGTACATATATGGAGGAAACCAGCAATCGGTAAAACCTATTTTGAAATATATGGCGCTGATGAGAAATTGACTTTTTACTTATTTGATGGAAAAAAGATAAAATAAAAACAGCTTAAAAACAACCACATTAAGCTGATAGTTTGCGAACGTACAGAAACCGCTTTCGGTGTGTCGTGATCGACCAATTGAGCTGATGCAGCAGCTGTCCGCACTTCTACTGGAATAAGTACGTAACTTATGTGCAACATCACGTTCAGAAGGTTCGCTAGTACTGCCTTTGTTCATAGCAACGGATGTTTTGCATCTTGCTTTACGATGTGTTTCTTGTACAACGTGACCTGAAAAAAGGGGCAGTAGCTGTACGTTAACTATCTTGTACAGCCAATTTCATCGATACTGCCAAATGCGAACCTTCCTTAAGACGTTTGTTCGAGAAATGCAGAACATACATATGCAAGAAGGTCAGGCAAGGACACCAAAGAAAGAATCGAATGTCATTATTATTTCATTATGTGGGTGGGATAGGAAATTATTAATTTAGGCATTTTATGCATGAAGCGTTATTATCCACAGCATGCGAGGACTGTTTTATGCAGTGGACTAAACGAATGCAGGTGGCGAAAAATAACAGCACTGTCTATTCTCTTTCTCAATCTTCACCGGTCCTGAACCAGCAGCAATCAGGTGGGAACATCTCCAGTGCCGTATGCCGCACAGCTGAATGTCGGCTCATCGGCGAGTGGTTTGGAGTCGCGCTCAACCGAAGCGTGCGGCCTTGCGACGATTTTTACGCCCACGTGTGCCAGTCTTACCGGAAGGGAGAAAATCCTTTCGCTTTGGTGAGCGTTTCTTGGTTGTTATATGGGCAGGTCCTTTTTTACTGCACTGCCATATTATGCTCGCACGCGGGCGAGTTTCTGTGTGATTGTGCGTTTGTGTGGGCGTGCCTGCGATTAAATATGCGTTCTAATTGTTGTATGCAATTTAAGTGCAGTTGTTTTTCTCTCAATAAATCCATCTATCTATCTAAGTGCAGTTGTTCTTTTAATAGATTATAAGAAGTGTCCCGTATATTGTTTTTCATCCAGTCTATAAGGGCTTAAAAAGCACCTCATTAGCGGACCTTACATGCTTCTAAATAACTGCCTGATACCATAAATGAATTGCATTTTGTTCACAAAAGGGTACTTCGTGTTATCAAAGTGTTTAGAGCTGCAGCGTCATAATAATAAAAAGCACCTTCTGACACCACATTCATTCGGACTTTTTTTTTAATCGATAATTATTGCCTCAGGGCATCAGTAGGGTATGAGATGAACTTAAAAAAAACAAAGACTTTAAAATACCTGGACATATTTTCTGCTTTTAATGACAAAGCCTATTTTGCGACCTTTCCAGATTAGTGAAGCCATAAACAGCATCATACCAAAAAGCTTCCATTCAGCCGTGGTCCCAAAGAAAGGGCAGACTGCGTGGCAGAAGGCAGCCGGTCTCTTCCAAGCCTGTTTGGCTCTTGCAAATGACAAGAAAAACCAGGTTTGTTCTGTACCTAGAATTTCCTCTACAGCTGCGTTAAATGACTGAGGAAACTTATTACAGCCCGCGTGTGCAGACGTAAATGTTTCGTATGAGTCCTTACAAAGAGCTGTAGGAACATCGAGGTGGCCTGCCGAGGGGACCTGATGTTGACTATTAGGGAATTGTTGCATCATTCGTTGTTTAAGACAGTGGTGCAGCCTAGTAATTTGCTTTCACTGGCGAAAGACAATATTCGGAATTTGTACAAGAAGTAACTTTCATCCAAGCATTTGTAAGGTATTACAAAGAGAATAAAATACTGAAACTAGGTAAACGCAAAGTGGCTTGTTGGGCGTATTGGTTGCAGTTGGTTCGTCTTTCTATCTGTCCGTGTTTCTAGCGCTGTTTTAACATAAAGAGATGAACGCCTTAGCATAGTACTAAGCGAAATATCTGCGGCATCACTCTTTGATTTTAATTGGATCAGTTTGCTTGCGGCTCTGCTAATTTGAATCCCGCCGAGGTTTTTTCATGAGTAGACACGGAAAGACGATAGCTTTCTTGTTTAGTAAGAACTACACTTAAAACGCAGTAAAATCAGCGAAGCACGTTAGAATCTGTCAGTACCCCTTTTCAATGTGGACACGTTAGCATCCATCTACATAACGCGCAGAACTATCAGCTACGGCCATTTGCGCCATAGCAGGCCGCTACGCCATCCCACACTAATCAGCAAGCGTGCATCTTTCATATAGTTTCTTGTGTTACATTCATCGTGATAGAATAAAATTGTGTGGTGTCGTGTTTGGGCAGAGCAGAAACAATCGCGCGATGAAATACGTTGTCAAGGTGATATTTCGTCCTTCTTCCACTTCTCACGCAAAAATAGTTTAATGTTCTGCCGTGACACCTTAGTGCTGCGGACCACTCGGAATGAACGAAGAGCATCTGGCTCAAGTTAATCACAGGAATATGCCTCAAAGGTCCGCAAAACTGCCCTGTGTTGCGTTTGAATTTATTTTTGCCCGATAGGCTGTTATGCTGCTGTGGTAGCATTTGGCAGGATTAATTTGTTTATATCCCTTAAAAGACTCAACTAAAAGCTCTCAGACCACTGAGTTTGGTTTGGATACATGTTGCGAGAAACACAATATACGTTTAATATTTGTGATATCTGGAAGCGTCAGGACAAGCAAGGTCTTCCGCATACTCAAGTGGCTTGAACATTAAGACAGGTTGTACGCGGTTAAATAAGGGTTCAAAATCAAGTATCATGTGTCTAGGAAGCATTTGGAGTACCTTTTGCTGCCGACAGCCAGTGTGAACGGGGCAAAGATCAGCAAAATATTATTCATTTTGTCATAGAACATGCAACTGTAAAACTCTTGGGAGGGGGAAGGGGCGGCCCGTTGTGGCATATATGCAATGTAAGTCAATAAATAACAGCGACAAGAATTAAAAGGAACTAATGTGCTTTATTTGTTTGTGTTGTTGATGAGTGGTTCGCTTTCTAAATGCTGCATGAATGAAAGATAAATGAGCAGTGAGAAGAAAAAAACGACACTGCCGCTGGTGGGACTCAACCTAGAACTTCCCAATTTCGCTCATCATGCTCGACCAATTAGCAGCGGTGGTAGTTTTAAATGTATGGTGGTGGTTATTGCTACGAATTTTCTTGGGGGAAGGGGGGGGGGGGGGGGGGGCGGCGTGGTGCCTGGTCTCGACGTATGATGTCCATCATTGCGGCGGCACTCTTAGCGATCACGGGGATGGGGATAAGGAGAGGTCAGGAGGAAACGGTGATGCGAGGGGAGGAGACTAAGCGCAAGAGTCTGGGGGGCAGGGACCACGACGGATATCCGCTGTACATGGCACACATCTACAGGCAATGAGCTGAGCTACGGAAGCGGGATAAGGTTACAGCTAACGTAATTGCATTGCTTGAGTCTAAAAACCCAACAACCGGCTGTGTTCCCGACTGGTATACGGCAAGGAGGATATATAAAACTTGCAAGTTTTATATATCCTCCTTGCCTTATACGGGCGGCAGCTTTTCGATGGAGGCGAAAAGCAAGGCGCCCGTGTGCTGTGCGATGTAAGTGCACGTTAAAGAACCCCAGGTGGTCGAAATTTCCGGAGTCCTCCACTACGGCGTCTCTCATAGCCTGAGTTGCTTTGGGATGTTAAACCCCACCCACCAACCAACCAACCAGATGCTAGAACATTACATAAACAAACTAAAAGTGAATACACCTACCCTACCACCCTTCGTGAGAATATAATGATTCTTTATTAGGTGGCTGTAAATTGTTAAAAAGAGTACAGAAACGGAACAGCAAGAGGTATAGTTCAACCTAGGTATTTCGGCTTTGAAATATGTAGCGTTAATATGTTGCGCCAAGAAAGAAACGGGAATGGGCGTTAGTTGGGCTCTTACTCCTTTTTAGAGTATATCTAGGTGACGCTGCTAGGTGACGCAGCTCAGAGAATTCTACCACTGAAAAAACGGAATCATGCGTTGGAAGCGGCGCGACGAAGGCTTGTGGACATGATGTCATCGGGAATGCTGTCGAGGACCATTAAGGGAGCGATAACAGAGAGGACCGCAGGCGGGCAGCGGCACGGCAGCTGTCGATGAAAAAAGGTGTAAACAGCGGCGCGCTCGAATCCCGAAGAAGGAACTCTGGCTTAAGGCCAGGCAATCAGAGAAGCACCGCCCTCCCATATGAGCCGGCAGCGTTTGGAGGAATACGGAGTGCCTTAACTCGTTTCCGTCACTTTTAATACCCCGGGCGGCGTGGTCTCGATCGTGAAGTACGGACAGGATCCAAAACAGGGATCAGCACGAAGCCAACGGTAAGCCGAATACAGTCGAAAGCTGAGGACTGCCGCTGGTGATCGCTGACGAAGCTGCGGTGCGGCAGTTGGCACTAATTATCTGTGTTACTACTAGCATGTCAAGTGCCCGTGAGGACTGGTGGGCTGTTGGAAACCAGCGGGGAGGGGCCAAGAATGCCAGAAGTTCCATCCAAGGAGATCGGGATGCAACGGTCACTACGCCTCCACAGAAGTTTTAAGTAGGCCACCATGGCTTAGTGGCACAGGCGCAGCAGTGCTGTAAATGCAGCGGCATGTAGGTTGGCGCAGAGCTGCCGTTGGCGTCAGCGCACTAAGGTCCCGCAAGCTGAAGAAGAGCCAGGCTGGAACGGCAGCAGATGGAGGCAGATCTGGGGGGCACACAACGGTGGTGGCACAACTTATAGCAGCAGGGAGGCAGCCCGAAGGCTGTGTGACGTGTGTCGTGAACGCTCCAAAACGAGCTCGCCAGAGCGAGCGCCGTGGACATCCGCTCACGCCGATCTCAGAGGCGACTGCATTAGTTCTAACGAAACCTTAAGAACACTCACCAACACCGTCGTGCTCCTCAGCGAATGCTCTGCTGCCATGAGTTAGATCGAATAAGGGGCTGGGACTGTTGTATAATCCTCCGTTGTTACATATGGCTCACCATTGTTACATATCGCTGCCGGAGAGTAAGCCGTATATAACAATGTAAAGTTCCCGGAGGCCGAAGACCCATTAAGTCATGACAACCCCCTCATCATCTAACACTCGCCTTCTGAATAGCTTAAAGGCGGCCATGACAATTGGCGGTCCTAAAACTTATTTATCATAAAAGTACTATCGCATGGCTCCAGCCATCCACAATCAGTAACTTTGGAAGCGATGACTTCGATAGTGCACGGCGCAGTAAGATCGCCACCACGGATAATGGTGCACTAGAGAGTTCTAGAGGTTAGGCTGCACGAAACACAGATACCTCCGAAACTTAGTTGACAAACTGCCGCTGCAGTTCAATGAAGGAGGAGGAAGCAACATTATTTAACTCATTACTAAGCGTCAAAAATGTCCTGGGCAAGGGTCACCAAGGCCAACTGATCTTTCTTTTCCTTTCCTGCAGTTAATTGGTAGAGCACTGTAGCAAAGTCTCGTGGTCGTTGGTTCAGATCTAAAAATGCCATGTATATGGCTTTCTTCCACTTTCTAAGTATCGCTACTTCAGCAGTGAAATATTTCAATTATTCGAATAATGTGCCAGCATAATCATAAATATCTAAAACAAAGGAGCCCCTACAGTTTTCTTGCTGTCGATGAATGAGTTAATTTACGTTATTTCAGCATCGTAAACTCAGGCAATCGCCAAAATGTCTGACGATGAGTTGGGCATTTTTAAGCGAGAGCTTCACTACGCCAACAAAAGCCGAAGTCACCGATCGGAGCCGGAGCAGCTACTGCACATGCGCCCAGTAACAGGGGGGGGGGGGGGGGGGCTGCGCGAAACGTAACAGTTGCATCCCCACCGCTAGGGTGCCGCCGCTGCCGACGACGACTGCCGCCGACTGCGCAGCCTAGCTTCGCCGAAGTGCGCTGCTCGGCTGCCGCCAACTCGACAGCCTCGCCATGAGCTTAGCGCCGCCGCCGCTGAGAGCTCACCAAGAAGAGCCGGAAAGTGTCTGCTAGCATCGCATAAGAAAATTTCTTTACAGAAAATGAAAGGCGCAGTATCTCATACACACTTTTTTCCTGTGGACACCTGCCCGCGCCGTAAATAAGGGAGAAGGTGAGAATGAAGGTAGAAAGAGAGAAAGAGGGCCGTCGGGTGGAGGGCTGTGTAATAACTTTCACCACCTGGGGATCTTTAATCTGCACAGACAACACATGAACGCCTCTACGTATCGCCTCCGTCACCCCGTGGGGTGGTGCAGTGGCAAGACGCCCGACTACTGTCCGGAATACCCGGGCTCGAACCCGACCTCGGCGGCTGCGTTTCGGTGGAAGCGAAACGAAGAGGCGTCCATGTGCTGTGCGATGTCAGCACGCGTTAAAGATCCCCAGGTGGTCGAAATTACTCCTTAGCCCTCCACTACGGCTCCTCTTTCTTTCCTCTTTAACTCCCATCTTCCTCCCTTCCCTTACGGCGCGGTCAGGTGACCACAGACACGTGTGACAGATACTGCGCCTTCCCCTTTCTGTGAACCAATTAAAAAAAATCGCCTCCATCGAATGCAGTCACCGTGGTCGCGTTCGAACCAATGTACTCTGGCACAGTCGTCGAGCATCTTAAGCACTGAGCCACCGTAGCGGGGCAAGGCATCGCATGTGCAGTGAACGAAAATGGTTTCGATATAAAATGCTGATGAACTTTGATGCGTTCCACACAACGCTGGTTGTACTCGATGTAACGCTCTATCCCCCACAGGGAAAGCTTCCGCTCCGCATTCCATTCAGCAGTGTTGAACCCCACTAATATTCCTCCAACACTCACCTTCCGTCGTGGTAGTCCATGCACGCGCAGAAACGTTACGCACAAAGCTCTAAAGGTGTCCGTAATGTAAATTCGACGTATTCGTTTCAGATATCAGACCTACGAGGGTGGATGGCATCTCTAAAGCTTGACTTGGCGAACCTCGAACCAGACAATGGATTTGATGCAGCCGATGCCATTACAACAGTATCTTTGGAGCATAATATACCGGCTTTCTTTCAGTTTGACGTATCGAAAACTAATTTTGCTCACGCCAAACGAAGTATTACGGTAGGTATGCGCCTCCTCGTAACTTTTGTTTCCTTGAAATTCTTTTTAGTGCATAACCTCATATAGAAACTCTGTAGTCAACTGTGGCTCGCAACATCATTCCACAGCTACGTTTATTGACATTTTGTATCGTGGCCACACAAAGAGCGATGACCAGTAATGTGAGTTCATGCGTATTGTGTGTGGAAAATTTTATATTCAACATTAAAATAAAGATTCTTTTTTTGTCTGGAAAAGGTGCTTGCTGAAACAACCTATTCAAAAACTCGCGATATTAAGTAATCTACTTTCTCCCATTTTTACAGCTTCCCTGCTCGCTTCTTTAAAACGCCCTAGTGTGTTATAAACCACGGCATTCAGCTGTTGAGTAGGAAGGGTTGGGCAGGTAGGTCATCGGCGCTTGCGGCGGGGGCTAGCCTGCCACCGAATTTTTATCTGTTGTAGGCCATCATTGCAAACGCCACAGCTTCGGTGGTGGACGACGGCTGTTGTTGTGGCGCGCTTCTTTCTCTCCATCTTCCTTTTCTTTCTTCTCTATTTTCTCTTCTGTCCGCATGAGGCAGCGGAGGTGGGACGTTAAAGATCCCCAGGTGGTCGAAATTACTCCGTAGCCCTCCACTACGGCTCCTCTTTCTCTCTTTCCACTTTCACTCCTACCTTCCTCCCTTCCCTTACGGCGCGATTGCGGTGTCCACAGAAAACAAGTGAGACAGTTACCGGGCCTTTCCCTTCCTATAAATAAATCAGTTAAATCAGCGGAGGTGGCTCAGCTACAGATCCAGTAGTAGGCCCGCGCACTTTCTTTTCCTTCTTCCTACAGCCACAACAGCAACAATAACAACAACAACATGAAGGGTGGCTGTTTATGGCCCTATGGGGCTGGGATGGGTAGGTCAAACATTCTGATGTGGTTATTCAGAATGCAACCATAGTTCTGCATAAAAAGGTAACAAGTATCACGAAGAAAGGCTTTAGGCAAGAAGACACGATCCCCCCAGTACTATTTACAGCTTGCTTAGAGGAATTATTCAGAGGCTTGGAACGGTAGGAGTCATGTATAAGGGTTGATGGCGATTCGCTGATGACATTGTCTTGGCAAGTTGGTAATTAGAGCATTGCAGAACCGTGCTTCGTTTAAAAGTATTTTATGACATTTATCATTCGCAAAGTGGAAGTCCACGCGATAAATACATCTTAACGCCTCATTATGTCTCCTCGCGTCTGGATCACGAGAAAAAACTGCGCGAGTAGAAGTGAAAAAGAGAATCATCCAGCTCTTTTTTCCCGAAAACAATTATGTTATGAAACCGCTTGCTTTGATTTGTTGTTGCATGCACATTTAGTGACACGTTTTTCTTTTCGTTAAGTAGTTTGGTGGCTTTGAATTAACGTCTTTTTTCACTGCTGGCGAGGTTTGTTGGTCACGACTGGTTTCGATAACATTTTTTATCTACTATTACCAAAGCTTGTGCACGTGTGTGTTTTCCGCTTTCCAGTGATATTTATGTTCTCCCATTGTACTTTGTTTCACTGCTTGCTTGGTTCTCTAGGCCACAAGTAATTTTGGTGACAGCCTTGTTTTCCCTGTTTGCATGCGTACGCGTGGGTTCCCATTTCGTCCAATGCCATCAAAGTGTAGTGCCGAAAAGGTGTTCATGTCTCTCTGATCTGTAATTTATTCTTGTGAAGCTTAGGTTTTTCTTTTTTTCACGTATGTGAGTACGAATTGTATTTTTATGTGTCCTCTGCACGTTTGTGTTTGTAACCCCCCACTGCTGTGCCGGATCGCGCTTTGGGCATTGGATAAATAATAAATAAATATTCAGGGGATGAACTGCAAAGAAGTATTGATTACCTAAAGAGAAATCACAGAGAAGTAGGCTTGAAAATTAATACGCAGAATACTGAGGTTATGTGCATCAGCCGCGGGAAGGAACAGCAGCTCACAATAGGTAACGAAGCTCTTGAAGTTGTAGGCGAATATGACTACTTAGGACCGCTAGCAACCGCAGATCCAGACAATGAAAGAGATATAACTAGAAAAATAAGATTTGGATGAAGCGGATTTGGCAATTATTCGCAGAATATGACTAGCAGCTTAGCGGTATCGCTGAAGAGGAAAGTACGCCAGTACCATCTCTACCTGCACTCACCTATGGGGTTGAAACAAGGGGCCTACCGAAGAGTTCTACATAATTTGAGGACAATGCAAAGGGCTAGAGGACAAAAACTGGTACGTGTAACGTTAAGAGATAGGTAGCGCGCAGATTGGGTTAGAGAAATACCGCGAGTTAAGGATATTTAGTAGAAATCAAGAACAAGAAATGGGCATGGGCAGGGCATGTAATGAGTAGAGAGGACAATTGATGACCGCTTATGGTAACAGATTTAATTCCAGGGAAGGAAAGCGTAGCAGGAGGCGACAGAAAGCTAGGTTGGCGATGGAGGGTAAGCATTCAGGAGTTACGTATGTAGCTTAGAACTGTGCACGGGCTCGGGCAAGCCTGAAAGCCTGTAACCGGAATGGCCCGCGGGCTGGGTTAGAGCCGCTCGGAAGCCTTCTTCCTCGGGCTCGGTGCGGGCCCGGGCCCGGGCCTGGACCAAGGTATATTTGTCTCCGTAGGGCCCGGCCGGGCCGGGCACTCTGATGGCGAACACATCCAACTTTTGCGAAAGCATGAATACGGCCATAGTGGGATAAGCAGAATGCACAGCATTCGCCCCATCCTCTCCGCACGAGAGCTTTCAAGTTCTTTCCCGGCGTCGACTTGCCTTTATTCTCCACCTAAATGTCTTTGGTAGCAGTGAGTGACCGAGCAGAGGGATCCAGAAATGCCGCAGATGACCCAATTCAATCCATAACTTGTTATTTTTGCACAATAAGGTAATTCTACGCATGTGGAGTCTCTCGATATATATATATATATATATATAAGCAGATCAATTAAGGGGAAATGAGGGTGCTCGTTATAATACATGAAGGAAAGAAGCCAACAGTCGGCGAGGCCAAGGAAAGCGTTGGGGATGGTACTTTACGTCTTTTTTTT
>JAJIZL010018644.1:567649-605159 GCA_023969395.1 Amblyomma maculatum
ATATATAGCAAATTTGTCATTTCAAACGTGAGAACTCAAGTCTTCAAGGTATTGAGATAAAAGGATCATCCTGAAATTATTTCCTTCTACATGACGGGCAGGGTCCGACCTGGGTTAAATCTGAGCGCCAGCCCGTGCAGGGCTCCAGGCCATTCTAGAGCCAGCAGGGACGGGCGCCGGTCTGTAGCGTTGGGCCCGGACCAGTGTCAGGCTCAAAAGATTGGTCCGTGAACACCTCCAATGCAGCTAGCACAGGGCCTGTTAATTGCAGAATATAGAGAGGTCCCCCCCCTGCCTACAAGTTTACCCCGGAAGGTGACGGCAGTCATAATATTAGGAGACGCCTGCTTCTGGGAAAGAGCGACATGACTAGCCTTGACCGCTTTGTAAAGAGCAGAGACATCAGACTGCCAACCAAGATCCGTATAACTCGTCCTGTGGTCTTTCCAGTTGTGATGTACAGATGCGAGAGTTGGACTGTGAAGAAGGCTGATCGCCGAAGAATTGACGCGTTTGAATTGTGGTGCTGGCGGAGACTCTTGAGAGTTCCTTGGATGGCCAGAAGGTCAAATCAGTCTATATTGTCGACCATAAGCCCCGACTGCTCATTGCAGGTCAAATTCTAAAGTTGAAGCTCAGCTACTTTGGTCACCTGATGAGAAGACAGGAGTCGCTGGAGAAAGTTTTGATGTTGGGAAAGTTTCAGGGTTACCGGATAAGGGGTAAGCAGCGAATGCGGTAGTTAGATGACATCCTCGAGGCGCTGCAGATGCAGTTATGTGATGTTAGGAAGATAGTGAGAGACCGGAAAGCGTGGCGTGATATGGTTCATAGGGTCACGAAGAGTCGGACACGACTGAACGACTGAACTGAACTGATAGGACAAGCCTAAATGTTATAGTGAGTATGCTTCGTGTGATGCTTTCAATGATAATGACACGTCTGTCTACACAAAATGAAGACTTTCTTCCAACACACTGCAGTGGCATCAAGTTTCTGAGGTTGGTACATGCACCATACTGAACACTATATGCGCAATGGCTGATGATGGGTGTAAACAACTAAATATATTATTTAGTAGTATCACTTGTCTTTTGATATGTGTTTACAGTTACTACTTCAGGATGATTTAAAAGGCCCTGACGAAAGTTCTGATGACTACATGGAGGACAGTAGCACCTTTCTTTCTTCCGTGGATTGTGATGGGCCATGTATTTCACGGCATCTGACAGCCTACGGAATAAACAGCGAGACTATTCATCATCTGACTGTCAGCCTCGAAGGCTTCATAAATAAAAGTGAGTCATTGATTACCGTGATGGGGCATTGTTGGTGTTATAGGAAATGTTATAGTGATCTATTTTTTGCGAATACATTGTTGAAAAATTGAAAGCCTGCTGAAGCGAATAGGAGCCAGTGCTGTCGGTGATGGACAGAATGCCCTGCAATGCGAGTTGCTCTCCTGTGAAATGACATGAAAATTTAGACACGACGCCGATAGTCACTGGCAATCTCGATGAATGCCGCAAAACATACCTCACTAATACCCCAGTCAAGCGTGCAAGTTGAAGTGCACTTCCGTGGAGTGCACTTCGCAACTTGAAAGAGACTTTACGCTACGCAGTGCTAAACGGGAAAGCGAAGTGCACTCGCATAAGCACTCGTTGGTACGAAACTAGCAACTGAAAAACATGTTTTAAAAAAGAAATTAGAACCTCCAAGCGCGAAGTTCAGGGAACTGCTTTTTAAAGTAGTAAAACATTCAAAAAATGCTTAAAATTTGACCGCGGGCCATGATTCGTAGACCCCTTATCAACGAACACCATGAACAATAACAACCGCCCCCTAACTGAAAACGGCGTAGCCGCAGTAGCGCACCACTCATAATGTGGAAGTTGCGTTCGCGGTTACATAACGTTTTTGTTATTTGATATTTTGCCCGTTGCTATCATAAAACATTTAATCAAATGAAAATATGTACAAAACACGTAAAATCAACTTTATACATATCTGATTACATAATGCATTTCTGACGAAGAAATTTCTGCCGGCGAGGCTACGCGCTCAGCCCTCGAAGTCTGTTTTGCGAACGCACTCCGACCTGAGTGCACACTTTGGCAAGTGCACTTTTGTTACGCTGTTTAGCAGCGGTAGAGTGCACTTTTCGTAAGTGACACTCGCCGTAAGTGCACTTTACTTTGCGCGCTTGACAGGGGTATAAGTCACAACTTTTCCTAAAGCCACGTTCTTGTCGCTTCCCGCACGGAAAACCTTTAATAAAGCCGTGTGCTTACGAGAAGTCAATAGCTAGAAAAACAAACACATCACAGCTTCACGCCAAGCAATAGGTCGAGCTACAAAACTGGTGCTTGACTCACAGTATTTACAAACTGCAAATAGTTCAGCCCAACCACGACGTCAGGAACATCTCACCACATCGTCAAAATAAAACTGGCCATCAATTACAAAGCAGGCGCCCATCTGTACAAAGTCCAGGTCAGTTCTCTTCGTGTCCTGCTACGAAAGTCTATAGCAATTTAAAATGGCCGCCCTCACTCCCTCTCAGGACTGTGTGTAGAGAGGAAAACTCCAGGGTAGATTCTATGCAGATCTTCTTCCCCTATTTAATTCTGCATACCTATCATCGAGTGCATGATTTTCTTTATACTGGGCAGATTACTAAAATGCCTAGTAAAAGTTTGCAAAACCACCCGTGGGGCGTAGTGCTCGGCTACTGTGAACAAGAATGCTGTATCGAATCCCTGTCGCAGTGGAAGGCGCCCGGGTGTTGTGCGATGTCAGTACACATTAAGAACCTCTGGGGACCAAAATATCCGGAGCAACTCGACTGCAACGTCCTTCCTAGCATGGGTGGCTTTGGGGAGTTAAACCCCATAAACCAACCAAACCAAACAAATTTTTCAAACGCCTGTTTTCACGAAACGCTGTTATTGGACTCAAATAGTTTGTTTTTCTTTTCTACCCACAGGGCCTAAAGGAAATTTCTAGAAACCAGCCTATTTATAGCTGGCTGAAAAAACTCCTTCTCAAAGAAGGACGAACTCCAGATCAAGGTCATTAAACAACGACACCCATGCGATACATCCATGCACTTGAAAGAAATCGTCCACTGCAGCCAGAATATATTTCACGAAATAATACATTGTCGAATTATCTAAAATCTAAAATGACATCACTGATATCGCATGATAACATACCTACACTGCGTTCAACATGGGTGCTAAAGGTGCAGATATTTCACATTTCTCTTTTGTGTTTTGAGACTTAGCCTAACGAGTTCGCTATTGAGTTCTCGGTATGTTAATAGCTTTTAAAGGAACGCATTGCGCATTTGCTTCTTTTTTGTCAGCTCAAAAGATACTTGAACGCTGGCGGAATGAGGAAGGCGAAATGGTTTTCCGCATAAATGCTCTCGGAAATCTGACCACGAACATAACCTCTTCAGGTTTGTGAAAAGCTCACATTCTTGCATTCTCGCCTCTTGAGCTTGAACACTTACTTCTTTATTACAACTGTCTGAGAATAACGAAAATTATTATTATAGAGCTTTGGTCATAAAGCGAAGCATTGTTGTGAGCCTTGGCTGATTGCTGCTAGCGTGCGGATCTGCTAAAGCTCAAGGACAGACTCAAAGAATGTTTTGTGGAGCACATTGGCGCTTACTGCGAATTTAAAACGTGAAGCGAAGTGAGGCCCGTGCCTCTGTTTCAACCGAAGTTCTCAACCAATAAGCGTCACCTTTATTTTCGGGGACAAATGCGTAGACTGCCTGCTTTAGACACCTTATCAAATAGCTGTAGTGGTTTACTCGCTTTTCGATCGTTTACATTGGTCCTCTCAGAAGGCTTTTTAAAACATAGAATTGGATGCAACTCCACATCATCCACATAGAGCTGCGAAGCGTACTTTTGTTTAAATATTTGACATTTAATATTGGTCTCGCTCAACGGAGAAAGTGCAGCGAAGGCTCCTAAGGGCGTTGCCGCAGCTCCAGTTACAGTGTTGGTGAGAACATAGAATGTAAAGAATGCATCCATCAGAAATAGTGCGTTCTTCTGCCGCGCTTGTTTTCGTGAGAGCAGACGGAGATTTTTTATCAACGAATGATCAGAAAATAATCATCACGACCAATGCAGCTGTCGGAAACATTGAGGACGCTTTCAACAAATAAATCTCTAAACTCCGCAATACTAGCGGGGATTTTGATGTTTAGGTATGCGTGCGCAGCTGTGATGTTTTTAGGCTAAATGTAAATTTTACGCAAACTTCCTTACTTGCCATGGCACGTACTGAAGTACTAACAGCGTATGTTCTTTTATTTCTGGCAGACCAGTGGGTGGCAGCCTTTGAGAACCACACGGATGGCATGTATGGCCCCATGGATCAAATTGCCGTGCGCCGGACCGCACACAACGTAGCCGCCGACGTGGCAGCGTCTCCGGACATTGGCAAAAGAGGCTTGCGTCACGTTCTCGCGTGGAGGCTATTTCACAGTTTGTTCAGGTACGCGAGTGGGGCGAACATGTCCTGCGAATACGGATGCGAGCCAATGTGCGCCACCCTGACGCTCTTGTCCATGGACGTGGCTGTCATGCGGCACTACCAAGAAATCGGTGAGCACTGTAGTAGCATTGAGCTCGGAGGATGGAGCGAAACCTTTTAGAATTTGAGCAGCCCTATACCAACTTCTCGTTCTTATTGTCATATTAGTGACAGTCGTAGATACATTAAACGCCCTGTAAGCTGTTTCCGTCCTTTTTGAACATAAACTGATAGCATAAATAGTGGACGAATGAGAAGTAATTATATACCTTCCGCAAAGTTCGAGAACTGTAAATATGCTTGTGAATAAACGTAATAGAGGGAGTAGAAAACGCATGACTTGCTACGGTAACGCAATATTTATTAATAATACCAATGACCAGATAATGCTAGATCATAGGAAGGCGCTATTAGAAGATCCGTTGAAATAAATTTGATGCAAGGCGTGCTTCAATTCTAATCATTAGGAGATGCTTTTGCAATGAAAAGAACGACTGAATTGGTATGACCATAACTACGTCTTTCAAAGCTTATGGATGGTAACGTTAGGACCGTATTATTTCTCACAAATACTCTCCGGTTGCAAGTTTCAAGTTTTAACTCTATTGCGTGTTCCCACACATTTATTGATGCCTGATTGTTTTAATATATTAGCAACAAAATAAGAGCTTCGGGGTAGATGTGGTTGTCCAATTATTTCTGCGCGTGTGTAGCAAGGGAGGAAAAAGTGATTGAGAAATGTGGTTCTAAAACGCAATGGGGAGACACAAACAGGACCGCGAAGTGTGCAATCGGTACTGCGAATGCAATTTTTTTCTGAGCAGCTCTTAGGTGCCCGTTCCTGGGTTGCCTGTCTTTGTTTGGACAGATAACGTAACCGGGAGCTTGCGAGCCGTGCAGTAGGAGGCAAAAGCCTCACATGCCTGGGCTAGCTGGTGGAAGAATGAAGAGACTGGTATCCCTTTTTCACATTTAGGGAAGGTTTAGCTGTACAGCGGGTAAGAAGCAATAGGTGAGTTGGGATTTCGTTGTTGGAGGAAGAGGGGGAATAGCGCGGGCCCAGGCAGGCTACACTGGAAGGAAAAGATTATGAAGAGGGCTTTTTAATATGACACTGGAGGGTGATGGTACCAGAAGCAACCGAGAGACAACAGTTAAAACAGATATTTGTGGTCAGAGCGCAGAAATTAAAAACAGGATGCCAGAAATGCAACATAGAGAAGGGGTATGCTCCTAGAGCTTCAGAAAAAGGAAACACGAAAAATAAATGAGAAATGGAGTATGGAGGGTACAACAAAGGCAGGAGCGACGGGTTCAGGCTCAGTTTAGGCCGGTTCATGTGTGAAATGCCGCTGTTAAATATGTTAGCAAAAAAAAAAAAAAAAGCACGTCTACGCGTCGCCCACGCGCGCATCGAGACGAGGTCGATTAGAAGGCAAATTGTTCAGTTACATAATGTATCGTATTCCCAGAACGACCAGTTTAGACGGTGTTTTTAGATAAGAAATGGGTTTACGATAATGCTTACCATAATTTCCTGTGGAAAAGCTTGCGAAATGAAAGCGTGTGTAGGCAGTGAAGCAATCAGTTTTTGAAAGTCATCTACAAGATGAAAATGTAACTTTAAAGTCGGAACACTTGAATGGGGCAAACCGAGGTTCGGTTAAAGGGGAAATTAGGCAGGGCTGTTTTCGTATCTACTTTTGATTGCGATCTGTACAGGGTGATTGAATGAAGTTAGTGTTGTGCGAAGTAGGGTTTACGATATGTCATTGCGCCAGATGGATGTATTAAAAGCTGGCTTCGTACCTGGATTATTATGTGCCAATGATACAGTTCTTCCAGCGGATAGCCTGAAATATTGTTGAGTTGTCATGCAGTTGCAGAGAAAATCTGAGGTTCGGGAATTGATTTTAGCGCAGAAAAATTCGGAACGATGGCATTTGATGGTGAGCCCGGCACATGTATGCTACAAAACGAAGTTACCTATAGTTAAAGCTTAGTGGTACTTTGGGAGTGTGTATAAATGGTAGCAAATTCTATTTGCGATATCGTAGGGAGGACATAGTCAAGAAAGCAGAAAGGACCAGAGCTTTCATAAAAAATCTTGAGCTCGGAGGATAAAATTAAAATTTTGTGTTATTTCAGCTATCGGAAAGACGCAGTGTTACCGAGCGTGACATTACGAACGCTGTATTGCGCTGGATGTCTGCCGCAGCCTCGGTGATTCAAATAAAGCATTGGACAACCGCATGACTTACTTTTCGGAGCACATCAGGCCCTACTATTGAGGCAGGTCAAGGTGATATGGGATGGTGTAAGCTCGAACCGCTTAAGGCGCAGTTCTATAGTATGAAGGACAGTTGAGTAAAATGAATGATAGCGCCTAGCGGTAAACATTTATGATATTTCCCCTGGTGCACTATATATAAGACATTGCGGAGAAGAGCTAAATGACTTATAAAGAGGTACAAATGTAACAAAAACAGCTATAGAAAAACACGCATTAGAACAAAACGCAAGGTCATCACAATATGTCAACTGGTAAAAGAGAATGCTATACAAACCCGACGATGGAACTTTTTATGGTGGCTAAAGGCAAATTTCAAAGGGAAAATGTTTTTACAAATTCGAAGGTGGTGGTTTCCATTTCGAGGCAAGGAACAGGCACTTGAGAACGAAATGCTACCATGAAAGTTTTGCAGCAAATGGGACATTTGTTTAAGCCGGCCAAACAGCAGAAAGATTTAACAGATTATCCAATTTAAGGTATCAATGCCCTTAGTGGACAATACCAACGCAGCGATTGGAGAAGTGGTGGGGTTTCTAATGTCTAGACACGAGTTGACATAAACAATTATCAAACAGAAAACAAAACAAACAAGAGACGACTTGCGGATTAGTGGAAATTGTAAGAGAATACTTTCTGAGTGTGAAGAGCAAATAATGGTTTAACCTTGGTTGGTTGGTTCACAGGAAGGGAAAGGCGCAGTATCTGTCACACTTGCTCTGTGGACACCTGAACCGCGCCGTAAGGGAAGGGATGAAGGTGGGAGTGAAAGTGGATAGAGAGAAAGGGGGCCGTAGTGGAGGGCTACAGAATAATTTCGACCACCTGGGGATCTTTAACGTGCGCTGACATCGCACAGCACACGGACGCCACTTCGTTTCGCCTCCATCGAAACGCAGCCGCCGAGGCCGGGATTCGATCCCGGGAACTCCGGCACAGTAGTCGGGCGTCTTACCACTGCACCACCCCGGCGGGGCTTTAACCTGAAAAAAGAAATAGCAATCAGGAAGTTAATATGATGTGAGGCTTTTCACACCTCCAACTGGTAAAATGGAGGGCTGATGATTATTTATATTGTGAAACTGATGCGACGACGCTGATTACATTATGTATAAACGTCGTCTTCCAGAACCAGGCAGTGATCCAACACCAGAAAAATACCTCTTTCAATGCAGAGATTTCAATGCCTTTTTAATACCTATCCTATAAGGGGGCAATTAGCGTCGGCTGATGGATCATTATATATTGCAAACTATACAATATGTTTAAACATGAAGGTGAATATTAAATTCTTTACAACAGTATATCACGAAACCAATTATTGTGCTCAATTATTGCACAAAGCAGTTCCGGAATCGTCTAATTCTTCCGCATTGCGTCGTTCTTTATTTTGTACACGTTTTTCAGCCTTCCCCTGTAGCATCATATCCTATAGAAACATGTAAAAGTAAGCAAATGTTTAAAGCTTTGCAGTTAATATATAAAACATTCCCTTTTGAAAAATGGATGCAATGACAACCGCACTGTAGAACATCTGTCGTAAACAACTGACATTAGGGCAAAGTTCAGAATCAATCAGGCGTTCAATCAGGTTGGTCTAATCTTGTTGATTTTGACGAAAGGAAAAGATAAAAAAACTCGGGAAAAAAACATCACAAATTGCTTCGGATTCTCTGTCCCTTCTCAAAATATCTCAAATCTAGCGCTGTCAGGCACAACCTTTCCTTATTGGTTCTGAAAACCAATTGTACTGTAAAAAAAAAAAACTAAAGCTGCAAGATATTCTGATCAGAGGTTGGTAGTGCAGAAAAAATTGCAGTGAATGGGCGTCGTAGGTCAACCGCAGGGCTTCCGCCTGCACTTTTCCTCTCTCCTTTCATCGCTGATAGAACTCTGTCATCCATGGCCACTTCTTGTGACTGCATGTGCTCAATCATATTGTTGTAATAAAAACGTTTTTTTGTCTCTGTCAGTTGGAAAATATTTTGTGAGAGCTTAACACACTTGCATATTACCGGTACTCAACTATGGCGCTTGAAACGTGGAGGCTAAAAAGAAGTGATTTCACTTATGTTGAAGAGAACGGAGAGAGTAATGGAACGGGAAATGGTAGGTGTAGCGTTATGATATAGAAAACGTGCAGAGAGAGTCAGCGAGATAACTCGAGTTACTGATAATCTAGTTGCAATTAAGAAAGATACATTGGTGTGGGGAGGACATACGTAGTGCGAAGATAGGATAACCGATGGCCGTTAAGGCTGACAAACTGGATTTCATGCCAAGGAAAGTGCAGCAGGGTGCGGCAGAAAATTAAGTAGGAGGATGAGGTTAGGCAGTTTGCAGGAGTCAATTGGATGCAGCCTGCAGAGAACCGGGTTTATCGGAGGAATATGGGAGAGGATTTCACCCGCCAGAAAGTGAAATATTGCTAATGTAATGGAATAATTTAAGTGGACAGAAAGGCAGGACTTGTTTCGTCTCTTTAGCTATGACTTCACTGTTAAGAAACACCTTCGTAAAGTGTGAGACAGTAGTATTGATCTAAGTTTCTCTTTTTTCTCCATACGGCTTCGCACTTTTTCGTGTGTTTTCTGAAGTGGCCGCCGGTGTCATCGAGAAGGCACGCATTATGCTGGAAAACGTCAAGACAGCCTTCGGAGTTATGCTACGCAAATCCAGTTGGCTGTCAGGTGAGTCTCGTGAGGTGGCCCTACGCAAGTTCGGGAAGATGCGCTTCACTGTCGGCTACACGGAGAACCTTCCCAACGCGTCGGCAGTGGAGGCAATATATGGTGAGTAACCTGGCTACCCCTGCGTGCTCAGCGCAACCGGAGTGCCTCCCATACTCTCAGGTTTCGATCTGCCCAAGCAGTACAGCTGCATATTTTTGACCACCCTATTCAGCGAAGTACAGTTCCTCTTGTATTGTCTCCAGTAATTGCGCAGCAACCTGCTGGGGTGGACAAAATGTGCCTTTTTCGTTTACAAGCGGAGAAAGAAACGCACCCCAAGTTTATTTTTTACGTTCTGCCAGAGCAGTCTGAAAAGATGTATACCTGCGTTAATCATAGAAAGTATACATGACTAAACTGTTGATATCTGGTAATTTTACATCCCTAAAATTTATTCAAATACCTTTTGTACATGCTTTATTGTATTCGAAGGCATGTCATGTAGCACGAAATGGGGTGTCTTTAAATTAAAGCATGTCGTGTAGTCTATTGTCTTTAAAAAACGGAGCATGCTCCGGCTTCTTGTTGTCCATTAGCCACAAGGCATGTCTAACTCCCTTGTAGTCGACAGTGCAACCTCTTCGTGTCGTCTTGTTTTTCATGAGCTGCATAGCAGTTAGAGAGGTTTAGCTTAGCATTTTGTCCATGCTTATTTTTATATAAGGCTAATATGTTTGCACGCATGATTATATGCGTGCATGCATTGGTGTAGGACAGATATGCAGCAAGTCCGGTTCTCTCTGTTCGGCTGGAGCCGAATAAGTTATTGCTTGAGCACTTACGTAGCCTCTGCAGCGTTTACTCTTTCCTTGAAAAGGCGTTGTAATAATTCCCACAAATGCAAAAACAAACGTTGCTAAGTTGGAGAGCGTTGTTCTAAGGACAGCTGTAACCGACATATGAGGAGTTATGCCATGCTGCGTTGGAATTCAGAAGATTCGTAGGAGAGCACACATTGTCTATAGGTATACGCATACGCCGCTCTTATGACCCCGCTTGCTTCGTTGGTAATATTGAAGATTGCACAAGAAGTTGTATAAAGCGGAACAGCATAATGTTTGTTCCGTCGACAGAAAAAGAACAAACGAAAAAAAAACAAAGTTTATAGCATATTTTGCAGCGCTAATTAGGTAAGAAGAATGAACGGATCGCGGTGGAACGTGCAGTGCTAAGCACAGATGACCACGACGTATTTTTAGGAGGTCTTATCGTGCGCTAACTCAAGATCAGCACCGCCGCGCTGGCTCAGCCGTTACAATGCTCGACAGCTGAACCGAAGGGAGCGGGATCAAATTTTGTCCGTGGTGGCCGCTGTGAATGGAAGTGAAAGCAAGACGCCTGTGTAGTGCGTGAAGTGAGCGCATGTTAATGAACCCCTAGTGGTCGAAATTTCTGAAGCCCTAACTACGGCGTGCCTCACAGCCTGAGCTGTTCTGTGACGTTACATTCTCTAAACTGAACTAGAGCAACTAATGAATATGTGAAGATCTGGAGAAAACAGTGTCGGGTAAAAGAATTGGAACGATATAATTCGTTTGCATGGGACTGCTGTCGCTACCAGATGCTCATGTAGGTCATTTATTCAGCATTTCAGTGGCATCCGTACTTACACAGAGTTTTACCTTAGGGATGATATGTATCGATAACCATGTCTTAGTGCTTCCCTTTCGCTGATTCACCCCAAGACAGATGTGGAGAAAACAGTGTGGTAGATTTCCATGCAATGGTTTCAGTAGGTCATGCGCACTATGTCAGCTGCGAAAACTCCAAATACTTCCATTCGCAAACTCAACATTTACACGCAAAGCAGATACACGCTGTTGGCGACGTCTCCACACAAGACCACCTCGTCGAAATCCAGCGCTTATGCTCAGCGCAATACTCTACTGCCCGTGCATTGCAGAGAGCATGGGTGACGTGGACGACCGCTTTGTCCTGAGCTGGGCGAGAGCACGAAGGGCGAGCACCATGCGCCTGCTCCGCGACCAGCACAACATCTTCGTATACTCTTTGGCGGTGAACGCCTACTACTACCCGAGCAGGAACGAGATCGTCATCCCACCGGCCTCCATTATGCCCACGCTATTCTTTCCCAACGGACCTGCGTCGGTTAACTACGGTGCGCTCGGAGCGGTAAGATAACATGAAAGCATAAGGCGCCACTACGGATGCCTCAAAAGTTATTCACCAATTTCTTGCCGCAGAAGATATGGCTGTAGTTAGATGGAAGGTATCAGCGTGTGTTTTAAAGCGCATTAACAAGTGCTGTGGCAATAAGAGCAGAAAACTACGAATTAATTGGCAATTTTTGTAATATTGAAGTATGATACAGCAGCGAACGAGACTATTGAAGAAACCGAGCGTGCACAACCATGCCATTCAAAACGAATGATGCATGCTTTGCAAGGCAATTCAGATGCCATGGTAATAGTTCTGTTATGAAAATGTATCTTAGCAGCGCCTTATGCGAAAATTTTCACGATAGCGTGTAACAAATCTTATATGGCATTGCGGGGATGTTTCAGGGTCACCGATAGACATAATGCATGGCAGCAAGAAATGTCTACGTCGTAGTGGTATGTTTGAAGGTCATTATAGCGAAGTGTTTCTGTATTCATTGATTTTGTATTGTGCATCCACCGCTTGCAAAGAGTGGAGAAACAGAATGGAGGTTAACTGCTTCAAAACATGCGCTGTGCTTAAAGGATGGCCTCATGATTTTTGTGCTTTGCACATGTACAGTCCTGAGCAAAAGTCGTATACACATGCAGCCAGTGGTGGAACTCGAAGAAACGGCACCGAAAAGCCATCTAGCCACTGTGACAAGAGACAATGACACATGCATGCCGACAAAATCGGGCACCGCTTGATTGTCTCGATAACAAATAAGTGATGCTCGATCGCGCTGCAATGCACTTTATCCGAGCTCCACCACCGGCTGGGTGTTGTATACTACTGCTACTCGCTACTGCACGCACAACGTGAAACGTGAATTTATATTTGAAGCAGCAGACGGAAAAAGAAGGTCATGAGAATAGGAAAGCAAACTATAGTGCAGATTTATTAGGCAACAGTGAGTCGACAGCCGCCGGTTATTTTTGAAAGCGACCGCTTTAATGCTGCTTTCCAGCAAATAGACCGGCAGCACAGTATGGCGGGGTGACGATAAAAATTGTATTTCTTCTAACTAAGGACTGGTGAACTAAGAGTAAAAAATGTAGCTCTAGACCGCACAGGCATGTTCTTATGGCATGAATAAAGCAGAGCATTATATGTGTGTATTCCATGGGGTCTTTCACATGATATGGTAGATTACGACTGTATGCTAATAGGCGCGACGTAATAGCAGCGCGTTGTTTACACGCGTAGGGTATTGATGAGTGCAGATTGTGAGCGAAATACGATTCGCAAAAGGAGCAGCTGAGGGGAGCCACTGCCGTGGTAGTGTTAAGTCATTAAAAGCGGAGCACCTGCATCGCGAAAACGTTCAACTTGTTTTCTGCGAAGCAGAGTTGATAAAACGACATTCGCAAGCAACGTTCACATTTGTTGGGTCTTATGTATTTTGCTAGACTTAAATATACTATGCATCCTGTATTCCCATTTAGCTGTTGCAAAAAACTTACCAGCGTCAATGGCGCCGACAGTAAGCTCTCCCTAAAACAAAAGTCTACCATCAAACTTTCCGTTTCAAAGATGGCTGCTTGCTTTTTAAAAAAGACGCACTGATATTTCTTCCCAATCTCTAATTGCTTTTTTTACACTCATGGGAGACGATATTGCACTGCTCACACAAGGCAGCAATAATTATCAACAAAAACGCCAGTTTGTCAAAAAGCTTACAACAGTTAGGATTGTTGCTGTGTGTCATGCGGGATTAGTCAGGTGCACGCCGTATACGACATGGAAGGCACTAATACTATCAAGTCTGGTAGCCGCACCCCGATATTTTCGAATGTTTTTTGTATCTTGAAAATTCAATGGCAAGATACAGGAATTCGGAGCAATATATTGCACCCAAATTAACCGAATTCAACTATTGGTCCGCGCATCCCCGCATGGTCTTATAAGATGGAGCCCACACAACTAAAGCTTGAGTGCTTCCTTTGTAAGGCATGCTTCACTGCGGAAGGCTACGCAGGAACTAACTACTCCTAAACTATAATGAGAGGACAAGTAGTTTACATAGTACGTGTAACATGACAGCAGCACTTGCAATAAACCATGTCCAAATTCAAAGCAGCGTTCACTTCGGACTCCATGCGTAGGGGATCTGCCCCGCAAACGCCCACTTGGTGCTGGCAGCTGCCGTACAACCTAAGGATATACAGAACTTCGTAGCTACATAAGCTTAGGTTGGATGTACATTTATGAAATTCACGGTAAACAAGTCGAATCATATTCTGGAGTGATTCTGTCCCGTAAGACTGGCTTGAATGGCGGAATGCGGACTACCACCTGGTCGACGTGTCTGGTGGCAGTTGGGCGGCAGCGCTCATACGAACACCCACAACAGCTCATTCGCAGCACACTCTTTTATTTTAGAAGCAATATCTCGGAGGCTACTACATCGAGAAAAATATGGTCTTCTTGCTTTTGAAGAAGCTACAGGCCAAACTTTGATAAGCAGCTGCCTCGCAGGCAAACAATACAGTTTTATATCGATGAACAATGTAGCGCACGTGCCCGCAATGCCCAATTTGTGTCGGGTAGCCCAACAATTTACTAAAATACATGCACCGAGTGTCCCATGCCTTGCCATTACAAACCTTATGTAATGCCCGTATAGGGCCTTTAGAATATGTGAACAAAAATATATTTTGGCCACCATTTCTGACAGTGAATGATCAGCATCAGCACTTTTGCTGACTCTGCATACTCAGCATCCCATATTTCTCTTTAATCTTGGTATTCATGCTTCAGTCGTAGTGTTGATGTTTGCTAAGGTCAAAGAGGCCCCACTAACTCTCATGGTTGAGTATTTTATGAGTCAGTCTTTCTAACTCGACACAAACCGTAGGACTTGATGCTAAGCTGCCGTCGAAACGATCGCAAAGGTACCGTCTTTGCCAAAAGTAACCAGGCTGCTGCGAAGGCTGGCGGAGCAAGAGCGCGGCCGTGTGGCGGCGTTGCGCTCCCTGTTGCTTATCGGTGCTCGTCAGCTCCGAGGGTACAAGAGCTGGCGTAACTTCGCACCCTCATTCTCGCTCGTTGGATGATAAAAACTAGGCGCGTATGATGTGCGGGCTGTGGTTTCACGTGTGCGAAGCTTGGTTATGCCCAGCGAGGGCGCTCAGTATAGCGACGGGGCTATTCGCTCTCCTCGGCAGCTGCCCTGAAGCAGATGTCGCGTTTCTCGCTATATAATTATACGTGCTTGTATTCTGCAACCCGCTACCGAAACACACCAGCAGAATTGCCCTCTCCTGCTTGTTTGATGCGCCTGTACATAAAGAATGATAACGCACATTGAAATTTCAACATGCTTTTTCCGAGGTGCCTTGCGTACTGCAATTTTACGGACCGTAACTCCGGTACAAAGTTATGGGAAAGCTTGTGAACCCTTCCAAGCCACCTTATTTCTCTTTTAGGCTTGAAAATTGTGCTAGTCCTTTGGGGAGACTGTGTATAAATAAGATCAATGTTTGATTCTAACAAATTCTTGCATTTGCTTGTAGGTAAGTTTTGGTATAGGTAACAGGCGATAAGGAATGCTTCCTCACGCTTAGCCGTTATATGCACATGACTGTTTCTCGTTCGCGGAACCCTTGTTCCAGAGCAGCACTGTCTGGCAAATCTAGCACATATTCGTCCTAGAAACGAACAACAGCTCACCGTGTCTACTATCACCTGCTGTTTTGTTTTCCGCAGTTGCCGAGAAGAGATAATAACCCCGTCGCTATACTGAGCGCCCTCGCTGTGCACAACCAGGCTTCGCGCGCGTGAAACCGCAGCCCACACATCATACGCGCCTAGTTTTTATCATCCAACGAGCGAGAGTGAGGGTGCGAAGTTACGTCAGCTGTTGCACCCTCGAGCTGACGAGCATCGATAAGCCACAGCGAGCGCAACGCCGCGACACGGCAACGCACTTGCTCCCGCAGCCTTCGGAGCAGCCTGGTTACTTTTGGCAAAGACGGTACATCATGAGCTGTTTTTTGTTTGCAGCAGAAGCTTATTTGTGGGCCCTATGCAACACGCAGGGAACGGATGGAAACGTGGTTTAGCAGCTGAATTTTTTTACGTTATGCCAGTAGAGGGTAGGGTTGATTAATGGTATTCACTGCTACCACCTGGTTTCAAAGGGGACGCTCCTATATTCCATCCATCCATCCATTCAGTATTACTCCCGCTAGCAGCAAGCGTTAAGTTCAGACTACTTTCAGTCGCCCACGACCTTCATCTCTTGGTGAGGGGAGGCAAGTTATTGTTTAGAAATAAAACAATACCTGTTGTAATCGAAGAATGCAATACGGAAAAATCATTCCAGAGGCAAAATTTTGGGTCGCATTTTTCTGTAAATTTTGCTATTGTTGTACTTGACGTATGAAGGGTGAAGTCATTGTGATGACTTAAATTATTCCGGCATTGACTCTGCAGTTGTAGAGCAATTGTCCACTAAAAAAAACTTAGACGTTGGTAGAAAAAATGATTTTAATGAAGTAATCTTAAATCAAGTTTGAGGCTCATTCTAACTTTGCTGAAACCTTTCTCCACTAGATCAGAGAATAGACTGGGAGACTCAGTAAGTTAAGAACATATTAGCATCTTTTTCACAAACGCTAATGAACGTGCCAACTTGCAGACGATGTTTCTTCCCTGAAGTGAAGTCGGCACATTGTATTTGTGTAAGCACTCTTGTGCATACATGGTTTTCGATACTCTCAACGCAGACTGTTGGCCACGAAATGATGCACGGCTACGACGTCAGCGGAATGGGAATTGACGATGACGGTCGTCACGTTCGATGGGGTAACAAAGAAGCTATGCAGCGATATATCGACAACGCAGAATGCATCAGGCAATCCCACGAAAAGGTACGTGTGCAAATTGTTGTCACTTTCTGGCCATCAGAAATGTTCACTTTGCAAACAGGAATCGCTTATTACTGTCGGTTACTTTGCGAACAAGCTTTTTGGTAGAGGAAGCTTATGCGGAAAAAGATGACTTTACTGAATAACATTAGTGTTTAATGTGTGCAAAAGTGTGTCGCTGCCGTACGCAGGCATTTCTAGAATGAAACAGTTACATTACTCGTGCATTTTCCCCCGCAGACGGGTTCAATGCGCCATGAGACAGCTTGGCCTGTGGCCTACTGCGGACGGCGGAATTTTTGTGGCACGTTCTTGTTTTTGGAGTGGAGCTAAAAAGATTATGCACATGGTGCCCCAGCTAAAGCTAAGCAGTCGTTTGAAATCTTGTCGTCCAAGATAAAGTAACAAGTCTTTAGAAAACAATGTGCAGCCGTTACAGCTAACCAGCCTTTTCAAATAAAGATGTCCCAAATAAATTTTAACAGCAAAATACAGCACCCTTTTCCAGTGATATTAACTGACGGGTATGGACAGTGTTGTTACTTGCACCTGCTGCATCTTTGCTACCTACGATTAGTTGATCAAGAACTCCTAATTTTAGAAGATTTTAATCACTCCTTAAAACTATTTCCCAGGTGACCTTGTTCAGGTGCATATCATTCCTCTATCGGACTCGCAAAGCCTAATTAAGAACAGTCTGTCAATGAATCGCCTATTTGTTTTTTCTGCGACGCGTCTTGGGAATCTCACTTAACTAACCTGCCTTGGCATGAGAGGATGTTTACTGCGGGAGTTTCTTTAAGGGCGCCAAAGGTACCTCACTTAAATGGTACACAGAAGCGAACAATTATGTAGTTTCATCACGCCTATGCGCGCCTCCTTAATTGAGCTTTATTCGGGACAAAACTAACTAAAAATCAGCTGATTGTTTTCTGTGAAACATTCAAATTTTCAGGGAACAAAACTACTGCTGGCTAGGCAACTGGACTCTTTATCAGCCTTTAGTTGGCATTATTGAGCTAGGAACTGCTTGTTCCGTTTTTGAATATTTGGTTATCTTTCGCCGGGATACGCGTTGTTTAAATCACCGACGTAGAACTTTTATACGCCTTTTAAAAAATTTGCCATAGAAGTACATCTTTCGTGATAAATTGATCGTTGTTTTTACAGCCGCATTGCTGTTGTGACGTCACAGACTGATCTTTCATCGTTTTTCCTGTCAGTAATTTGTTCACAAATTATATTTTGAGGAAGAGAGGAATTTGCAAGTTTCCCCTTTGGCCAGCGTGCACATAAATTTAAAGAAATATTTAGCATAAATGGACTGTAAAAGATGTATATGAGCTTTCTTCTTCTTTCGCATTCAAGGCTTTGAATTTCAGGCACGTTAAAAATTTTGGTATCAATGTAGATTTTTTCGTGTACCCCTATCACAGTCGGCTGTGAGGCTGTAGCGCGTATGTGAAAATGACTTAGCCCTTCGTGGTCAAGGTATGAGTTCTTTCCAACGTGCCTTTAAGGGAGACAAGGGATTTCATACCATGCTAATCTATGGCGCGCAGTGCTGGCCGGGAGTACTATGCAATGCATGACCACCACTTTATTATTCTGTGAATGAATCATTTTTCTCAGTAATCAGTGAGACAGCTCTAAGGATTTTTTGTTTACATCTCAGGCTTTCTATACTTTATATCACGAAGTATGCGATGTGCGGTACAATGTTGATACAAGTACTTGAAGGACTCTTCTTCGTTGCATTCCATTAGGATCACCATTTGAAGAATAGTAGCTTCATAATTGGACTCCAGAAATCCCTGAATGTACATATATATTTCAAACCATGTTTTTCCAAGGAGGTTGAAAACGAGCTATATTACGATACTTCACGGTACTCCTTTTTTCTGTAATCTATTGAGCAGGTTTATTTATATTCTGCACACGTTTCAGTGCCCTGGGTGCGATGTACAAAACATTAAATGCTAATTCTTGAAGAACAGATAAATAGTGGCGGTAATTTAATTACCAATGACTGTTTTTATATTGCTGAACGTAAATGCTAAGATTACAAATTTGCATGGTGCTAAGGCAGCTTCGGCAACATTGCCATTAGAAAAGGAGTATTTCATTTCAATAGCGAGAGTCAAAGAAGAAATGTTTATGCTTTTACTCCCGATGAGCCGTGCACCCTGTTACAGAAAAAGAGTACACATAGTAGCACCGATGGGTATCTGGCGGCAGCGATAATCGAAGTCGCACCTCCTTCGCTAGAAGCAAATGTTCACTCCATGCATTAGGACACTGGTTCGGTGAAATTTGCGATCTAAATTAATCTTGAAATACCCCTGGATTGGCAATAGTTACAATGAAACTTCAATGCATTGCTCATTTGCGCAAAAATGTCGTGGATCAAGCGGTCGTCCAGGCACGATGGAGAAAAGATTTGATATCATTACAGATACATAGATCCATGGATCCTATCTGATCAGATATTCAGAAAACTCATGAAAAAGAAGCTGTCTAAAGTGCAGTTAGGCAGGTGTAGCATGGAATATGTGGCCGTAGCCTAAAAATTGAAAAGTTGGTACTACGTGTATTAAGGTTCATGAAGCATGAGCTAGGTTTTTCTGCACTGCTACAGAGAATCTCTAATGTAATGACTGCTGTGAATACTAAAAGACGCATGCTTACTCCAAACCTTAAGTGGTCCTCGGTTTGCAACTATATATGTTTCATATTAAGATGCATCGAAAAGATCCCGTTCCAGGATGGCAAATATTATTCGCAGGTGCGATTAAGCTTGTTGCAGGGTCACAACATGGTTAATCGCTCAAAACTGTACTAGACTAGGTAATTGCAGGGAGGAAAAATTCCACAGGATGATCTGAAATGATTTGTATAGTGCATTCTTTGGTAATGATGTCGATAAAAAGACATGAGCTTGCAGTTAGTGCGACGAGTGTCACAGACCAACGATTGCCTCATCTCAGCTGCGGTAAGTGTTCTGTCGAAGAGAAAGGCTAATTTTGGTTCAGTTATGTGGACAGAAAAATATCAAACAGTGGCGCCTAATTTCGCCTGATATGAGTATATGCGAACACAAAATTCTATTCGTTTCACTAAAGCAAAGAGCGCCTTAGACTTCCTGATATAATTGCTCAACGAAACTGGTGACGTCTCGTACATTTCCTTTTTGTAGGAGTCTAGGACAGCACGTGAACCATTATAATGAGCACGAGTGCCGGTCTTTTTGTTTGTGAATGACGTTTTAGTAAACTTGCCAGTCGTTTTACGAGTGCTGGATTGAACTCATGACAGGTGATTATGTCATCGAGCTTTATAATCGTGCCAGCTGCGGCCAGAAACGTTGCTTCCTTTGAACAGCATCGTGAATTACGTCTTCTGCTTAAGCGCAGGTCGACATTAAAAGGCGACAGCTGGACGATAAAATGGACTCGGAGAACTTAGCGGACTTCGTTGGAATATTGGCTGCGTACGCCGCCTTCGACGCACTTCCGGAAGCCGAGCGCAACGTGCAGATTGCTGGAAATGACGACTCCGGGATGACTCCCGAAAGAAGCTTTTTCTTGTCCTACTGTGCTAGTAGCTGCGAAATCAGCACCGAGAGCAGCGAGGGCTACGCAACCGGCAGAGGCCGCTGCTTGGTGCCTGTCATCAATAGCCCTGCGTTCGCCAGAGCCTTCAATTGCTCTCCCGGCGACCCCATGAATCCGGAAATAAAATGTTCATTCTTCTGAAGCCAGAGCAAATAATTGCGACTCATCGGCTGAGAGTTTGTCATTTCGTCTTTAGATTACGTCGTTGGAAGATACAGTCTCACGCTGAAATCGTATCTTTATTATCAAATAAGCGTTGCTTCAGCGCTCCGAGTCTTCATTCATGTAAACATTATCGCGGTGGCATGAAAACTCGCGACAGAGTTGGCTACGGTCACTACTGTAGCAAGCAACATGCAGTAAATGTATGGCTCTTGGGTGAAGAAAATTCAGCCAGGTATCTTAATGAGCTGCTCTAATGACTTCTTAGCTATTGAAAGTAGGCAGTGCGTATCCCGTTTCCACTCCTGCGTGACGTAACTCCCAAGTTGCTATGGGTACGGGTGGATACTTCCACAGCAGCCATACAGATGACTTCGGGAAGGTGACATATCGCAGGTTTTCGCTATGCTTTGCACCTTACGCTCTCCCCTCACCCTCTAACTGTGGTGTTAACTGGTTCACCTTTACATCCTAAACCGTGAGTTTACCGCTTGCAATACTTGTTCAAATCTGTCAATATGCCTTGTTCTATACAAGTGCAAAGGCGGGCCTAGAGTTTGGTGTTGATTACGTGATTTTTGCCATAGATAAATACCCGAAGAATATTTACAACTAACAGAAATATGCAGCAGGAACATGCATCTATACATCTTTTCCAGCGTTTAAGAGTTGAAATTAGCGTTTTGGCAATTGACGTTATACACCTCTACTGACAGAGTACGCATGACAAGGCGGCTAATCGCTCAACAACTTCAATTTATGCAGAACAGCGCATTACAAATTAACTGTCCGTTAGGCAGTATTCACTCAACCTGTGGTTCTTGCGAGATAGAATACCTTTTTTATTGCAAAATTCAACCACCTTCGGCATTGCTATCCTTTTGTTGACTATGCTGGGAGCTGATTAGAGGCTACCATGTCTACGAGGAAATAGTTAGGGACTTGCGGTGCCTTTTAGGTCTCTGTCACAAGCCATGACGAAATGTGTGCCAACATCATGAAATTATTGAGTACAATGCCTGTGTCTTTTGCAATATAAAAAGGCGGATAAAATGATTCTTTCAGGGCCTTCGTTTTTGTAAATGGTTTTGCGATAGTAATTTTTGATGATTTATAGGAGGAAATGTGCAGGAAGACAGGATTCTTGAAAAGAAAGCAAAACAGAACGACTGAAATGACGTCTGCGTGCGCAAGCAAGATTTTGGAAAAAGGAATTACTATTCCATACGAAGGCAACTGCTCTTGTCGAAACGTTTGCTAGCGCACTGTCTTTCTAACTACCCTCGTTTAATTTTCTTGGCTTTTGTACATGCTGCTTTAAAACGATTTTTGTTTCAAGCGCGAAAACTTGTTCCAGCTCTTTTTATCAGATGCACCGAACTTACCGATGCTGTGATATCGCGAGCCCAGAACATTTCACAGCGGCATGAAATAGTCGGGCTGATGTTACTGCGGAGTTGTATACTACGTGGTTATAAACATGTTCCGTCTTTTAAACCGGCTGACCTATGACAACCGGCTAACGGTAAAGTGCATTCAGGCCCTTTTCAGCCTCTCAGTCGGTGCTGCCCACGAATCCACCTTCCACTAATGGCAAATTTTGAGCACGCGCATCTGATCCACCAGTGATACCCGAAATCGCCAGTCATATACTTGAACAGGCAGTAGTTTTGAAGTGCTTGGACAATGCTAAACAGTTCAAGCCTACCACCGAACGATATTGTAATTTTTACAAAAATATCCCAGAATTTGAAAAATTTGAGAGGGACTGGATGCACACAGAACCATTAAGTGGCTTCATTCAGAGAGTTATCTGTGAATACAAAATTCTTTTAAAAATTAGTTACCGTCGAGTCTTTCAAGAAATAAGGTCCTCATTTACACGGCAGAGCAATATAAAAAACCTAAAACTCGCTCCGGCGATTCGCGGTTTGCAGTGCTGTTGCTGTGCACCAGGAGGATTTTCTTTCTTGCGGGGGTTCTATCATATCACTTATTTCTCCTTTGAAGTCGAGCGGCTGGCCTTTGCATGGAGTCTTAGTAAACATAACTAAATCATGACCGTTCGTTTATTAGTGTAGACAGGAGATATATTTGTGTGGCGTGGACGTGTCACTTTCCTTTAAACTTGAAACTGCACATTCCTTAGGCAGTTTCCAAGAAAAAGACGGGGAGCGAATGTTGAAGTCGAATGGAGCTAAGTAGCAGCCAATTTTAAAGTGTAAAGTGTAAAGTAGACCCTCAGTAGCTAAGAAGGTATAGAACACATTAGGATTTTGCAGATACGTTTCTCTGGCAACTGTCAGCAAATTGTATTCCCTTTTTGTTTCATCCCTCCACCCCAAGATTCATCCACAAATGGAAAAGGCACTGAATATGAATTCGTGTTATAAGCTTCTAACACAGAGGTCTTTTTTTTTTCTTCTTTCAACAGAAAAAAAAAAACGCGTTAGATCCACGGAATCATGCTTTCACTAAAGCGTGCCTTCCAGCTCCTTTCCGCTTTTCACGTTTCCGGTGGTGCCGTCCACAATGGAAACGCCATCGCCTGGAAAATCTTATTTCAATATTCTGCACCGCTTGTCACCGGAGCTTGACAGCAATGCCGTTGGCTATTAGAATTGAACGCACCTTAAACGTTACGTTGGTGGATATTTATTGTATTGTTAATGGAACCCACTGCCTTTATATTGACATTTTCGTATTCAAGAATGGCCATAGGTTTAAGATAAGTTCCTATTTCGAACCGGATTATCTCCTACACTTTTAGGCAGAATATAGGAAAAGCGAATGAGCACGCTTAGAGAAGGAAGAAATGGCTTGTATCATGATCAAAATCAACTTTATCGGTAGAATTATTCTCTTTACGGGGATGTGAAAAAAATTGGCTATTTTTTGTCGAAAGAGAGACAGATCTATAGCCAGTCATGCTTTCCCAAGGTTGTCTACAATCTTCAAAAAGGTGCACAAAGGATATTCAATTCTTCTCCTTTCGTCCCTTTTCTTAATTGGCTAAATTAATAGGAAGTTGATTCAATATTTCACTGTTTTCAAAGTTGCGGGGCACACGCAACGCCGCTTCTTTGTGCCAAACTGAGAAGATTAAAAAGAAACTACTTTGCCATTTCTTTTCTCATTGCGTGAGAAATACCGTACATGCGTTACATGATAGTATTTGACGGTAGATAAAGATGCATTAAAGATCAATATTTTAGCAGTAAGCATGAAGACGAAAGCGAAATTTTTGTACTAGTGTAGAGGGCGTTGACAATGTTTTGACAAATTGCAGTCATGCGAATCTCGATACGAAACAAGACAAGACCAGCTTTACTGAATGTCTGTTTGAGAAAAAGCAAAATGAAAATCAGCAGGAAATACACTAAAAAAAAAAACACCAAATAAAACCTCTTTTACTGCTGGGGTGCGATATTGCGTTAACAACAGGGACTATTACAGTGCATGTCAACATATTGTTTTTTCCGCACTGCGGAGGACCGAATAAATTCAGAAGTGCCAAATTCGCGAACCGCCAAAGCCTAAAGATAGCATTGTTTGCGACTTAGGAAAATATTAGCTTGTAATAGCAAAAGAATAAAGCAGCGATGCGAAACTCAAAAGCAACTGAAAAACACATGTTGGTTTGAATTAAATGTTATAGATAGCGATAGGCCTCGGACTCTTTAATATAATATCACATAAGCCCAGTCACTGATGAGAAAAACGCAGTAGATCGCTGTTCATTTTATTTATGATTTTACCACGATGGAAGTAGCAAGCTGCTCATAGAATTCTTATCCCAAATATCCCAAGCTCGGATAAGCAGCGCTTCGGAAGAGAGCGAGCAACCTGTGTGGCAAAAATGTGAGAATTGTGGAGCAAAGTTGGCCTGGTCGCATTGCTTCAAGGTCGTTCTCCCACCAAATTTGCCGTTTCTCTTTAATATCGCGATGCGCTGTCGTTAACTGCACTTTCTGAAGCAATAGAAGTTCGTTTCTTATGCTATTTTTCTTAAATGGCTACTTTGATAAGACTAGCACAGATAATACAACAATGACAGGTTAAGCAATCAACAAAGCCAATGAAACGTAAAACTGATGATCCTGCTGCCATAGAACAATAAATGCAGTTTATTAAATGCTGACTTGAACTATGGGCACAAGGATTCAATACTTGCTTATTTATTTCGAAGGTCTCGTAAAAAGCGGCGCTTTCAGAAAACAGCTGATGACCAATAGTTTATGGTCAGCTGAGAAGATCCAGGAATAACTAGCGGCGCTTTCACATGCTCGTGGAAAACTCCACTCTAAATGCTTTCTTGCCCCGAGAAACAATGTGTAAAACATAATGCACATAGGTTAATTGTAGTTACATTCATTGTAGGGCCATTAGGGCTACAAGACTGCCACTTCTCCCAAAGGTGTTTCTCTTTTTTGGCCTATTATGTTGATAGAGAAGAAAAAAAAACAGCTGCATTCCGAATCCTGTCGTTATTTGAGGTACGTTTTTATATATTATACCAATATGTCGACAAGTCTTTTAAGACTGCCGTATGTAATCTATATTTATAGATGGTAGTCAATTGTTTTTGTTCGTTTTCGGTGACATTGTTGACTGTTGGAAATGTTTTTTTTTGTCTCAACTGCTTTTCCGCTTTTTTTTTTTTGCGCCCATCCTCTTTTTTTGATCACTTTTCGCCGTGTTTATTTATTTATTTATGAATACTGCAATCCCATGCGGGATTTTAGCAGGGTGGGATACATCCTTATAGACAATAACATAGGCAACAACAACAAGAATACAAAGTTCAATAAGAGGCGGAAACAACAAAGTAAGTCATTGCAAAACAGATGGTTGTAATGATTACACAAAACCGGACAGATTAAGGCGTGAACAAAATAAGTTTACAGATGGCTGTGAAACAGTGTCATTGTCTAATTTATTCCATTCGGTGATAGTCCTGGGAAAGAAAGAATATTTGAAGCAGTTATTGCGAGTGGAATAAGGAGCTATTGTTAGGGCGTGTCTTTGTCTTGTGGCATATCCTGTAGAGAAAGAAATTATATGTGACACGTCAACTTTGTAATCACCCTTTATCAACTGAAATAGAAATTTTAGGCGCAGTGCTCTGTTCCTTTCGGTAAGAGAAGGAAGTTTGGCCTTTGCTAAAAGTGTTGTCATTGAGGTGCGCCCAAAGCTATTGTAAATAAAACGGACTGTCCTCTTCTGCAAATTTTCAATCATATTGGTGTGTTTTTGTGTATAGGGATACCAGATAATAGAGGCGTATTCTATGCTTGGAAGGACAATGGTTTTATAAGCCATTAACCGGACAGCGGGTGTGGATAGTTTTAATGCTCGTCTTAGAAAAAAGAGTTTTTGATTAGCATTACTTTCTACGTATTTAATATGATTTGTCCAGCTAAGATCTTTTGAAATCCAAAGACCGAGGTATTTAAACTGCTCAACTTCAGATAGAAAAATATTCCGGGCTGAATACCTGAAATGAAGAGGGTTCTTTTTATGAGTTATTTTCATAAATACTGTTTTCTCAAAATTAACCTCCATTTGCCATTCTTCACACCATGAAACAGCTCTTTGAAATGATTCATTTAGCTTTAACTGATCATTAGCGCTGTTAATTTCAGAATAAATGACGCAATCGTCGGCGTACAGGTTAATCTTAACATCAATGTTATTTGTAATATCATTGAGAAAAATCAGGAATAAAAGAGGTCCAATAACAGAGCCTTGCGGCACGCCGGAGTCAACTGAAACCTTAGAAGAACTCTGATTCTTAAATTTCTCCTATGTTTTTTATGCTGCACTGTACCCTGTACCAATGTATCTTTCCCACTCCTCTCTTTAATGCCTTCGCGCCCTGAGGGTATATGAATAAATAAATAAAAAGGTACTGCCTTCTCACGTGAGTAAAATATCAGAGCTTGTATGCAACCACCAGTGAGCGAATCCGTCGTTCCGCAGCATTGGTAACGTTTTCAGATGAATGCCTACTAATAGTAATACTACTAGGTATACGATGTTTAAGAAATATTTATGCAAAATAAAATCATACTTTGAGTTCTGATCTGATCCAGATTTTTATTTTTTTTTTATTTTCATGTCACTCGGCTCGGAAGCTCTGACAATTGACGGGCTGCCGCTGGCTCGCTATTACCGATGTGAATGCGAGATAGTCAAACAGATATAAACGTCTTTTAGTCTTCTGTGAAGCTACAGACGTGAGTGTGCAAATGCGAAACGTGAATGAATTTTACAAGTGATTTGTGTTTGACACGTAAAACACGTCTCCGCTGTCCTCGCGTGTTTCGTAAGTTTTCGCGTCCCGCCGACACAGGGTAAACGCAGCACTGCTGCTCCTCCGCGTTATAGAATTATCTGCGCTCAGTTATGCAACATGCTCCCGAATCTTTGCAGTATATGGCGCCATGCTTTTTGTTTGCATATGTTTCGTTGGGAGCTTTTTTAATGGGACCGCCATATAGGTTACTGGATTAGGAATGAATATACAAAACGGCGGTAATGACTTCAGATGATTTTCAATGCCGGATTTTTTTAGTGATGGTCTCTAAACATACCGATGTGGACGACATAGCCGTTGAAGTGCAGGGCTGTGTGTAAAAACTATATTTTGGTTGTGGTTGCCAAATCTTTGGGAAGACGGCTTTTGTATATTAGCCGCATAAAGAAAGCGATGATGTTTTATAACCATTTATTTTGTGAGCAACAGGTACCCCTGTTCCTTTAGGTGGTTGTTCTGGAAAAAACTACCAGACACGTTAGTTATGGAGCAGTACTTAACGCAATCATTTTTAAAATCCGGATCCTCGGTGTGACGCTGATCGGCAGCGTATCATAAATATCAATAAAGCGAAGGACTTGAAGTATGGTTCCTTGCGGAACACCCGACAGGGCATGGGAAGGGCTGGATGAGTGGCCAAGTGCACACGTTATGGAGCTCTCTGTTCAGTTCAGAAAACATAGACCTAGGTTGACACACAAAACTTAAGCTTGTGTGCGTTGTGGTAAAGATGAGAGAATTGTGTAAATGCGAAGGGCGGGCTTTGGTTTATCTGATTGATCTTGACGGAAGCCATGATAGGTGAGCAGGAGCTAATTTTTTATTGCAAAAGCATTGAAATTTTATTCTATAACAAAAAGATGCTGCGAGGGGGACAGAAAAAGCTGTATGAACAGTTTGAAGTATTGGCTATTCATTGCGATTTCTCATAATATAGTAGTGGACGCAAAATTGTTGGCATATATTTGTCGTTAAGTTAGGTGTTAGAAGGAAAAGAGCGATTGTATGAGGGATAGGGTTAAATCACTTCGAGAAAAGCCAAATTTGGTCGATCGGGAGTGAACATTTATTCCATCATCATCATCATCATCATCATCATCATCATCATCATCATCATCATCATCATCATCATCATCATCATCATCATCATCATCATCAGCCTGACTATACCCACTGCAGGGCGAAGGCCTCTCCCATATTTCTCCACTTAACCCGGTTCGGTGCTAGCTGCATCCACTTGACCCCTGCGAACTTCTTAACCTTTTTATTTAATTTAACCTTTTATTTAACCTTTTTATTTGATTTATTTCATAAAAGGCTAAAAGTGAATTAAACGTCCAGATAGGCACGGACGCGGATACAGCGCGGGGACTTGTAAAACCGGTAGTGACGTCAGATGAGCGGAAGTCTACAAAGCTATGGCAAAATAAGCACAGTCAATGCGAATAAAGGGCTGGAATACAATAAAAAAAATAAATTATTTATTAAACAAGCGGTATTCAGGAGAGAATGCCAAAAAGCATGTCCGAAAAAGGGGTCCGCTCGTAGTGGCGTCATGTAAATGCTGTTGCCATGAAGACTGCGACCGGTGACGTCATGGCATATCGTTGCAACAAAGTGATGCATTGGGAGAGGGCGGCGGAAAGAGTGGTGTCGCAATAGAATTTTTTGCCGCCGATTACGTCATGGCCTAGCATAGACTAACGTGATGTCATGAAGAGGTGCCGGTACGCGCATCTTTGATAGGCTCCTCGATAAATAGTTGGTCGAATACAAACTTTAATAAAAGGTAGTTAGGTGTTGCATATTAATCTTAAACGTTGCGTTCCAACTGGCCTTAAACTGGGAAAATCATTGAGCTCTGGACGTTAGTCCACGTGTAAAGTTTTAAGTGATTTTATTCTGAAGATGCTCCCTCGATTTCATGCTTTTCTGCAGTTTCATGCTTCGTATGGGTCATTGGCAGTCTGTGAAAATTGCAGGGTAGAATGCAGAAGGACATAATTCACAAGGGCGCCTAGAGATCTCCAGAAAAGTAGAAAAATTGTCAGTTACCCCGGCAGTCTAGGCGCCCCACTGCAATGGCAATAGTGTTTTTTGCAGTTTTTGGAAAAGAAAATAGGGCCGCCTGTTAGTTGTGTTCAGAGTTCCATGAGCAGCTAGTGTTATTAATCTATTCGCCGCTATCTGTTCCTTCCGGCACATGTCCGTCGAAAGCGCTGTGTATGAAAACAGCGTTTTTGCATAGTGGATAGGCGCCGAAGAAAACAAACACCATTCGCTTAGGGCAGAACATTCGCATGCCATCCATGTTGAATATGGACACCATATGCCTTAATCATACGTTTCTCGATCAACCTGCACTTTTGTTTTGTTTTTTACCTCCCCACTGCGCCCCTCCACTACGCCACATACCCTCTCGAGCCCCTTGTTATGGCATATACGGCACCGTGAACAAATTTAGTATTTTTGTATACCACGAGCTTTTCTTCCACATCAAGGTATGAAAAAGGCCGATCACATAAAAGCTATCGACATACATGAAAACAAATATACCAGTATACACAGAGGGCCACAGAGACGTTCCGCAGAAGGAGCAAACACTCGGAGGAAAATATGCTTCAGGGTCCAGATATGGGGCACACGGATCGAAGAAAACGACGGCCATTTGACATAGGGGCTAACTCTCTCAGCACACATCATTTGCGAAGCAAACGTTATCTGCCGCCATTGGCTAACAGAAAGTGGTTCCCACACAGCCTCACGGAACGTATGAGGGCGCACAGTCTTATGCGAGCCCCGCAGCCCTCAATAAAACAAGCAAAGGAAAGCGAAGAGGAGTAACTCTCTATGCCGTCTCTCGCAGCTGGTGCCTCCCCGTTTGGAAGCGGTCGCTATGCACACGAGGGATCAAGCAACGCAGAGCTCGACAGACTGATCGACCGTTTCCTCCACCCCACATGAAGCAGCAAAAAGATTCTTACACTACTTCTTTCAGCACTGGGCACTTCGCACCCCGTGTTCGGCTACTCTGAGGTGCTCTTGACAGCCCAACAATAGAGAAGTGATCAAGCCTGCTCTATGTGCACGGAGAAGATACACTACACAAAGGGCATGAACCATAATGTACACGCTAACCACTGCGCAAAAAGTAACTAGTGGTGTTCCTGCGTAGGTTTGTGTGAATATGACTTTTCAAATTCGAATCAAATAAACAAATGGTCAGAAAGCAAGTGCTAACTGAATTCATGTTTCCGTCTCATCTGCAATCATTCGTTCCTTGTAGTAGATAGAAAAATATTACTTGTCCACCAGACAGCACACTAGCATTCCCCAACTCTCTGCGGGTACCGCGCTGTCAGTATCAGTTAGGCTGCGCATCAAAATATCACAGTCAGCAGCGTGCTCTGTTTGTTTTCGCCGCCGCTGCACATTTTCTGCAACCGTCAAAAAAGAATAAAAACATAGTGGAGACCGAGATGCCCCTAACATGCATTGAAAATTTGTGCGAAATATTCTCATCACATACAAATATTTCTTGGTATTCGTATTTGTTCATACTTCTGAGTGTTCTATATTCGGCCCGTAGTTATTGATACTTTATATAAATGACATCATTGACATTTCGATAGCGGGTACAATGTTGGATGTACGCTGAAGACGCAGGTGTTTCTTTTTATCTGGAGAGAGCCTTGAGGCGCTTGAGACCGGGTCAAACGGATGGATAAATGAGCTTGTTTAATGGGTACATACAAAAAAAGCTTCAAATAAACAAAAGCAAAACAAGTATATATAATATTTCCTGCAAACCACAAAGCCATTCTTAAAAACATGACCATGAATTATAAGTATGCACTGCTGGACCGTGTAGATTGTCAAACATTCTTAGGTGTTACTTTCCAGTCAAACCAAACATGGTTCCACCATGTGGGAAATGTAAGAATGAAAGTATCGAGACGTATTGGAATGTTAAGCTGTTTTCGAAATCTTATTCCCTGAGGCTCAAAAAGCCGGTCTATTTTTCCTTTATACACTCTCACTTTAATTACTGCTCCTTAGTATAGGGATTCAGAATTAAGACTGATAATGATAGACTATCGGCACTGCAGAGAAGGCCTATTAGAGCATTATATAAAGAAAATTCAGACTCGCTACATTCATGGCAACACATAATATTCTACCTTTCCACGTTATATACAAACAGAATTCATCTACGTATGTATTTTCTCAAGTGTCGGGCAATAACAGTACATTTTATGGCCATTATCAAAATAGGCGCACTGGTCGAAATTTACGGAGGCCTTTCATTGTTTTACTAATTGTACCTCATGGTAATTACGCTAAACAGACAATTCATCATCAAATCATGAAACTACGTAACAATTATCCAGGAATCCTTAAAATCGCAAGAATATGTGGACGCCTGTCCACTTTCAAGCGCCGAATAAAACCTCTTTTTACTTCAAATTGGAAACCAAATACATGACTAAAGCCGATATGGAAAAGCAATGTATTGTGCTGTACTTTTATATTCTTACAAAATTTCAAGATAGCAGTTGTTACGATTCTTATGTTTTAATATTGGCACGTGCTTGAATGCAGATTTTGTGTGGTGGTGATCATTGAAACTTGTTTTTTTGTCTTGTTTTCTATTTTTAATCACGCGAATTCATATACGGTGAAGATAGTGGTATTAAGTTGCATGCATATTGTCTGTATTTCGAACACGCTGCTATTGCGCCCAGTGGGGAGAATATCTCGTAAGGGGACAAATTTTTTTTTCGTCGCCCTCAAGTGCAGTAAAATGTATTGCCTACAAAATTATTGAATAAAATATTCGCGCAGACATTATTGACATTGAATCAATAAAGGCAGTGCAACGGTATAGGAGATGTTAGTGTAAACATTGGGACGAAGGAATTGAACTGACACATACCACAAAATGCAAGCGCTGTTACCCACTGTTCACTAAAATATAACACATGATAAAAACACGCGAAAATAGATCCATTCGCAAAAGAGTGCAAACATTTTCATCACGCAAGAGCGATTTTACTATGGCAAATGTATCTGCAGAACATTTTCGGCAATTTTTTCCTACCGGGTACCTCTTGCTGTTGAGGACCAACGCGAATAAACTAAAGCCACTCTTGAGGCACGCAACAGGAAAACGCTGTGGATGAGCTATCACTCCCGAAATCATGAGTAACAATAGGCGGACCTTGTTGAACATGGCTGAGGCACGCAATATCACGAAGTCTTGCAGGCCATTCACGAGCATCGTGCGTGCCCCCCCCCCACGAAGGAGCAACCTATAGGCCCTGAAGTCTTCCTTCACCCTGTGCATACTGGTGGCTGCAGGGCAATAGGTGACGCTGAGTGGCATCGGTCTTTTTTTAAGGTGAATGAAACAACAGCTAGATTTTAATTAATCCTGGGCATTGGTTCAAAAACATTTCACATACTACAAATATATCCGATCATTGTTTTAATAATAACATTTTCTCATTAATTTTAGAACTTGTTAATACAATACCCCATTCACTGATCGAAATTTTCAGATATTCGCATAGACATATAAAGCATGCGTTTTTGCTGACAAGCACGTCTGAACATCAGACCATCCTCTTTTTTAGCTGATTGGCTTGAAAAAAAGATATAATAAGATTTGTTTATGATTTTAAACTTTGCTTTGAAGGTGTATTCTCTCTCATCATTTTAAAATATATACAGTTAAGGGAAGTGTCATGCATTTTAAGGTGCACCTGTCATAGGTAAGTCTGTGACGAAATTTTTGTATTTCAGACCAGTTGCAATACTTCTTAATGTAGTGCTCTGCACATTCGTTTTCTTGTTGTTTAATACTTGAAAATGTCTGTAAACGGTGCTTGCCCATGGTTAAAACTTTAAGAGTTTTAATATTGTACAAAATAGTCAAGTGCAGCAAATATGGTTTTACGCGATACAGAACCGAAATGAGACGAGTTTGCTTAGCTGAGAGTAAACTAAAAAAAAACTGAGTGACTACAAAGAAATCCTCACACTGCCAGTTAAGTTATGATTTGGAGGACACCGTGGGCATTCAGTGCATCCAATTAGGCGGAATATAAAGGTAAGCTTCTAATGTCTACATTGCTATAACTCCTGCTATCATTTGGAAACATTATTATTACAAAATGAGGAAAACAGAGGCTGAAGATTATAAAATGTATCGGAAATGAAGGGGGGCACCGTGGCCCTAACAATCACTGCGGAGGCAAAACACTAGCACCGGAGTAAGTATTGCTAGTGGAAGGAAAAGATAATAAGTTTGTGATGAGCCTATCATTATCTTCTGAGTTAAAATGTCGGCTAAAATTATCGAACGAAAGAAAGGCTAAACATATCACCGAAGATTCGTTTAAATGATTCATTAGAGCTACAGTGCTTAAGGAATTTGGTCTTTCAATGCTAGGCTTATATGGTGTGTAGCTTTTCCGCGCCGGATATGCGTATGGGAAAAGTATGTTAAGAAATTATTCATTTTGTCTTCGCAACCGTGATATTTTAGGTTGAGGTTTAAGACTATAGTGAATACCTAAAGTTATTTGCTTGCAGTATTGCTCAAAGCGTACATTATAGAGAAGCGGCCCGAAAGAAAAAGTACGCCAAGCCTTAATGGGGTCGTGAAACGAAAATGTAGCTGCCCAGTTGCATTTTTCCTTGCTTCAGTAAACATTAGGCATGCCGATTCCAAAATATCTCGTCGAAATATTGCTTCTGCATTTAATAATACCATTCTGAAATCACAGCATTTTTGCGTTCCTAAAGCGACCATGCGACCCTGTAGGCCGGAATTAAAAGTACTCGCCTACGTCATGTTTACCCGTTTGGAAACGCAGATATAATCATTATTTCCCATAAAATAATAGGTTGCTGGTAAAATTAGCAAATAAAAATATAGTATATCAATTATTCGCTCACGCAAACGCATTTCTTCAACAATCTGTACCAGGGCAATCCCTCGTTACTGTCACGTGACGCGCGGTCGGCGGCGGCCAGCGGCGACGGCGGAGGAGGACGGGTGGTGTCTGCTTCTCGCTGCGCTCTGGAACAGAGCGAGAGGTGACGCTCAAGTTCAGGTTTTCGGTAACGACGACTATACCTCGCTCCACCGGGTACTCCAAATGACAATGGTTCCAATCTTATTTGTTGTTGTTGTTTTCTTTTTCTTCTTTTTTTTTTTGTGTGAACATTCGTGATGGAGTACAACGTCTTGAGCAGTCTCACACCACCGGTACAACTTGGTTGTGCGGCCGCTGCTGTAACTTTTTTTTTATTCTTGGCGTCATTAAAGATGCGATGTAAATACGGTTTCAGGTCAAAGAAACCGACAAGTGTGTTCAATCCGAGTGGTGGGTGGAGTGTTTCAGGAGCGGGCGCCGCGGCGCGTACTCGTATATTAATTGCTCGCCTCCGCGCTGCATCATTCAGAATAGCGTGTCGAGCTTCGCTTCGTTTATTTCGGCTGGATGACCTGAACTATGGCACTACACGGAAAGCCGGAAAAAGAAAAAATAAATTGGTACAATGTACTTGGGTGGCCCTTTCACCCAACGCGTTGTCGCAGCTTTGCTCCCCCACCTTCCCGACGCCTCTCGCGTAACCTTTCTCAAAAAAAAAAAAAAAAAGAAAGAAAGAAAAAAAGGAAGCATACTTCCTACAACGTCTACAGTGCTCAGACTTCGCCTATTTTTCCTGACAACGTTGGGTTCTGGGTTTAGGCGTGTTGTGCGGGTTTGAGTGCTCGCTATGCCAACCGTGTGCGTCGCGAGATTGCAGCACGGCTTCTCCGAGTGGAAGTAACGTTCGCTTTCACAAGTTTTGGCACACCGATTAGGTTCATGTGTTCGTACTACTTTCTACTGGAAGTCCTAAATGAACCTCGGCATGGACCGGAAACGAAGAAAGCTCACCTCAAACGATGCGTCGTACCGACCGATGGTGTGATTACCAGATCAACCATCCAGGAGAAATGCATTCACGCAAGTGTTATTGATTGGAAAGGCGGACAGATTGGCTTAAAAGTTTAATATCTGACCTGCTACTTTGTACAGGGAAAGAGAAAGAGAAGAACAAAGAGGGTCGTGACTTGATTAAAATATATACAGGAATAGTAACTTGCACCAGTCACGAGTCAAGTCCTGTGTCATGCAAGAAGCAGCAGAAAGCCTGCACTGCCTGTAGAGCTTTCCATTTCTGGCCAACCGGCCAATAAGTCCTCTGAGAGAGGCCTGTTGCAAAACACTTCAAAGTAGTAACTCGAGTTATTGTTTTGCACGCATATACTGGGACACACCACCAGTACACGCTCTATACTGTGTACACGCTCCACAGTCTCCGTAATGTCACATGTGGAACATTCTGGGCAGTCCGCCTGTCCAATTAAGTATAAATATTTGTGTGTGAAACCACATTTAGATGCAGTCTATGGAGAAATCATGCATAATGGCATATAATTGGCAAGTTGGTATGGATCCACTAAAGCACTACATTGTGGCCTTGAGCACAATTGTAGATATAAGGAACTCAGTGATGTGTAGTGCCAAAGGCCAAGGGCTGGTAAGGGTGTGGTGTTGAAAACTTCGAAAAATTTGTAATGCAGGCTTTGAAACTGTGAATGCACGCAACTTCTGAAGTGGTTTCCCACAGATGTGGAAAGCCTCTTACCAAGGGGCCACAAGCTCAGCAGCGGTTTGTGAAGAATTATGCCCTAAAAAAAATGAGTCATGTTCTGAGCGGCATCACCACAATTGTAGGTGACGCTTGTGGTGATACAGATCTGTGTATACATGGATAGAGTTGTAATATTCTCACCAGATGTATGTCAGATTAGGTTGCTTGAATCTACTAATTGGTACCATGGATTTGTTTCGTATCCCGAGAACATGCAAACACACCAAAGGTTGAGTCATTACACAAAGAGGTTGGGTGGGGTGGTATGAGAAGTCGTAGTGTGATAGCAATTGTAATTAATGGCAGCGGAGTGTACGTGAAAAACTGCTGTTCAGCTGCTCGTCATCAGTGGGTGGCAACGGTGTTGTGCAAGTAGTCGTAAATACGCACAAAGTGGTTCGTGTGACAATTATGTAGATATTGGGCAGGCACGTGACATTCTGAAGTAACAGCGCAAAACGTGGATGGGAGCACAAGACGAGAAGACACAGTGTCTCATCGTCTTCTTGTCTTGTGCTCCCGTCCACATTTTGCGCTGTTACCTCAGGATGGAAAACCAACAAGCCCAACCTGCTATTCTGGCTAACATGCCATTGTTTGAGGTGCATTGCGGCAGCCAAGGTTTATCCCAAGCACCTGCACTTCTATGTACATGTTAAAGAGTACTGGCAGTGGTGCTCATATGGGTGTGTACCATTTTCCTGGCTCGGGCGATCAGATTGCAAGTGGGCTGGCACACACAGCCCAAAGCACATGTAGCAGAAGTTTGGACTGTCGAACCGCGAAGTCTTCAGTTCAATTCCTTCCCTTATAATTTTCAATTTGTATGAGTATCATACAGTCTGTGCTTGTATGGTTAAATTGCGAAGGTGTACATATCACCTGCTCTCCTGACCAACCTCACTCTGCATAAGTATTCACCAAGCAGTTTTCGTTCCATCAAAAGGCTTTCACAATATTCAGCGACACAAGCAGCTACTCAGACAGCATCAGTGTAGCATTCTTGGAGCTTCGCAAATCTGTGGTTACATTGTTTACTAGCAAAACATGCACGGTCTGTAGATATGTGCACTATAGGACGCATAAGATGCCGCGACAATGTGGGCTGCCCTTACGTCTACAGCTGCCCTTTAATCCTGTTACATTCTACCCTGCAGTGAATTCAGCAGCAAAAGATTTCACAATCATCCCAACTTTATATTTCCAGACTTGACCCCAGCACCGACGAAGTTCATTGTATTACCAGCATTTTGGTGGCATATTCAACCAGCAGGCAAATCAACTCAACGTCATGCAGGTTCTAGTGCAGATGTTTCCATGCAAACTATGGGTATCATCAACGAAGGAGGCTTTATTATACATACCTTTTCAGCACGCTGTTTTATGACTGGTCAAAGTCTGGTACGTTTCAAAGTATAAGGCACATATTATTGTATGCATGTCTACAGATTGCAGATTATGTTGGCTTGCTTCAGAATGAGACTGCAAAATGCTGCAAACAGTGGCCACCTTTCAAAGCAGCTTTTGCAGAAAACCGTTTGATTTTTCTATTCCCCATGAGCCACTATTTTTCGAGGCCGTGTAAAGGTGAACGCGGCAACTAGAAAATCTAGGTTTGTCAGTGCCACAAGGACCACCACTTTGTAGTACATTTGGGCGTTATCTAATGTTACCAAATGAGTGTTAAAGAGAGACATGTTGCTTTCAAAATAATTTATTGGTTGGCCGCAGGTTCATCAGTGCATACAAAATTTTTAGGCTAGAAGGAAGTTGACCTAAAGCAAGACATCTTTTATTCATGCTTTTTCGCTGTCTTCCTCTCTCCTAAATATACAAATGTGAATATACAGCTTCCCAACCATGATGTGTTGAGGTCAGTGCTAAATAAAAAAAATGCATCTGACAAAGGTATAGTTAGAGACTGAGTACATAAAATTCATTCTAAGTGAGCCTATATATGTCTTGTAGATTCCAAGGGAAGGCAAGTATAGCAGAGGGCAGCAGAAACTCAGGCAGGCAGGTGAGATTAAAAAGTTTGCGGGGATCAGATGGATGCAGCTGACAGAGGATCGGGTTATTTG